>ML796792.1:198025-208386 GCA_009831015.1 Picea engelmannii | reverse complement strand
AACATACATGCACCTACCTAAGAAGTCCATGATCTTTGGAACAAATGTATGATATCCTGATATGGTCCACAATGATCTAAAATTATGCAAGAAAGAATAATGTGGATCTTGGAATCTTGGATCACAATGTGAGTTGTAGACTAAGATCTGGAACAATCTTCTGATGGAGTGGTGAAACTTGGGAATATTTTTTAGAGAGAAACTTGGATGTAATTGTTTATTTCTTATTTTATTTGCAAACCTTGCCCACCAACAAGATGGTTTTCAAAAAATATATATCTAATTGTGTCCAGAGGGTTTTCACAGTCAGAAAATTTTTCATTCCCTAAGAAAACCCACTAGCAAGTTAGTTTTCAATCATTCCAAGGTCTGATGATGCCCGAGACAAGTTTTCACCATCAAATTTATTAAGGAAGATAATGGGATAACAAGGTGACTCAACATTGTAAGCGATCTAAGTCACTTTATTGCATGGGTTAGGGATGGTTGGAGAAAGAAGTAGGAAGCAATGAGGTTTAAATTGTGGTTTAATAATAGTGGTTATCCAAAAGATATTATAACAAAAAAGTCAAGCTTCAAGGGAAACCACATAATCAAAGGAACTTCATTAACTTCAACATGCAATTATTTCGAATCAGGAGGAAGGAAATGCATAGGCATACCATGGTACCGATGAATGAAAAAAAATGATTCATTTGTAGGAAGGGTATTGGTGATGTGACAATTGAACTTGATTTCTATAGCACTGAACTTTACTTCATTTTCAAATCAATTCTTTATTCATCTCATTCTTGATCCATCTACACATTTTTTTCTTGTTGTTGTCTTTAGTTGAGACAATGTTGGGCCAAACTCCTAGGAGTTTGAGCTTCAAATCATGGGGCATGAAAGGAGTCAACATATCATGATTTTGCATATTCTTTTGTGGCTGTCTAGATGGCCTTCCCTTTTGGTATAAAATTTTGTCTTCAAGAATCACTTGTGTATGGTTTGAACTTCTTAATCTTCCTAGGACTTGCAAAAAACTAGCACTTACTTGTAATAAAAACGTGAGATCATGGAATAAGAAAGGTGTGAATTCTTTCATCATCCAATAAATATATAATTTGTTTTACAAATAGTGCATATAAATAATATCCAAGAATGATAAACAAAGAAAAATCCATTTTTTTACTTGCTGAGGAGTGGTGGCCACCTTAAACTACCCAACAATGTTTTGCTGATAACTTCTTTATCTAATGTCCGATTGAAGTGATTCCAAATCCATAATAAAATATATTTATAGGGATATCTCTATTATAAATAGGCTTTGAAAGTGTCATGAAATGATATGCCAAACATGCTATGGAACAAGTTGCATGACATACTTGCTTTTGATTTTCACCCTAGACCAACAATCACGATTTTGGGTATATCTTTTTGGTTTGATGACATATAGACATGATTCCATTTGGAGATGAAAGTAAATTAATTTAGGTATCTCCAGTGTAAACATGTTTGAAAACAAGAAGAATTGACAGATCAAATAGGCCAATGAATAGACTACGAAATAAAGCTTGAGCAGTGCAGATTTATGATAGGCAGTTAGTATTTTAAGGATAAGTTTATCATATGATATCGAAATGAGGAGATTAAAATTGAGTTGTAAACTATATTCATAAGAGAATATACCATATAAACATGTTTGAAAAATTCACCCCATATGTCTCCCAAAAATTGACTTTCCCAACTCTGTTCTTGAATTTCCCGCTTGACATTTGGTAAGTGTTTTGACCATATCTTTTTTGTTTGATATCCAAATTGAAAAATTCAAATTGGGTTAGAAAATATACTTCAAGGGATATTTAAAAATAGAAACATGTTTTAAAAATATGCCCATATGGTCTCTCAAAATAATACTGTCCCAACTGTGTTTTTAGTAAATTTAATAAGCCAAGATGCTACAAGAATTTGATCAACAAGATATCTCCACATTATGATTTGGATGTATATGAATTTTTACAGGAGTATGATTTTCAATATAAGGTATTCACATACCAAAAATTAAAGCGTCCAGTGCCTAGATTGAGCAAGATGACCTTGACAAGACTTGGAGAAAAATGCAAAACCAATAACTAAATCAAGAATATGATAGCAATGAGATCCTGACATAACCATCATGAGAGTCCATCAAGTGATCCATTACTTATAATATGAAATGATTTGAGGTACCAAACATGATGTTGGGCAATTAGAAGGCCAAATCCAACTATGTTTTTAGGAAATTTGTAAAAAAATGTTGAAGAAAATTAGAATTTGGCTTAATCAAATGATGATTCTCTTATTGTTCACTTGTAAGACTGTGAATTGGAGCAATATACCAGCTAGGAACCAATCGTACCTTTGGGCCAAACATCGATTTGAGATTGATTGGGAAACTACTGTACTCTAGGGATGAACATCACTCTAGATGTAAATAATGAACCATTGGTCATCCCATGGACATATTCCCTTCTACTGAGACACCCAAGCACCCAACCATGGTACTCGCCAGTTCTCTAGGAGAATTGTCTGGATACAGGATGTATCAATTTAAATCTACATTATTTATAGTATGGCAATCATTCACCAAGAAACAATTAGAGAATATGAAACATGTAAGTCTATGGAGAAAACTTGGTTTAAATCTATTAGATGATGAGGCTCCTCTATTCACTAGAAGACTGTGATTTTGGAGCAATATACCAGTTGGTAACCAACTGTACCTTTGGGTCAAACACTGGTATAAGGTTGACAAGGAAACTATTTTACTCTAGGGCCAAACATCAACCTAGAAGTAAAGACCGAGTCATTGGTCATCCTATGTACATATTCCCATCTACCAAGACACCTAGGTATCCAACCACAATGTTTGCCAATTTTCTAGGAGAGTAGTCTGGATACAAGATGTACCAACATCGATCTTACATTCTTTGATGCACCTATCATTGATGACTTATAATGCAAAAATATTTCACCAAGAAAATAGAGGATATGAGACATGTAATCACACTTTACCAAGCATACTAAAAAATCATTATATACTATTGCCAACCGTTAATTCCTTAAACATTGATTCATTGATTTATCACACAATTTCCCAAAAACAAAGAGATTGGGTGTATTGAAGAAAATAACCATGGGTTAGTGGATGGAAAAGGAACGAGGGAGGGAGGAGGAGAGGGGGAATATGAGAAAGAATAATGTCATAAGAGTGGAGGAAGAAGAGAATAATATATGGAAAAAAACATCTCATCCAATATTTTTACTTTCATGTCCAACAAAAAAATTGTAATTTTCAAAGCTCACATACCAGAATCAAATTTAAAGGCTTTGTCATCCCCTTGGGTCCTTATCTTCATTCACCGATGCTTTTATTTCCTCCTTCCAAACTTCTTGCAAAAGAGAGATTAGTACTATGGGTGACTCTTACCGCACAACAACAAAATATTTAGTAACTCGGTCAATGTATCTAAGTAAACGAATACTATTCAAACCAATGCAACACTGAAAATGCACCTATGAATTTCAAACCAATGTAAGAATGAAAATGCACTTATAAATTTCAAACCAATGCAAGAATGAAAGTGCATCTATGAATTTCAAACCAATGCAATAATGAAAATGCATCTTTGGTAACTCCTCAAGAATGGCGCCAAAAATGATAGACATTTTAAATACCTTTCTAATTTCTCAGAAAGATAGTTAGAAAGACTGTGCATTTAATTATCAACCTGGGATTCGTATGGAACTTGCGAGTTACCGTGCACTGTATCTATAGGTTTCACTCTATTCTTCCACTAGTTTTCTATGTAGTCTTAGAATCAACAATTAATTTGCCAGGAGATTATAGACAATTCACAAATTTTGGCAAGGCTCTACAAACTACAGGAAATAAAATCTACACATACTAAAAGGAAAGTAAACTAAGCTAAGTCAATCATCCAAGAAGCACTTAGTGATGTAACCCCGATTGAATGTAATTGAAATTACAAGAAATATAAACAAACTAATCTAATTCAACTGGTCTGGAAGCACTTAGTGTTGTAACCTCGATTAAATGTATTTGAAATTGCAACTATACTAATTCATCCATCTTGGAAGCACTTAGTGTTGTAACCCTGGTATGAATGTAATTGAAATTGCGACTATACTAATTCAATTGACCTGAAAGCACTTAGTGTTGTAACTCCTGTCTGAATGTAATTGAATTTGCAACTAAACTAATTCAGCTGGTTTGGAAGCACTTAGTCTTGTAACCCTGGTTTGAATGTAATTGAAATTGCAAGAAATGAAAACAAACTAAACTTATCCTTGCCAAGATGATCATTGTCATTACTTAGAACACCAAACATAATCATTATGTTCAACACATTTATTCAAAAAAATTAAAGAATGCAAACCCAATCTGCAATCCCACATGAATGATCAATTGCATAAACAAATACAATCCCACATGAATGATTAATTGCATGAATGAATTGAATTGCACAACAATAAATTAATTATGGAAACAATTGAATAAATCCTTCCTGATTGAACATATGCATAATTAAATTACACAACAAGAAATTAAAGAAAACTACCTACACCACTTTGTTCTATTGGAGTGATTACTGCTTCCATAGTACAAAGTGTTGACATTATTTTATATCAACACTCACTACATGTGAAACATAAATTAATTTAATTAATTATCTACAACTGATCTATAATACAAATAAATCAATTCTAATTACATATTGTAGAAATTATAAAACTAAAATATAAATTAAAATGAAAATTCAGAAAAAATATTTTTAGTCCATCAGAAATTGGACTTGTGCTCCAAGAGTCCTCCCCGTAGAATGGAGAAGGAACTCTCTTTTATACACACATTCGTTTTAAACAAATAATAAATGAGATCCACGAGTTTCTCATGTGGTTTGATAACAATTAGGAAATAATAAATGAGATCCACAAGTTTCTCATGTGGTTTGCTAACAATTTGCTAATAAATACATAGTTCCAAGATCCTTAAGAATTCCAAGATTCTTTTTAACTCCTCTTGAATTTAGGATGCCTTTTAAGTCAAATTCGAATTTGGAAATGCAGGTTATAACAACTTGGTCAAAACACATCCCAAATGGCTTTTAGTAATGTTTGACTTCTTATGTCCATAATATATTCCATGGAGATCTTCGGATCTTGTGTGGAAAATCAAATCTGCATTCATATCCACTAACAAATTGCCTCATTTGTCTTCAATCTATTAAAATTATAATTTGAGATAGTCAACAAATAAATTGTAGCTACCCAAATTAAATTGGAAAATATGAAATTGTAGAAAAATGGATTTATGCACATGGAAAATCCATTATCCATAATTAAACCATATAAATTATATTTTCCATGGTCACTGATGGTTGAAGAATGAATTTTGTGAAGCGACACTACTATCCACGTAATATTCCTGGAGTAACAACACTTGTGTCGTAGCAAAAGTTTGGTGTTGCAACAAAGGTGCACAAAGTTTCGGTGTTACAACAACTGCGTGGGTGTTGTAGCAAGTGTGTTGGTGTTACAACAACTACGTGAGTGTTGTAACAACTGTTGTGAGGTGTTGCAACAATGGTGTCACAACAACAATGTTGTAACAATTGTGTGGGTGTTGCAACAAATAATAAAATGTTGATTTTTCAAAAAGTATGATCTAGGTTGTTTCAAGGTATTTTGAGGGTAGGCTTATGTTGACATGATTATGCCTTGTATTAAAAATCTCAAGTACCCACTTTATATATTTTATTTTGTAGGAGTAACAACAATGATAACTGGTTCTGTAACAATCAATAGATTAACCTTTTTTCAAAGATAAATACAAAATATGTTATTTCTCTAATATTTAACCATAATTCATACGAAATACTAAGGAAATGCAATAGAAAACACTTTGGTTCTAAATCCCACACATAAACATTAAAACAAACTAACACAAGGTCACAGGTAAGTGAAAATGGATTAGGAATAAGAAAAAGAGGATGTAAAAAGATGACGTTTATGCAACCCGTCATCAGGCATGAAGGCTCTATTCTTCTTATTTTTTGGAACAATCAGAAGTACTTTTTCAAAAAGGGAATATCTTGATTCATTCTCCTCTAGATTAGCTTTCCAATGCTTGTAATCATCCTCAATGTTGAGTTTAGACTTGAATATTGCATCCCCCATAAGTTCATAACTTACCCACTTTTTTCACTTCTGCTAATGCAAGGCCAAGCACTAACTTCTTCCACATGTATAAGAAAATTAGGGAAGAACTAGTCAAATTTTGTATTAGGTGTTGTTAGTATTTCCACCTCTCAACACTTAGAAACATTCATCTCAATGATCTACCACTCTAGTCATCTTCTCCATTTCTCTAAAGATGACAACTTATCACTTTAATGCACTCAATTTACTCAATTGAAATGAGCACAAAAAACTATTTCCCAAATCGTGAAAAGATAAGCAATTTCCAATAAGATAAAGTTGTCTAGATTATTGGAAATATGAAATGTTGACTAATTTTTTTTCAATATTTGTTACACCTCATGTCATATTTCCTCAATATACAATTTCCGAAACTATAAAAAAGTGTCCTAGAATAGTGGATTTGGCTCCATTTTCCCAGTTTCACTTAGAATTCTTTGGAATGTGTCCAACTGATTGCTCATGTTTTCTCATTATTTCTCATATTATTTATTTTCCAAAGTTTCATCACCAACAGGGTTGATGGCAGTAATTATGATCTCGTCCTTTGATAATAGCTCCTTGACAATTTCTAGGATTTTATAACTAAGATTGAAAACTAGAGTCTAAGGACATTGTTGTCAAGACTTCCATTGTGGACTTCCATCGAAAATGTCAACTCCAACAAAGGTTGCGTGCCAAAGTTATGGCCAAAATATATTTTAGTTTCAATTTAGTGCACCAATGGAGTTTTTAGTTTTGTATTTTTAACTATCAATTTCTTCTTGAGTCCATACATTCTTTTCTTTCTTCTTTTTATTCTTGCTATGTGTTGTCTTTTCATTAGTTGTGTGAACCTATTTTTTGACCTTCACATTTCCCACAAACTAGGTCCATCTATACAATCTCATCCTTGCACTCTTTAAGTCAAGTCCGTATGGAACATCACATGTACATGTCACGTCAAATCTTAATGTCCTTTGCATGGAATCCTTAAGCACTTTTCTATGGGCCTTAAGCCTTATTGTTCACTCAGGTCCTTCCATATGGCATGCCTTTATTGGTTGATGCAATAGTGGAACCCTCTTCCTTAGCCCCCCAACCACCTCTTTTACACTATGGAGAAAAACCCTTTCCATTGCAATCTAGGTCATCCATGTGTCCCCTATGGGATAAAGCTTCACCATTCATAGTGAAATGGGTACTTCCCCTCTCAAGTGATTTCCAATTACATGATTGATCCTAGGATGTTGATCTATATTGGCAAGTGTAATCTTAGTTTTTCATGACAAAGTTGGACCTCTCACTTAGAGCCTCTTCCAAACATTGTGTGAGATCTTAAGTCTTTGATCTATTCCTTGCAAGTGACTCAACTATTTGTAGAAAAGTACCCCCCATTAAGGTACATAACGGTTAATGTTGTAGATTCTTCTCTACCATTGATCTCCTTTGATTGTACCCATGAATTCCTCTTTAGACCAATACCCACCATTTAACAGTCTATCATAACCACAATATTCTTGGGTCTTAAGAACTATGGGTGCATTCACTCACATAGGTCTGAATATAAGCAATCCCGAAATTGCACAACTCTAATCTATGGATTTCCCATGGGTCATATAATTGTGAAATAATTGCACACAACTAAGAAGCATGTCATGGCTTCTCATAAACTTCCTAGATTGGCCCAACATTGAATCCATTTTGACATCAACCACCAATTTGGGCCTATTATCCTTGGGTCATTTACACGCATATGAATTACCATAGATCCATTGGATTTTGATGTCAAAACCTCAAAATCTTGATCTTGGTGGAGTTAAGTCATAGGACAAGTTTCCCCTCTCGTTACTCTTGCTCCTAAGAATCTTAGTTCCATTACCAACCATTTTAAATTTTGTTACCAAAAAATTAAGGGCTTTTATACCAATTTTTTACTATTATATTTATTTTTACTCGAGTTCTCTCAAGTAGGCTTGAGTCTCTCCTTCCCGACGTCTATAGTTTTCTAGAGTCTTATCTTCTCTTTTCATATTTATATACCGGATCTCCCTCTTCTACTACTCGAATATTTGTCCTGACGATGGATCCAACTAGTGATCCGAAATGTTGACAATCAAAATGACGATGGTGGATCATCCAAGCGATTCTATTAATAACCCTCACCACATAAACCTCAAATCAATAACCACTACTTTTGTTACTAAATTTTGAGCAATGCCCATCATACATAAATTATGGGAGTATGCATTCCTTGGAATTTAAAGCTTGATCCTCCTGAACATTTACAAGAATATACACTCACAATATGGAAATTGAAGCCTCATAAACTGTTACAGGCTTGCCTATTTCTTGGAATTAAACCATGAACCTCATGGGTTCATATTGAGTTCACTTTTATAACCCGCTCATAGCCATTAATATTAATCCAACATGTGAATAAAATCCATTAGCTTAGCATATTGGATGCTTATGACATTTTCCTAGTCCTCATTGAGGGTTTTTGTGAAACAATTAGCATGCAATTGTAAATTCCATCTTATCACTCAAAGTTTCTACCCAATATAGCTCAATGTTATAAGCTAAGTTCTGATACCTCTCTATAGTGTATTCAAATGCCTCCCTTGGCCATCAGGGCACTCAATTTAAAATCATTTCCTCTAATAACCAACTATTAGGCTAAGTTCACCCTCTAACAATTATACAAAATATAATTCATATGCAAATATAAAGATGCAATGGAAATAACATTGCATATTCCATATTCATTCATTACCCATTTGATTCAATGCATTAGCAAAATAGAAATCATTCTACAAGTGCTAGTTAAGAACACTAATATGTAAATGAATGTAAGTCCACCAATCTAGTTGCTAGGAACAATTTACCATACAACAATAAGAATCAACAATGGATTCTACCCCCAAGCTAGACCATGATACCACCAAGGTGAAGGAAGTTCCTATGGGGCTCTGAATCTCACTTAACCCAACCAATTACTCTCATGACAAAGATGATTTTCTCATTACCGAGCACTTCAGGCCCTCATCTAGCCATCAGTAAGCCATGACACTCCCTTCCACCACCCTACACAACATAAGGAAGATCTTCCCTTCTTTGCTAAATAGTCTCTCAAGGATATTCTTCCCTTCTAGTGTCGCTCGGTGTAGGAAAAAATAATCCAATTGTTGATTTCCTTCTAGGAATAACCTGGAAGAGAAACAACTTATCCCTAAAACAACCAATATTAAAAAATAACAACATTGCATGTTTATTGGTTTTTGTTTCAGTTGTTATGGACAATCCAACCATGGTTTTCTTGAAAACCATCCCATTTCCTCTTATATTGTTAGCAAGAAGATTGCAACTTCCATAAGCTCTTTCCAACCACAAGTTCATGGGAATTGTTTCAATTTGTAGGCATAAACAACCATGGTTTCATAGAGCTTCCTTCATAAATAAGAAAAGGTACAAATGTTAATAACTTGGGAGGGGAATGCTAAATGGAGAATGGAAAAATGATAGAATGAATGTTAATAATGGAAAAGAGTTGAGGGAAATGATGAATGAATTTACTTCTGATGGAAGAATGAAGTACTCTTACACTTCCCCATAATAATTGTACTTAGCCCATGCTCAAATAACTACATGAGTAGACTTCCCCACCAACCCCTACATGCATTCACTGATTTCTTTCTTAGTGAATGGGGGTGGGTGGCTCATTCAAAGAACACGATGCAAATAGATGAGATCTTAGGTTGGCACTTGGCATAGGCCCCCTTTCTCTCCCCTTCTTGTGGCATATGGTAGTCCCTTTATTACTTCCCCAAGCAACCTTTTTTTGTGGATCCTATATTATTATGTATTTTTTTCCTCTATATACACGCTTTTATGTAAACATAAGCACACCATCAAAACATAATAATCACACTATAATCCTCCTAGCTCACTACTGGAACTCATAAGAATTTTCTAGTCGAGCCTCGACTTAAGCTATGTACTAGGAATATTTACAATGCATTTCACATTTTTACAACACGAAGTCATTGTAACTCAATCCACATGGCTTGAATCTTGTCACCTAACCCTCTTAATGCAAATAATACATGATTTATTACATTATAATTAAGGGTTAAAAT
>ML796792.1:137703-186222 GCA_009831015.1 Picea engelmannii | reverse complement strand
TCCAAACTCTTATTATAAGAAAAACTATTAAAAAGAAGTGAGTGCTAATTTTTTTCTTCTTCATATAATCAAATTCAAATTTTATCCAGAAATAATACTCAATATATAATAATTTACAGATAATCAAATTCAAATTTTGTCCAGAAATAATACTAAATATATAATAATTTATAGATAATAGTATAATATTTTATATTATTCTTTAAAAATTAAAAAATAAAAATCACAATTTATTTATTTTATATAAAATTTTCAATTTAAAAACATTATATAATTATTTTTTTTTATTAAAATTTATAAATAATTAAATTTAGTCGATAGCACTAAAAAAAAATGATATTTTAATTTTTTTTAAATATATGAACAATTAAAGTTTATCTATAAAACTAAAAAGGAAGACAATAAATTTGAAATAAAAAGAGGACATTAAAACTGAAAATGAAAATGAAGACAATAAATCTGAAATAGGACATTAAAATTGAAAATGAGGACATTAAAAGGGAAAAGCCAAACATAAGACATTTAAAAAGAGAACATTAAAACTGAAAAAAGAGAACATTAAAAGGGAAAAGCCAAACAGAAGACATTTAAAAGGAGGACATTAAAATTAAAAAGGAAAAGTCAAACAGAAGAACCATTAAAAAGGAAAAGCCAAACAGAAGACATTTAAAAGAAAAATAGCTCAAAAAATTATGTGTATCATTTTTATTTCCTTATTTTGACTTTATTATGTTAAAAAAAATATAATGATAATTTTCATAAAATAAATTAATGATAATTTTCAATTTTAAAATGTAAAAATATAAGTTAACTATCTGTAAGATCCACGCCTCTTTTCTTATTTACTTCAACCATGGTTTTTAATATATTACTTGTTATGGAAAATTGAAATAAATATTAAAATAACATAAACAATGAGAAAATTAAGGCCTCAGAATAGCTTCAATATCATGTTTGACTGAACATCAGATACCTCGATGGTCTTTTACACCATATACCTGACTAGGCAGTGAGATACACATTTTTGTACTTTATAGAGATACAGACAAATGAATTTTGACAATAGTAATAAATGCAAAAAATCTAAAGCCTCATCAAACATAGAGATTGGGCGAATACATTATTTTGATGTACAGAAGCGTAATCCCTATCTAATTAATGGGCCTCTTTGACTAGCTCTGGTAATTATGCTCCCATCATCATCCTCACAAACTCTTCGTAGTTAACCTGTCCATCTCCATCAGTGTCGGCTTCCTTTATCATGAGCTCAACCTCTTCTTCAGTCAGTTTCTCCCCCAAGTTTATCATTACATGTCGAAGCTGCAAAACAGATACACCCACACAGTAATTTATTCAGCCACATGCTCTTCAATGGCTATAACTGCATATAAATAGGTAAATTAGGCTCATAACAGCACTCATCAAACTAACCTCAGCAGCAGAAATGTAGCCATTCTGGTCCTTGTCAAATACTTTAAACGCTTCTCTCAATTCTTCATCTGAATCCAAATCCTGAGACAAGAAAAACCTCAAAATCTGTCCATCTATTTTCATTGAATAAGTTCTCTGCAAAGAAAATTTAGCCAATACTAAAAGATCTGCTGTACCTTGATTTTGTGTGCCATGAGATCCAAAAACTCCCTGAAGTCTATGGTTCCATTGCCATCAGTATCTACTTCGTTTATCATGTCTTGTATCTCTGCTTCTGTTGGGTTCTGCCCAAGAGAACGAATTACTGTCGCCAGCTCCTTGGTTGTTATGCTACCTGCAAAAACAAAACCGATATTGAATAAATGGATCGAAAGAAGTCAGGTGCTCTACTTCTCTGGATGGATGGGAGATGTAAACACAGATTAAAAAATTCAAACTAGAGTTATAACTTCAGTTTTTTCATCGTCATAGGTTATTCAGAATTAAGATAAATTGGGTGGGCTTAATAGTTAAGAATGTGTTTTCTCTTAAGAGGTAGTAAGTTCAAATCCAGACGAGATAGGGTATGTAGATTTTACTAGTCAAATCGCTGAAAAATGTCATACACCAATTTAGTGTCTGGCTTAGCCGTGACCTTAAAAATAGATTATCATTATTATTATAAACTACTAAAAACAAGCCATTGCATGAAAGCCATTGAATGAAAGCCTGGTGTCCCTTTAACTGTCAGAGCCATTGATTCATCCAGGAACCCTTGAATCGGGCTATGTGTAAGCAGTTTTCCACCTCTTGATGAGAGGTGGACGAGCCATGGCCTGGAATAAGAGGTTGTTGTACAGTGTAAGCAGCTTTCCACCTCTTATCAGAGGTGGCTGAACCATGGCCTGGGATAAGAGGTACTTATTTAACCTTCTTTCCGACCATATTTTTGGCCGGAGTTTGAGAAGATTTCTCATTACAAAGTTCAAACTACAACAGTAATTTTAGAATATAATTGAGATTAACAAACTACAACGAAGATAACAAAAAACAAAGCTATATGAGCGCCTGTTATACAACGCCCCCATTTAAAAAACCATTCAGAAAGATTAGGTGAAGAAAATAGTTACCATCTCCATCTCTGTCAAACAGGCTGAAAGCCTCTCTGAACTCCGCAATTTGTTCTTCTGTCAACGGATTGGCCATCGAATCTCAATTAAAAAATGATCAGAGCTTTGAACAATGGTTTCAAGGCTTCCACAATCAGATCAGTGAGTGCACTAGATTACTGAGATGTTGAAGAGCTTACTGAATATAACTGCGAGTATTTTTGTACTTTCGAAGAAGCTGGTGCGAGATTCAAGAGCTAATCAGAAGAGAAATGACGGGGTAGGAATTTATTTCTGCAAACAAAACAACGGTCGTGGAGGAGAGAATCTTTTGGGTTTCACGGCCACACGGTTCTCGCGATCCCCGATCGCCCTATGAGACACGTTTTGTTCGGAACCCTAGATATCCTTTCACGCGTTTTCAGTGACTGGGCAATATAAAAAGTCAGGCTTTGAATGGATGGCCATTTTGACCAATGGTATAGGGAAAAGGTTGGATTGTGACAGATAAAATTTGCCCATTCATTGTATTGGGTCTTGTAAATTAAGTAGGAAATTTATTGGGTCTTGTAAATTAAGGTGGGAACCACGTTAGAGTATTGGAACATGCCAACTCCCTGCCTGGAAGCCACACTCTGGCACTCCATTTCATGTGGGGAATCTAGTTGCATGTTTTAATTAGGCTAGGCTATGCCAGAGAGATTGGATCATGCTAGGGCCTGCAATGTCCTGGCAAAAAGACCATGCCTAGCTGTCCAACCTAACTCTACCTTTGTTCACTGCCTTAATTGCCCATGGAAATATTAGATCTCCTCACTGTAATGCATATCTATCCAACTCACTTTCATTATATAAAGTACCCTTTCTTTCACATTTACATACATGGAGCTTATATGCAACATACAAATACATATGGACATGTAGTTTATTTAACTTCCTTTTATTGATTCAAAGGCTTCCTCCATTTGTATTGATTCTAACTTGATTGCCCTATCTCTTTTTCAAAATATTATATATATAGTTTAAATGATTAGTTTAACAAGTTATTGTGCATTTTGATTAGTTTGTGCAGGTGTGTAATTAAAATATGTGTCTTTCCGTGTCTTTCCATTAAACCGAAATTTCGAAATTTCCAATGATTATTTAATTAAATTAATCCTTTTCTCTTGCCTTAAAATTGAGATATACATTATGTATATACAAAATATCCACATATGTATCTATCCAACTCTTTTCGATTGAAGCAAGATCCTTTTATTATTTAGTAATCCCTTTGATTGCACACTTACTTGTGTTGACTCTAACTCTATTTCATGACACCCTTAATTAAATCAAGCCCCCAAACTTACGTAAGGGCTTAGATACTCATTATGTATATGTAAATAAATCAAGCCCCCAAACTTACGTAAGGGCTTATATACTCATTATGTATATGCAAAATATGCATAAACAAAGTGCATATTTTTGAATCCATCTTGATTGAATCAAGATATCTTTTATTGAAGTTATCTAATTTTATAGTAAACTTCTTTATGGTTATCAAAGTCTAATGATATATATAGAGTTAGAGTTCTCATCGATATTGGAACTTTGATTGATCAATTGGGTCTAGTTTGAGTGGTTAAGAGGAGATGTTGTTATTCTCCCCACACATGTTCAAATCTCGCTTGTGACATGTTTTCCCCTTGAGGTACAATTGAGGTTGACAACGTACTAGTAATTTCATTCTTACTTAAATGCTTGAGGGTGGGATGAGATGTTCAATTATTTTTTTCACATGAGCATGTGGTGTGACAGGAAAACAAGAGGACCTTTCCCTTGCCCATCTAGGTTTAAATCTCACATAGGTTTGTTCCGATGAGAAAAAGAGGGGTGTCTTTAATCCCATCTAGGGGCTAGCAAGGTACTAGCAATCTCACTTTCCACTAAGAGCTTGAGAACAAGACAAAGAATTCCTTTTTTTTATCATTTGGGTCTAGCTTGAGTGTTTGAGAGGAAAAGTTGTTATTCTCCCCACCCAGATTCAAATCCCACTTGTGACATGTTTTATCTTCGTGAGCCAATTGTTGATTGAGACTCTTTATGAGCCATTAGGGATATCTCACCCTTGCATACATACTTGAGGGTGGGGTGAGTAGCTACATATAAAAGAAATGAAACTCTGATCAAATTTTCAATGAATTGACTTGATTTAGAATTGGGAAAACCCCTTAGAAGCATCATTACACCATGCATGGAACTTGGATCATGATGGAACTCTGCTCATGCTTGAATTTTTGTAGAATTCTTATCGAATTTGTAGATGGAAATAGGGTCCTTTGCCACAAGATTAGCTTACTCCCCTCTCTATCATCTAATGATCCCCTTAATTGCCCCTTAATCACATCCTCGATTGTCTCATCTCTAACTTAATTGACTTTATGACCCCCTTGAATCAAGTCCCTCCACCTTGATACTTAAAATTTGTTCACTGTGTATATGCAAAATATGCATATTCACACTATGTATGTATCAAAACTCCAAGTCTAAGGAGTTAGCTCAATTGGTTGTGACCAATATTGATGAAAATATGACTAATTCTATGCTAGCATGTGCCTAATTCAAATCTCCTCGAGTAAGATGCAGTAGTCTATGTCAATAAATTTACTAAAAATACCATTCATAAATCTGACCTCATCAATTAGCCTCATAACCCTTTTGCTTAGATACTAATGAGTGACCACGTGGTATACTCATTAGATGTCAAACCCTACACAACACAACTTTGACAATCCATATACATGCCAAAATTGAACCAACAATGAAGTTAATGTAGTGTAATGTCACAACTTACATCCAATGTTCACACTTGAGTGGATCTGGTCGACATATAATGTATTTTTAACATGTCATCACAATATTTTGTCATATTATAATAAAAATATGATATCTACCAACTACAAAAGCATGTCACTTTCATCTTTGTCATATTATAGTAAGAATATGATATCTACCAACTACAAAAGCATGTCACTTTCATCTTTCATTTGAGGTAGGATTATTTTTACTTATAATTTGGTTATAATTGAAATAAATATATATATAATTTTAAATTTAATAAAATTATTGTTTTTCATATAATATAATTTTTTTTAAACTTTACTTTATAATATTTAAATGAATTTTATTTATTCATTTTGAAATTTGAAATTACATTACATTAAATTATAAAGATTTTTATTTGTTTTAAATGTTTAATTTAAAAATAATTATTATGTAAAACTCATACATATACTTTTATAAAATGAAATGTGAAAAACTATATCAAATACTTATGCATAAAATGGAATGTTAAAAAGTATATCAAATACTTATTAAAATTAAAAAAACCAAAACTTTAAAATTACATAATAAAATATTAAAATTAATAAAATCCAAAACTTTATATGGAAGAATATTGTGAATTGTGCCATGTCACACTCAAGACTTGACTATTTATATTGAATTATTTAGCATGAAGACAATTTTATTTGCACATGATAAATCAAAATTTTATATTCAAAGTCAATCCTTCTATGTCCTTAAAAGTGGAAGAGAAAAACTCTAATTAAAGTGTTTAATAACAATGTTATCATATTTATATGTAATTTTTCTCAGTCTAGTTGAGGTACATTACGTGTAAAATATTTAGTTAACTAATTTCTTGTAGTTTATTAATTATGAATTACATATATATTTAACTATTATATGATATAATTTAGAATTCATATATATTTAACTATTATATGATATAATTTAGTAAATGTATTTATAATATTTTAAAATAAGCATGAATCACAACTAATAACTCACACAACAATATGTAAAACCATTCTTATACACAAAGTAAAATCACAACAATTAAATACATAAAATAACTCAAAAAACAAATAAAACATTTATCTTTTAATTCAGTTGTGCAACCAACTGCTTGGGACAAACGTTTCATCCAACCATAGAATTGTTGTTCCAAATCTCAACAACAAGTCACCCCCAGATTGGGGCTAGCATTCCACAAAAGAGAGTGGTCTCTCACTGCCCACTCACAACTCAGAAATCCCACAATCCACTGGTATTCTCCTACAACAATCCCAATTTCCCACCAGCTCTCTTCCTCTTGAACTACCCAACCCAAGGAATTACCCCTTCGCCAATCTCAGTCCCTCGGGCGTCCTATTCATTTATCAGGGTCTCTCTGGAATATGTAACTAGGAATCTCTTTGTTGGGAAACTTAAGGGAGCTCACTGCTAGGAAAACTACCAACAACAACAACAAACACTTATTGTTATAGTGCAACTCACATAGGAGTTCACTCTTCAGGTTTGAAAACCTAGCTCTTCCGTTTTCTACTCCAATTACTCTCCAAAAAATCTCCAACATGCTCCAGAATTCACCCTCCATGATTGCTCCGACTCCAAGATCTTATTTTCTTCTCTCTGCTTGTTGTTCATCAAAAACATTTTCTGTCCAAAGTTGTTTTTTTTTTCCATAGAAAAAGTCATAATTTTATTAGATGAGGTATAAAATTACAATCGCATATATATATTTGCTTTAAGGTAGCATACTATATATTGTATGTTTAGTGGTTCTTACAGTTCTATATTACTTCCTTACAAGATATGGTCAAACTTTGTTACAACAAATATAGTGGCAAAATATGGAGGTGCATCCGCCCCTGTGCTGTCCTGATAAACAAACAGATAAAAGTGCAAGTTCCAAAAATAGCAGATCCAGTTATACATTGTATGTTCCTGTTGTAGTGTACATATTGAATCTATCAACTGTCATCCGTTAAGCCTGTTCTTCATGGAAGGGTCTGTGATAATCAAAACTGCCATCCTATGTATACTCATTAATATGCTAGCTTCCAAAGTCTAGCTGCGATGCTTCTTTGGATAGCAGATCAACTGTGGGATTCCTTTCCCTGTAAATGAGAGAGAGAGAAAATTTGTCAAAAGTAGAAATGGTTCTCAAAACTTCAGTCAGAAAGGGTCTGAGTCTGGTTATGTGACAAGAGTGTGTTTTATTTGCCCACTAAATGATGTTCAATGAATCCCCAAAGACTTGTAGCTTGGTTACCCCCTTTTCTGCCACGAGGACTAGTACAATTTTTAAGGCTTGTAACTCACCATAGTTATTTGTGCCTGGTCCCAGACTGACTCTGAGGTGGAAAAAATGTTGATCGGATAGGTATAGGCAACCTCCCCCCCACAGTGTAGTTGGTCGCCCGAGGCCGCACCATCAAAGTAGGCCCAAGGATATCCTTTGTTTATCAGTTCCTTGCATAGAGGCCGATTTGTGCCCTATCCCAAAGAATGTGTGGTTTTTAGATGGTCAAGAATGCTTAAAATGTTTGCGGCCACCTTCATGGAAGGAAGTGAGGCATCCCAAAACATTTTATTATTTCGGGCAATCCATATTCCCCATGCTGCTATTAACGACAAAGCTCTTAAGTATAGAGGGGTGGGTGTTTTTATCCATTCCTGTAGGGCTTCTTCGTAAGTGTCACCTTGCCAGCTGCCCACATCTGGATTTAAAGTGGAGGCTTCCCTCCAAACTGATAGGGYGAAGGGGCARCACATAAAAAGGTGGTCAATCGTTTAGTCCTGTAGACAACAGAGGGGGCACCGTCCCGGCCCATGAAAATGCTTCTTCTGCAGGTTATCCCAGGTGGGTACTTTGTTTTCTAATATAGACCMTACCAGTAGTTTTCCTTTGGMTGGACATTTTAGCTTCCATAGTCTCTTCCACCACCACTTCTCTTCTTGTTGCACCGGTTCTGTGCTAAGTAGTATATATCCTACTTTGGGAGAATAGGTACCTCTCAGATCACCATCCTAGATGAGCTCATCTACATCCTCTGATAGTCATATGTTTTCCTTTCTTAGGCCAAGGATGTAGTTTTCCCAAACGATAGTTTGAGGCTCGTTTAGCCCCAGGGATCTTCCCTATTTCCAGCCTTGTTGCCAGAGGGTTGTGTGTAGAGGGTCGGTTAGTTGGGAAAGATGATATATTCCAATCCATTCTAAGGTTGTGCAAATATCTTCTGGGAGGAGATGTTCCCTTGTGCAGTCTACCTAGGGGTCCCTTCTGATTCTGAGTAGGGTGCCATTCCCTACTTGCCAGGTGAGGGAGTTTCCGATCACCTCAAAGACCCGTTGGATCTCCTTCCACATGACTGAAAAACCAGTAGTTCTAGATCTAGGGCTTCTGATCCATTCCAAGAGAGAGAGAGGGGCCACATATTTTTGTAGAGTCACTTTGGTTCACAAGCTCGTCGTCGAAATTAGTCGCCAGACGGATTTGGTCGCCAATGCTTTTGAAAAGAGAAATATTCATTTTAAGCCCCATCCTCCTAAGGGTTTAGGTTTCACAATTCTCTCCCAGCGTACCCAGGGTAGGACTCAATTTTCGGAGTTCCCTCTCCATAGATAGGAAAAGGACAATCTTCTTGCTTTTTCAAGTATACCTTTAGGGATCCAGGAGAAGGAAAGCCAATATACTAGGATTGCTTCCAAAACAGATTTTATTAGTACCAAGCGGTCGGCTCTTGAAAGCCATTTGAGACTTCAACTCTTTAATCTTTTTTCTAGCTTGGCCAACAACCAAATCCAGTCATTTTTTTTTGTAATCGTTTGGCTTTAATTGGAATCCAAGATACTTGAGGCCTTCGTCCAGGTTATGAGTTTGGAAACAGAAGAGGGATAGATAGTGGTGAGTGTCCTCATCCTCAATCTGAGAGAAGAGTATGTTTGACTTCTGAGCATTGATGTGCATACCCATTGCTAGTTTGAAGAGCAGGAGCCCCTCCGATAATAAAGAGACATCTATTTTCGAGCCATCACAAAAGATTAATATGTCGTCTACAAATAGTAGATGAGTGATGGCTAGTCCAGTTGAGATTTTGATACCTAAGAAACGTCCTCCTTCTTTTTCCTTTGTCAAGTAGCGGCTCAGGCACTCTGCAACAAGTAGGAAGAGTAGGGGAGAGAGAGGGCACCCTTGTCGAATGCCCCTTCCCGCTTGGAAAAAATATATAGCTGATTCGTTCAGTAGAATGGAGAAGGAGACCAAATTTAAGCAGGCCATTATCCAGATGACAAAATCGAGGCCAAAACCTAGGTGCATCAGTAGCATTCTGATGTATAACCAATTTACCCTGTCAAAGGCTTTAGATAAGTCTAATTTTATCACAACTGCTCTCAGTTTCTTGCTTTTGATGGTATGAAGACCTTCTTGTGCTACTCCAATAGACTCATGTATTTGCCTACCTTCTAGGAAACCGAATTGTTCCCCCAAGATGTGTTTTGAGAGGATGACCTTCAACCTTCTGCTGATGACTTTGGAGATTATCTTGTATAGACAGTTGCAAAGTGAGATGGGCCAAAAATACTCAAAGGAGGTCGGGTTGTCTGTTTTGGGAATTAAAGAAATAAAAGTAGCGTTGGTAGGTTGTGTATATGTCCCATTTGCCTTGATTCTTCTATTACCCATAATAGATCAGGCCCCAGGATGTCGATGCACCCCAAATAGAATTCTATTGGGCACCCATCAGGACTGGGGCTCTTCCATTTTTGAAAAGTATGTAGAACTTCTAACATTTCTTTTTGAGTGTCTGGTCTCATTAAATTTCCAGTTGCTTCCTCTTCAACAAAACTGGGGAAGAGTTGTGTACATTTTATGATTTCTTCAATGGAAGTTCTCTCCTGGGCTTTGTAGAGTGTCTTGAAATGGTTTATGCCCAAATCGGCTAAATCAGAGTGCTTTGTAATTTCCTCCCCTCTCAAGTTTCAAAGGCTCCAGATTGTGTTAGCCATCTTCCTACCTTTTGCAAAGGCTTGAAAGAATTTTGTATTTTCGTCTCCACAATTTACCCACAGGGCCCTACTTTTAAGTCGTCACTGTGCCTCTCTTTCTTCTAGGATGGCCCTGCAACGTTTTTCCAATCCATATAGGAGATCTTTGGCTTCCTGGCTGAGAAAACCCCTACTTGTCCTGTCTTGTAGTTCTAATAGTTTCAGCTCAATATCCTTCAAAGTTTGCTCATCCTTTTGTTGTATTTTTTTGGCCCACTTCTTAGTAGCCACCTTAAGTCCCTTTAGGTTTTCCAAAAAGTGTATCGCTGCAGGGATCTAGGAATGAGCTGGTTGAAGCACCCACGAATTCTTTACAAGTTGTATGTAGGTTGGGTCTGATAGCCAACCCTCAAAGAATTTGAAGGGGCTAGTCGGTCTGCGCAACGAGGTCCCAAATTCAAACAAGATCGGTTGGTGGTCTTATTCTCCCCCAAAGGTCACCCATTGTCTAACCAGGCCAAAAGAATATAGAAGATCATCGGTGATAAGAAATCTGTCCAACCGCTTAGCCACTCGATTCGATCCCACCCATCTATTGCACCAGTTGGGGGTAAGTTTTTGTGGTTCGACGTCCACTAGGCCCCACTGGTCCAGGTAATTTAGGAAGAAATTGTTTAGTGGGTCAGGCGCAGCCCTTGGATGCCAAACCTCCGGAGCACCTAATGAGAAATTTAGGTCTCCAGCGAGAATAAAATCTTTTCGTTTGAACCAGTCACAATCTGCTATAGAGTTCCAGTAAAGTTGTCTATCTTGATGAGGTCCATAAATGTTTATGACCGTAAAAGAACGTCCCAACGCTATAGAGAAGATATAAAGTCCTATCCCCGAGTTAAAACCCCAGGCTGTTTCCATATTACAGTTATTTTTCTTCCATCCAGAGGCCACGCCCCCCGAGTGTCCTCGGGCATCTACAGCTGTGAACGACCAACCCAGTAGTAAGGATTCCAAATTCTCAACTACGACTGTGGCTTCCCCTAAAGTTTCCTGTAGTAGAATGACATCTAGCATACAGAGTTCAACCAATCTTCGTAGAGACGATTTCTTATTTGGGTTCGCCAACCCCCTACAGTTGAAGGAGAGGATTTTCATTAGGTAACTCTGTCCTGGGGAAGCTTTTCTCTAAGCGCCCATTCTATCGAGGATTATCTCCTAGAATCCAGATCTAGTATGGCCGGATCTTATGCCAGGTATAAGTGTGATTTACGACCTCTATCTTTGCCCACTGAGGGAGTCTATGAAATAGGTCCCAGTCCCCTGCCTGAATTCAGGTGAAGACCACTCTCCAAAGGATTCTCTTTGATTATCGATCTACTTCTAAGATAGTAGCGTACTCTGTTGTCTTTCGACGAGGATTCAAGTGAGGCCAAGGGGATGTCGGGGGTAATGGGGAGAGAGGGTGTGGTTAAGGATTCCAAGGAGGGTAAGGAGTGGAAGGGGGGAGGGGGAGAGGGGACATCAGCAACAGGTGGTTGAGGAGGACTAGAGCGGGTTAAGTGGCCCGACAAAAGTGGGTTTCCTGAAACCCCTAAGTTTGGGGAGGGAGTGAACAGAAGGGGTGGGAAGACCGTCGAGGAGGAGGAGAGGGGGAAAAGTAAAGAGGCCAGGCTAATGCCGATAAAATACTCCCCACCCAAAGAAGAGATAACAGACTCAGAAATAACAGGAGGAGTAAGGGACTCTGAAGTAGAAAGAGAAGTGACCAAGGGAGACGTACCTGTAATAGTGTGTTCTTGTCAAAGGAGGTGGTCCAAGGAAGGAGAGGAGAGTGGGCTTGCATTCGAGTATCCTGTCCGTCCCGAGCCCTGTGAGCATCCATCAGTTGACCCTGTACCTGCCAAGCTAAGAACTCCCCAGTTCTTCAAATCTTGTCTGCTATAATCCCCTGAGTCCTTAAGCGGTGCCCATTTCTTGCGTCGAGGAGAGGTGGAAGTGCTCATCCCTCTTTTCTTCCTTTCTTTTCCCTTGTAGGTGAGTGGACAATTGGCCACTCTGTGTCCATAGACATGGCATCTGTGGCACCGGAAAGGAATACCCTCATAATCTAGGGTTTGTACGAAATTCCCAGCAACCGATTCTATGAGCAACTCCTGATAAAGACCCAGATGTAGATTTATCTGCACCAATATATGGGCCACTGTCATGAGCCCAGTGACCACGAAGGACATATCCGCCTCAATGTAGCTGCCCAAGAGATTTTCGATTGCCTCAAAGCGATGGGTATTCCAAAATTTCACCAGGAGGCTCGACAATCTAACCCAGATGGGTTCCTCATCTACGCGCTCTCGCTTCGCGTCGAAATTGGGCGTCCATCATTTGAGGAGAGTCAGGGTTGCTGCGATGGACCAAACCTTCTTGAGAACCCAATCAAACTTGGAGTTGGAAGAAAAAATAAAGGCGAACCAACCTCTGGTGAGGACTCTGATAAGGGGCATCTAAGAGAGCTCAGGAAGCCAACAATTGTGAACCCAGCTTTTGAGGTAAGCCAGACCCAGTTTTTTCCCTTGGACCCTGCCCACAAGGGCTCTTTTGGTATAATATAGAACCCTATCCATCACCACGTCCTCCCCAAAGGCTAGTCTCCCTGCCCCTTGTCTTTCCTTTGCGCACCTGAGAGTTTTTGTCGGTCGACTATCCGAGCATGGTTGGAAGTTGTGAGATATAGCCCACTTATGTGTAGAGAGGGTGTTCTTCTTGGTCTCAGAGGGTAGGTCTGTCAGAGAGGGGTGAAAAGCGATGCTACTGTCCAGACCCTGTGTCGTTGTCCTGATTTGTTCTGCTTCCTCCAAGAATTCTGAGGGAGAAAACCCTTATGTAACGCCAGGATCAGTCAAAACCCCAATTCGTGACTCGTAGAATTGTGGTTCAAGAAGTTCTATGAAAGTGGCACTAAACCCCGAGGTAAACTCCCCCCTGTAAAACAAATACTGGTATTGAGAACACCTGGTGGTTCGGAGAAGTATGGGAGTTTCCCATCCCAATCTTTGGGAAAATCCGAACCAACTGCTGAAGTCAACTGTTGTTCATTAGTGGAAGG
This sequence comes from Picea engelmannii, assembly GCA_009831015.1. Classification (NCBI taxonomy): domain Eukaryota; kingdom Viridiplantae; phylum Streptophyta; class Pinopsida; order Pinales; family Pinaceae; genus Picea; species Picea engelmannii. The sequence goes on along the minus strand of ML796792.1, from coordinate 172,794 downwards.
CGGTCCAAGCCAATCCACCTCCGAAGATCCTGAGCCGTCGGATGTCTCACAATGAGGCTGTAAGATGGAGTTGTCCCCCTTCTGTCCAAAGTTGTTGTAATTGCCCATACAAATTTCGTCTCTCTGGCTTACTTGCTTGACTCACACACTTCCCCAAGTTGATTGTACTTATCTTCCATGACCCCAATAACTATGGGATGTGACTTCTCACACCCACCCTCTTACATGCATTCAATGATTGGCTTCAGGGACACTCAATCATAAAATAGAGTTTAATACATAATGATAATAAAAATTCAAGAATGTGGGTGGAATTAATAGACACAAGTAATTCCCCCTTAGACCCCTCTCTTATAAATTCTCCTAGACCCTCCCCTCTCTTGTGGATTAATTCATCCCCCATCTCTGTCGATATCTTCTAGTAGTTGGTATCACATTTTATTATTAAATTCAAAAATACAATTCACATATACATCACTTGGCCATAGACACACATTATATATACATTAAACATTAATTAAAATGGGGATTATAATGGGGATGTTACATTCCCCTCCCCTACAAATGCGTGTCGTCCTTGGTGTGATATACATGCACACATTTGCATCATAATACTAATAAATAAAAATTTTGCAATTTTTACAACTCCAACAGTAGTTCCAACTATAATCTCTTGTTCCTCTAAACTCGTTGACCCCAGGATTGTACCCCCTTGATTGGTCTCAGTCCATCGGGTTGTACCATTCTTTTATCATCCCCCCCCAACGTAGGTTGGCTATGACTCTGAGATGTGGTTCTAGAACTCTAGCTGCTCAAAATGGAGTATTACATTCGATTTTCTTCAAAGTTAACAAAACTTTGTGGGTATTCCCCCCGCATATTTTCTTTGTGCTCCCATGTAGCATTTTCAAGACCGTAGCAGGTCCATTGAACCTTTACCACTCCTATGGCTTTGTTCTTGAGCACTTTGACTTTTTGGTCCAAGATGCATACTAGTTCTACCTGGAAATCCCCTTTATGTTCCACATGGATCACATTCCAATCAATTATGTGGTTAGGGTTAGACACATATTTATTTAATAATGACACATGAAATACATTATGCACTCTCAGGGATGCAGACAATGCTAGCATGTATGCAACTGACCCTATATTTTCTAAGATTTCAAAAGGTCCACAATATCTTGTTGCCAACTTTGGGTAACTTCCTATTCTTATTGAACCTTTTTTTGCCTTCACTTTTAAAAGTCATGTTCTCCCACTTTAAAATCTTAAAAAACTCTATTCTTGTTTGCATAACTTTTCTGCCTATCCTGGGAAACCTTTAAATTCTACTCGATCTTTGTCATCTACTCTTCCATTTCCTTCAACAAATCTGACCCAATAACCACTTTGTCTGTTGGATTATCCCAACTCACTGGCATGTTACATTTCTTTCCAGACAAATGCTTCAAATGGACTCATTTTTAATGAGGCTTGATACACATTATTGTAAAAAAATTCCACTAAGTAGATATAATCCTCCTACTTTGATGGTTGGCCCATACATTCTGAGCATGTCCTCAATTATTCTATTAGTCCTCTTTGTTTTTCCATCTGATTATGGGTGATACATTGTACTAAGATTTAGATTTGTCCCAAAGAATTTGAACAAACCTTTCCAAAAATTGGATGTGAACTTTGGATCTTTGCTTGAAACCATTTCCTTAGGCACTCCATGTAGCCTAGCAACTTCCTTCATGTAGATCTCTGTATTATTTTTTGCCTTGTGTGTAGTCTTCTCTAGAATTAAATGTGTTGCCTTAATTAATTTATCCACCACCACCATGATATAATCATGTTGCTTCACTGTTCTGGGTAGCTTTGTACTAAAATCCACTTTGACAACTTCCCACTTCCATTATGGAATAGGAACACAATTGAAAACTTGTCCAAGTATTCCCTGAACACCCCATTCATTAGGCACATGAAAATTGATGGTGCATTTGATATCCCAAATGGCACTATCGTGAATTGATAATGCCCATATCCATTCCTAAATGTTATCTTAGTGATGCCTTATTCCTTTATCCTCACTTGATGATAACCTAATCTCAAGTCGATCTTGGAAAATATTCTTACACCTTTTAGCTGATTAAATAAATAATCAATCCTTGACAAATGATATTTTTTCTTTATGGTGACCTTATTCAGCTGTCTGGAATCAATACAGAGCCTTAAGGTTCCATCTTTATTATCCACAAAAAGAATTGGGGCTCCCCAAGGTGACGCACTTGGGCGTATATACCCCTTCTTTAGAAACTCTTCAAGCTGCATCCACAACTCTTTCAACTCTTGTGTGCCCATTCTATATGGTGTCTTAGACATTGAGGCAGATCCTAGCATCAAATCAATAGAGAAATCAATGTTTCTCTTTGGCGGAAATTCTAGGATTTCCCCAAAAACATCCTCAAAATACCTTGAGACCAGATGGTCTCCAATGCTTTCCACTCTATCTTTGGTTGCCTCTTCCATATGGGCTACAAAAATATGACATCTCTTCCTAAAAATATTTTTCAACTGCATAGCTAAAATTTCTCTAACATGTACAGATCTTGGAATGCCTTGAATCTTGTCTTGTTGTCCTCCCTAATCAAGACAAGTTATTGTCTTGTTGTAACAATATAGGACAACATGTTGTTTTCCAACCAGTCCATGCCAATCAGACAATCATATGAACCCAAAGGTATGTTGTTCACATATACCTTTGTGTTGAGTCCATTCATGTCTATCAGACAATATTTAACCAACTCATTGATCTTCCTCTTATCCCCTATGGCTAATTTAACTAACTAAGATCTCTTATGCTTACTCCTTTGCAAGTGAAATATTTCAACAATGTTAGAGTTTATGTAACTATGGCTAGCTCCATAATCAATTAAAATTTCTATGGGCTGGTTATTAATCTTACCTTCCACTTCAATTATGGAGGATTGATATTTTGTTTGCTTGTTGTCCAAGGCTGCATAAATCCTTGACATGTTTCCTCTCATGTATTAAACTATTTCATCCTCCTGAATGTTGTGGATAGTCCTCATTCTTTATCTTTTGTGAGGGCAGTCCCTATATAAGTGATTTCCCTCACATCCTAAACATTGTACAAGATGTTGCCTTGGCCTTTTCCCAAATTAATGTGCAGTCTTGTACTCATTTTGGGTTGACTGTCCTTGTTGATTTTCTTGGGAGTTTTTCTTAAAAAAAGTTGTCTTAAAACTTTTTCGCCTTTGATCGTTTTTACCCTTCATATTGTCATTCCAAGCTTTTTGGAAAATTGGCCTTCCTCTACTCTTCTCATGAAGATGATTTTCTCTCCTTATGGATTCCTCCAAGGTCTTGGGGTTATCATAACTTATCTTGTCACTATAGAAAGAAGATAACCCACTCATAAACCTTTGGATTTTGACTTTCCCATCCTTTATGAATTCAACATATTTGAACAACTCAAAGAATCTCTTCTCATATTCATCCATTATCATGCTTCCCAACTTGAGTTCAAGAACTCTTTCACCTTCCTTTCATAACAATGCCCGAAGAAATATTTCTCTTGGAAATATCTTTTGAACTGCATCCATGAGATATTGTTCTCATCAAGTTGCTTGGATTTCTTAAGTTGATCCCACCATATGGTTTCCTTTCCTTGCAAGTGGTAGGTTTCAATTCTAGCTTCTACCCTTGAGGGGTAATCATGCAACTAAAAATGTTTTTCATTTCCAATAGCCATGCCTCAACCTATTCTCCTTTCATGTGCTCACCATTGAAAGTTTGTGGCTTAATTTTCCTGAGTTGACCTTGCAAGATGTTTTCCTCATTCCTTCTCCTTTGCCTCCTGATAGGAGGCACACTTGGGATGCTCCCTAACCCTGAACTTGCATGATTTATTGTTAGAGCAAGATTTTTCTCACCCTATGAATTCTTGTAGAGAGGGCCTTATTCCATTCCCCCATGCAAACTTGCTTTCCCTGATGATAAAATCCAGAGCTAAAAATGTAAAGTTTTCCACTTGTATGCACCTTGCAAGCTATATAGCAAGCGTATACGCAGACTTCTCTACTACAGCCCACGTACATCGGGATTTGTGCCAGAAAATCAAAATTAAATGTCAGGTTTCCATGTCACGATAGGAGATATCTGATCCCTGACATTCCATTTACTGGAAACGTTCTGAATCATCCCTTCAGTTGCATTTTGAAGGCTATAAAGAAGCCAATTCTGAGCTATGGAAAAGAGGAAAGAATTCAACTTTGAGAGCAAAGTTACTCTGGAGAAATTATTTACTTCATATTGAGTCTGCATCCCTTTGTCCTTTAAGTTTGAAATCAATGTTCATCCCCCAAGCTCTTCCCTTATTTGATGGAGAACCTCTTTGTCTCCCTTATATGAGCTTGTCGTTGGTGGAGGATTGAAGTGGTGGGGACCCAGTTGGAAGGAACTCGGTTTCTTGGTTCTGAACCGTGCCGACACAAAAGTCTGTAATAGTTTCACTTCTGGTGATCATTTATTAATATAAATACTCCTTTCCCGTCCAATTGATATCTTGCAAATATATGTATTATGATCCATGGGCATGTTTTTTTTGTATATTAATGGATTATGCTATCTAATGTGCTAACATTTTCTATTATCACTATATGCTTGCTCTGCTTGTTTGTTGAGAACTTGTTGCAGGTACAAAGCTTTGGGTCGAAGTGCTCAACGGTGGACATCATCAAACATTTGGATGAGGTAGGCCTCTTTCTTGCCTCTTTTGCACATTAGTTTATATAGCATATGTTGCAATTGAGTCGATTTCTACAGTCATACCTATTTGTTGTGGTTCACCCTAGCCATAGAGAGATTTTCCTCGTAACATAATTGGCGACTCCACTGGGAAAAATCTTCTTTCTTAGGGTTTGCAGTACTTTTCTCCTTAGACTACTCTCATTTCTATTGTGGTTCTTGTCATATCATTGCTTGACATCTCCTGTTCACTCTGGGTCTTAGTTTTCAGCTTCTCTCCCTTGCCTGGCCTTGTTTATAATAATATACACATTTTTTCCCCTGACAGTCGTGTATACACATGGGATGTCTCATTGCAAGCTGTGTATATACGCTCCGTTTGCCCAAACAATCGCATACAGACTTTTTCCTCATCGGTTTTCTTGGTTTGGTGTATGCTGGGTGGGATTTTATACTTGTTGAGCCTTCTTAGGTCTCTGTAGTGCCTGTTGAGTGCTTGTGGGATGACAAGAAACCCTCTTTTGGTTGAATTTTTGGGTGAAGTCTTTCTCTTCATCTTTTCAATTTTATTTTCCTTGTACATTGGGTTGGGTGTTTCGTTGCTTGATATCCTACTTGAGTTATCTCTTTTTTATACACAATAGGGCTATATATATCAAGTTACTTTTCAGTCCATGCATTTTTAGTTTCGATATATTGAAAATACAAAAAAATAGGCATTTTGCATTGCTTGGCATTTTTGTCTTTTGAGTTTTTATCATTAGCTTAGTGCATACAGTGAAAGATTGCATTTTTACTTTTGAATTGCAGAGTTGAATTTGAAAATTGCATCGTTTTTAGAAGCATATCATACATTAAAATTTAAAGTTAGGACTTTGCATTGTTTTCATATTTACTTTTCCTGCAGAGTCATAACACCATGAGTTTCATCACCATACCTTTTTGAGTAATCAAGGCCATAAAATCAATGCTATAATTTAAAATTTATTAGTAACGATTTTATTTTCTAGGGTGCACAAACTAGCGTAGGATTTAGTGCCTTGGAACAGGATTTTGTGAGTAAACTTCTCCAAGGCAATTAAATCAACATATGTGTCTGAGTCAGGGAGTGGAGAAATCCATTGTATAATTGGTAAGATCAGGAGGCTCCTCTCACACCAGAGTTAATCACGAGGTCGTGCAAAGTCGGTTGAAGGGATATCCCCCCAATACCTTCCTAGCGTCATAGATATTTCTGGGGATCTTGTTAGTACCCTTACCTCTGTGAGAGGCGTTGCTTTCAAGGTTTCAGGCTTTGCTACCCTACCCATACAGTGGACCTAGATTATGATTGCTTGTATGTGCATCGATTATACAGTGGTTTATTATTTTCTTGACTTAGGTGTGTCATAGGTTACTTGCAGGGGTTATTTTGTAGGTACCTTGGGTTATATAAGGGTCAAACAACACACAACATTTATGGAGGATTACCTCTCTGGGGGGATTTGGCCGACTGGTTTTTCATCCCACGAGGGTCCTTTTAACTGATTATGTTACCTCTGATGTTTAGCAGGGAGTCTCAGGCCCCTCTTGGGTGAGACATACCTTCTTTAGGGAGGGAGGCCACTCAACCACTTTACCCCATTTGTATGCATATTGGTCGTTTGAATTTTGGTGTGCTCTTTGATTACTAGTTGGCCTTAAGATTTTATAATGAGCTCTCTTTATCATGGATAGTGGAGTTCCTTTGGCTCCCTCATTTACTGCTACCCCCCCCGATGACGTTCATGGGGGAAAAATTATGGTACTCAGTCAATGCCTTGGGCATCTAATCATTTTTCTCATGGTATGTCAGATATGTCTTTGCACTTGCCATCCTTCATCTTGCCTCCTTATGTGAATCCAAGTTTTGGGTATGGGAGCATGATGCCTCCTTATTCTCCCTCTCCGTTTGGTGGGATTCATATCCCTCAAACACCTCTTACGATAGGAGATTAGAATATTCCTTCCCAAATAGGAAATCATTCTACTTATTACACTCTGTCCACTTATCCTTCTTCTGCTATGTCGGTTCCTACGAACACTTTTCCCATGGAAGACCTCCATTTTTCCTCTAGTGTTTCATCTAAGGGAAGTTATTTTTATAGTATGGACAACCCCCTTCATGAAGTTCCTTCATTTGGGGGCAACATGTATCCTCACTCGAATAATCCTTATCATGCTTTTGTCTCTTCACAGACATCTACTTCAGTGTTGATGCCCGTACAACCCTTTATGAATCAGTATGGAGGAGGATACTATCCTACCGGACATGGACAGGGTGTAAACCATGATCCTTCCTAGCCTGCAATTTCTCAAAACCAATCTTTCCTTGGACCTTGGTCTCAAATTCCACTACCCACCACCACCACAAGTCCAGTCACTGTAGTTCATACTGGAATTTTATCACCAACCTCTGATAGTCATGTTGGATATTGGTCAACGACCTTTGCAAGTCATGTTGACGACCTGCAACCAGCCATTGCAATTCATGCTGGGGGCACAAATCTAGTCATTTCTAGTCACACTGCACATGAATCATCAACCTTTGTTAGTCATGTTGGGGATTCATCACCAACCTCTGTTAGTCATGTTGGGGATTCATCACCGACATCTGCTAATCATGTTGAATGTTTTCTACTAGCCTCTACAAGTCATGCTGAGAGCATGTCACCAGCCACTGCTAGTCATGTTGGGGGCATTCATACGATGGAGAGGCCTAGATGTCTCAGATGTAAGCCTAAATTCATTTGCAGGATGTGCGAAGGAAGTCACCTTAATCATTTGTGTCCTTTTACTATTGGGATACCTAAAGCATGGGGCTCACCTAAGGGCCCTTTGAGTTCTGAGGCATCTATGGTTTCCCCACACCCTGTTTCTCCTTTGATTGACATGGTTGTCAGGCCGATCCAATCATCACATGACCACACTCCCATTTTTTAGGGTGAAGTGTCTATGGTCCCTGTTATCACACATCTTATTCCACCAATGGTTGATACAACGGTCATGCCGATGCAATATTCGGCTGCCACCCCTCTTCCTTTAGGGGATGATGCATCTCTTGACCTTATTGTCTTGCATCCTATTCAACCAGTGGTCACATTGATGCAATATTCGACCGACACCAACCCTATTTTTGGAGGTGATGCATCTCTTGACCTTGTCATCTCACATCTTATTCAACCTATGGTTGAAGAAGTGGTCGCGCCGATGCAATTTTCGAACAATCCCACTTTTCTAGTTCTGATTCTATACCTTTTATGCTATGTCATTAGCATTTCTAGTACTGCACCTTCTAAGAAAGAGAGAGTTTTACTCTCCCCGAGTACTCTCCCTCCAAGTCTTGGAGAGGTTCCCTTCGACTGGGATGGTCTTGTGGGGTATCCAATGCCTCCTCCTATGTCCTTTCAAGTAAGAGATATTGTCCAATATATCATGGAGAAGGTAACCTCTGCTAGCACTTTATCCTCCCCGACTTGGAGAGATCTGGGTTTTCCCAAGCTTATGTCGGCTATTCGTAAGATACTCACATTCCATAGAAGCTCTACACGAGAGCCTTGGATTCCTCCGTGACTTGTCGCCTAAAATCTCCCACACGAGTTTAATTTAAGCTCTTTTCCAGCTCGTTATCAAAAAGTGAAAATCTCTCCATGTGATTTGTCCCTTTCACACTTGTTAAATTGGATTTGAAAGGTCATGAGTCTTAGTTAAACTTTTTTCCGACTCATTACCAAAAAGTGAAAATATTGCCGAGTGAACTTGTCTCTTTCACACTCATAAAATTGGTTTTGAAAAGACCTTTATTTGGCACAAGGTTATCCCCTTTTCACACCAAGTAGACTAAATATATAAAAAAGGACATTTTTTGGCGTTAAGTTGTGATTGCATCTCATGCCCTTGCTTGCAGTATTGAGCCTATAGTCGGTTCTCGCTTTGCGTTATAAACCGTTTGCGTCAGCATTTTTGCATCCTCAACCAAGTAGAGCCTTGTTTATATCCTTCACAATTTGACACCCCATACCTAGGAGGAAACATTCCCCCAAGTGTCCATGTCCCGCATTCACTTCCCTGCATTGAGCATAGGTATGTTCCATTGCTGGAACTAGTTTTTCTTACTTGCGACACTCATTTCCTCCTTTGTATCATAGCATTCATTTTTTATGAAAAAAGAAAAAAAAGACGGGAGGGAAGGGAGTATTATCTTGTATCAACAACAGTCGTGTCGCCTTTGAACAAAGAACAAAATCATTTGAGTCCATTCATCATAATTTTGGGTTTAGCATGGCCTTAGGAAGATGAGCTCATTACAAAGTCTTCTCTACTGACTGGTTACTCTTCCAGTCCCTACATAGAACTTCATAGATGCCTCCTGCACCTCATGATTTTATCTCATGATTTTATCGTTGGGTCTATGCTGCCAAAGTCCAACATATGTATCATGCTCTTGTTCAAAGGAAGTATATCAACCTATGTCGGCCACTCCTCAGAACTCTTGACTTTGCATGTCGGCCATACCCTCAATTGTCTCAGAATCACATGATACTTTAGTCCTATCATGCACCCTGGCCCTACTTTCATCATTGGCATGTAACCTTGAAACTGACAGTCAACATTTCATTATTGGTCATTGACTGGGTGGTTTCCCTTGTGTTCACTGGCAAGACATCTATTCACACATTGGGATTCATGCAGTGTATTGGATGCCATTAGCCTTATTGGTGGTTTCCTCGCCTTTGTCAACAATTTTCATCATTGGCTGCTATTTAGAGGGTATTTTTCATGTACCACTTGCACTTGGCACACACGAAAGACACATAGGGTCGTTGGTTTGTGAACTTGTTCTTCATCCGATTTCCACTAAATCATGAAGATCCTACCTTGTACCTCGTGTTGAATGATGAGAGATGCCTAAATTCTCTCCTTTCAGGAGGTATCTTTCCATCGACATCAACCCATTTATTCTGGAAATGGGACCTAGAGTTTTATGAGTACCTTGAGGCTTGCAGTCATCAATGGAAGGCTCTCTCACCATCGACAGTTGGGAATACATCAATGTCTCCTGATCGATGGATTCTTCAGGTGTTCGACATAGACTCCTCTATTCACACTTGTAAGAATGTACTCGGTTCCTTGATACCTAATTTCATTATCGATAGGTTGTCTCGCGTTTGTTAATGGTATACATCAATGACCAATAATCAAACGATGTCTCATCATGTTCTACCTCAACTCCTTTATTCACATGATGTAGACTTGCACCTTTGGAAAATTATGTAGAAGACTTGAAGACATCACTATGTGGCCGCAACTTTCCTGAGTTGTTTCTTCCTTTTCATTGGTCCAGTACCTATATGACTTCAGTGATTATAGGAGATCATATTGTACTCCATGCTATACAAACATATTCAGATTGGTTTTGAGACTGGTACTTTTTGGCCTTGTTCGTGACTATGACAGCTATTGGCATGTAACTGCATTTGTATTTTCCTATTCATGACCGCGGACACTTGTTTGGTATATTTCCACATGGATCTGCAGTGTATTTTTGGAAACCATGTATGCAAAGTCAGTATAGAATGTAATGAGCAATTGATTTCATCCATATGGTTCTCTACCGATCCACTTCTAGGTTATTTATAATGTATTTCGACCATCGCAGATACTCCTCTGACCTCACACATTAGGGGGCATCTGTTAGAGAAATATTTGTCTCACCCTATGCATTCTTGCAGAGAGGGCCTTATTCCCTTCCCCCATGCAGACTTACTTTCCCTGATGATAAAATCCAGAGCTAAAAATGTAAAGTTTTCCACTTGTACACACCTTGCAAGCTATACAGCAAGCGTATATGCAGGTTGCTACTCTACAACCTGCATACATCGAGATTTGTGCCATAAAAGAAAAATTAAATGTCGGGTTTCCATGTCACGATAAGAGATCTCTGATCCTTGTCCTTCCATATAATGGAAACGTTCCAACTCGACCCTTTAGTTGCATTTTGAAGGATATAAAGAAGCCAATTCCAAGCTATGGAAAAGAGGAGAGAATTCAACTTTGAGAGCAAAGTTACTCTGGAGAAATTATTTACTTCATATTGAGTCTGCATCCCTTTGTCCTTTAAGTCTGAACTCAGTGTTCATCCCCCAAGATCTTCCCTTATTTAATGGAGAACCTCTTTGTCTCCCTTATATGAGCTTGTCGTTGGTGGAGGATTGAAGTGGTGGGGGCCCAATTGGAAGGAACTCGGTTTCTTGGTTTTGAACCATGCCTACACGAAAGTCTGTAATAGTTTCACTTATGATGATCATTTATTAATAAAAATACTCCTTTCCCGTCCAATTGATATCTTTCAAATATATGTATTATGATCCATGGGCATGTTTTTTTTGTATATTAATGGATTATGCTATCTAATGTGCTAACATTTTCTATTATCACTATATGCTTGCTATGCTTGTTTGTTGAGAACTTATTGCATGTACAAATCTTTGGGTTGAAGTGCTCAACTGTGGATATCATCAAACGTTTGGATGAGTTATGCCTCTTTCTTGCCTCTTTTTCACATTAGTTTATATAGCATATGCTGGAATTGAGTCGATTTATATAGTCATACTTGTCTGTTGTGGTTCACCCTAGCCATAGAGAGATTTTCCTCCTAATATTTATTATGGTGGATTTCCTTGGAGAATGATGGTGCCTACTCATGCTACTTGATTACCTATCAATCCCATGATCATCCCTTTTTCTTTTGGATATGGATGCTATCGTTTTTCTAACACTAGTTGCTTGCTTGGTGGCAGAGTCTTTGTTAAATTGCTTATGAAACATATTCAAACTCTGAAGTATCTCCTCCTAAGCCTTCATAATCCTTTCATTATCTTCCCTATAGCTTTTCACTTCTCTATGCAGGCTTATCATAGTTAGAGGCTCCTTCCTGCCTCTTCTTCCATTTGACTATGTCTCAACATATCCCATGATGACAAACAGACATATGATCTCTTCCTCATGGTTGTAAGATCTTTGGGCATATTCCATAACTCTAGTACTCATATAAGAACCAAAGTTGTTTTCATGTACCTCTAATTCTGCAAGAAATTTACATGTAATGATTATTTTTAGAACATGCATAACATAAAACATCTCATTAATTAAAAGACATGTTATTCTTCATATCAATTTACGAAGAACACAATGCACCAATTCAAAATATGACTCTCTGATAAAAATTTAGCACCCAATTCAAAATTCTAGGTGAGTAGGTGTCTTCTCCTCCTCAATACATTTCCAACGACTATTTGTTTGCTCAAATATGAGCTTCGAGCTAAAAGTTATGGTCCAAAGAAGTTTAGTCTGTTTTTCCCAATTTATCCTGTATGCTACATGTGTCTTCTTTCTCTTCTTGCACATTTTTACATACTTAGATTCCAAATTTGGCTCCATGGAAGGATTCTATGGTTCATAATCTTTCCATATACTTCTCTTGTTCCCAAACAAACTTTTTAGCAAGGAGTTATGCCCTCTGGAAGTAAAATGGTGCTACAATTTTACCTTAATTGTTTTCGTTGTAACTTTATCATACACGCTTTGTTTTGCGCCCAAAGTATCTCATTGAATAGATCTCTCCAATTTATTTCATTTAAGCTACAAAGACATAATAGTATGCTCTCTTCTTGTGGATTTTGATTGCCTAAAATTGTCGTTTAGGGCCTCAAAATCGCCCTGCAAATTTAAGAACTTAAAAAATATGAAAATTTCATAGAAAAAACTTACCGTTTTACCAATATAATAGCCTTTAAATCTGATTCGTTGATCTCAAATCGGGTTAAATATGATTCGTTGATCCAACAATCCTTTTTGAACTCCGCAAGTCAATTTTTGTTGTCGATTGACAACTTAAAACAATCTGGACTGTTGATTTTCGACACTACATTGACGATCAAAGATAATTTTTTGTAAACCAAACTTGCTCACCAATCTCCTCAGTGCCTTATCATCTACCATTGACCATTGATCATTTCTATGGGAAAACCAATATTTCCCAAAAATATTGTTGAACCCCTACCATTGGCGATCGACCATTTGAGAATTTCCTTGACAACCACCTACCCACAAGTATTCCCAAACCCTAACCATCAACGATCGACCATCTCTTCACTAATGTGGTAACTAAACCGACGTGGAATAACACGTAGATGATGACATGGCATAACACATCATCATGAGACATCAACTTGGTTGACGTGGCATGACACATAACCCTTCTCTTTCCTTTCATCGATGATCAACCACTTCTCTTGGAAGAATTGAACATCACACTAATTTTGTCGACCCCCGAGCATCATCCATCGATGATAGAAGATTCCATTTGGCCGAACCACTCTCTTTTCCAAACTTGTTGATCTGACCATCGACCACCAGGGAATTCTTTTGGGGAACTCCAACACTTAGAAATTTTGACTAAATACCAGATGAATTTGGACCATCGATCTATCATTCAAAACGATCTCGGTCATTTATCCATCAAACTTTTCCCAACTATATCGACGAGTCTCAACCACCAATTTGCTCTATTTTCCAAGCTCCGAAAGCAAATCCTAACCATCGATTGACTCCAACTCTCCAACGGTCGAAAATGAATCCATACTATCGATTCTCTTCCTTTGCAAACACTAAAAACAGATCATGGCCATTGATCTGATCCCTTTTTCAAAACTTTGAAAACCTTATAATTTTTTTAATTTATTAAAATGAATTGGGGTCATTGATGTCGAGATCAAACTTGATCTCATTCATCAATTCATCAAACTCTTCCCAATGCTAAAATGACCACTAAAACTCAAATTTTGAACTTCCGAGTTTAATTTATCTCTACAACTTTGCAGATTGATTCCATTAAACCTCTCTTCGATGGCTACGAGGCAAATCCAAGCTGAATTTGTTCATGAATTTGGGGGTTTCACTATGAGTTTTCACTGTTTTCCATGTTTTCCCCAAATTCGCACAGGCTAAAATCTGTAACAGTGAATCTACCCAATTCACATTCGTCCTGGCCCATACAAGCCTAGTGTTGAACCAGAGGCTCTGATACCATAATGTAATGTTCCCAAACCCAACTGAGGTCCATTACATGTGGAATACTCATAAAAAACAAAATTTTATGCAAACTGATTTCCAGTAGATTATCAACTACGAAAACAAATTTAACTATCATTTGATACCATTTAGTAAATGCATATACAAAATTTTAAAACAAGCATGAATGTAGCTAATAAATCACACAACAACATGTAAAACCATTCTCATACACAAAGTAAAAGCACAACCATTAAACACATAAAATTACTTTGAAAAAAGATAAAACACTTATCTTTTAATTCAATTGTGCAACCAACTACTTGGAACAGATTTTCCACCCAACCATATACTTGTTGTTCCAAATCTCAACAACAAGTCACCCCCGAGTTGGGGCTAGAAATCCACAAAAGAGGGTGGTCTCTCACTGCCCACTCACAGCTCAGAAGACCCACAACCCACTGGTATTCTCCTATAACTATCTTGATTTTCCACCAGCTCTCTTCCTCTCGACCTTCCCAACCCAAGGAATGTAACCCTTAATTGATATCATTCCCTTTGGTGTCCCATTTTCCTATCAGGTTCTCTCGATCACAGGTAACCAAGAATCTCTTTGCTGGGAAAATCAAGGGAGCTCATTGCTAGGAAAACTACCAACAACATCAACAAACACTTTTTGTTACAATGAAACTCACACAAGAATTCACTCTTCAGACCTGACAACCCGACTCTTCAATTTTTATCCAATTATGCTTCAAAAATGCTCCAAAATGCTCTAAAATTCATCCTCCATGGTTGCTCCAGCTCCAATCTCTTATTTTCTTCTCTCTATTTGTTGTTCATCAAAAACATTTTCTGTCCAAAACTGTTGTAACTTCCCATACAAATTTCCTCTCTTTGGCATACTTGATTGACTCACACACTTCCCCAAGTTGATTGTACTCAACCCCATGCTCCCAATAAATATGGGGTGTGACTTCTCACACCCACCCTCTTACATGCATTCAATCATTGGCTTTGGGGACACTCAATAAAAAAATAGAGTTTAATACATAGTGATAATAAAAATTCAGGAATGTGGGTGGAATTAATAGACATGGGTAATTCTCCCTTGGACCCCTCTCTTAGACATTCTCCTAGACCCTCCCCTCTCTTGTGGATTAATTCATCCCCCATCTCTGTCGATATACCCCGACAATTGGCTTCACATTTTATTATTAAAATAAAAAATACAATTCGCATATACAACGCTTGGTTGTAGCCACACATTATATCTACATTAAGCATTAATTAAAATGGGGATCATAATGAGGATGCTACATCACAACCTTTGGTTTTTCATTCTTTTAATTAGATTCAACTAATTTAGCTCAACTATTTAGTTAGTTTTATCGACATAAAAGTAGTTCACCTTGTATAATTATGACTTCTGGTGGGTATATTGATTGGTGTTGGTAGAGTTTAGTCTTCATTAGGTTACTGATTCGATTTCTTTGAGCTTCTTGATATGTACATGAGGGATTTATAGTCCACTCACTTCACCAATGTGGATCCTCTACATAATTAACTTCACATCTCTCTTCTTAGTCTTATGTAGAGAACTCTATCTTCAGAATGACTAGTAAGCCTTTGTTCTTGATGTGAGTTTGGGTGAAAAACTACTCTGCAACACTATTCAATATTGGTGAGATGGATTACTCTCTGGTTTAACTTGTACACTTCAAGGCAATGCCAAAAATAACTAGAAATTTGAAATTAAAATACTTTGTTGTTGAGACTTTGTCTTTGGTGCAACTTCTTTACCCGTGAATATCCAACTAAATTGAATCTATTAAGGTGATCAAAGCTGAGATACTGTCATGGTTTTGTTTTTGTATTCATTCCATAATTTAGTGGCTTTATTGGTGAATGGTAGGCCTGTCCCAAATGTCCAATGCTTGGGGTAGCACCACCTAGCCAATGGTGCCAACTTTTGTTGAACCCTATTGTGGTTAAACACCATCCACCAATACTACTTCTACACGAGGTGAGTTATTCTAACGCTATTGGTTTTAGTGAATTCCAATGCTAATACAACACAAAGAAATTAACTTGAAATCTACTTGTTGAATATGTGAAGCCAATACTTATGCTTTTGTTTAGAAATGACCCACTCTATTACAAACCTATATTCATGGATCCAATTGCTTTCTTGTATGACCAAACAACTTGCACAAATTGATAGAATAAATTGTTCCAACACTAATAAGGGGCATCGATGTATCATTCAATGAAAATATTTTGTGTCTAATGCATTTTGAACACTTCCATTCCGATGACTCCAATAAGGGAACAATAATGTATATTGTGCAATTAGCCAACAAGATTAAGGAGAGATCTCTTCTTCAACTTATCCCTTACTCTACAATTTTATTTACTGGAAATGAACCAATATACATAGGTACAATTGCTTGTAATGATAAAGATAAAAATACTTCCCTTCTCTTTCTACATTACATGAGCATTAATATGGATGTGTTCAGACTCTAACCCAAGATTTCTTATGCTTTACACCAAACTCCACTTCAAGCCATTCATTTAAAACATATATGGGTTGGCTATTGTATAAACCACATATTTATGAAATGGAAAACATTTAAAAAATGAAATGAATTAATACATGAATGAGATGGTAGCTAATCAAACCGTGTGAGAAATGGATTCTTATGTGAACCATGTGAGGGATGGTCACCCATTAAATACAAGAAGTGGTTGATCTAATTAAACCATGTATCACCATGAAACATTCACATAAAAGCTTCACTAAATTCCAACTACCTTGTTTAAAGTCAAACCCACATATATTGAAGCATACTATGTGAAAACAATGGGAAGGAGAGCATTACAACCAATCATCCATCTAACCCAATATTCACACCTTAGAAAACATATTCCAACACACCATGTTGAAGGAAGAGATGAATATGACCTATATAGACCTGTATGGCCTCAATATTTCTCCAGGAATGCAAACGACCTCACATGCCTCTTCCAATTGTTGGGTATGACCTGTGTGTAACCATGGGAAAGTGAAGAACTTGTTGTGTCTTCTCTAAATAGTAAATAAGCTTGACAATAAAATTAGAAACTAGCCATATTTATGCAACAACTTAGTGATGGAAGCCATAGATCTATAATCTCAGAAAAAAATGAATGGTGGTGAATAAAGGGCTATTTGAAACCTTTATTTGCTAAGGAAGAATGAAATTATTACGTAAATCTACAAATCTACACAAAATATTGAATTCTCCCACCATTAAAAGAACCAACCATCCATTGAAATGTAGAGTATTGATAGGAAAATGAATTTTTGAGTGAAGCTAACATATCTATAATGGGAAATTCTTTATTTTAGCCATGGATTCAACTACAAGAACCATATTAAGCATAGCCATGAATAACAATAATTCATACACAATATTTTCTCCTTTCCATTCTTAACTATCACCATTAACACACTCATAGCAACACATTAAACAAAATAAGAGAAACACAATCTTATTGACTTGGTGGTCAACACCTCCTTCGATACTTGTGACATGGTTTAATATCCTCCCATGGATATATTAACTCTGATGGTTGTATCAGAAAATAATAGATCAGCCTTTTGGTTTAACAGAAAATGTGGGCCAACAATTGGTTTCAGAGTAGGTTCCTTTGGAAACAATCTAACCTTTGGAAGGTAGATCTCAGGAGCACACATGGTCAATCAAGAAGGTTTCTCGACAAATAGGGCTTTGTTGTTTTACAAAACAAACTATGCATTATGGAGCATAAGGATGCGGACATATCTAATGGCCCTTGGGTTTGACATTTGGAAATCAATTGTGAATGGTTATACAACCCAATAACTCCAACAACAAATGCGACAGTGAAGAAGCCTAGTGAAAATAATGAAAAATCCATGAATGCCATATTGTATGGTTTATTAGAATCAATATTTGTCAAGGTGATGCATTGCGAATCAACAAATACAATTGAGACAAACTTCAAAACATCTATAAAGGCGGTGACAATGTGAAGAAGGAAAAACCTCAAACTCATAGAAGACAGTTTAAGAGTTTGAAAATGAAATACCAAGAGAATGTTGTATCCTATGTTCTTCATGTGGATGAAATCGTCAACACCATGAGAGGACTTGGTGATAAGCTTGAAGAACCAATGATTGTGTAAAAGGTTCTAAGGTCACTCCCCTTAATATTTGATGCCAAGGTATTTGCCATTGAAGAAATGAAGGATCTAGAGAAACTGACGATGGATGATCTACATGGGTTTCTCATAGCATATGAGATGAGGATAGAAAAAGAAAAGCCAACACAAAAGGAAGAAACATTCAAAGCATCAAAGAAGAAAAAATGACACAAATCCTGTGATTGTTCCAGCCATGAATCAGATACAAAAGAAACACAATTCATGAGAAATCTAAAAAGAGGATCCAACAAATACAAAGGAAAGCTACCCTTCAAATGTTTTAACTGTTGTAGAGTAGGACATTTTGTTGCTAAATGCCCATATGAAAAAAGGGAAGACAATAATGATGAAGAAGAACATAACAATAAAAACAAACCCTATAAACACAAAAGAGGAAAGTATACTAATAATAAGAGCTTTTACTCTAGAGAGGACAATAGCTTGTCTGAAGAAAGTGATGGATATGTTTTTGATATTGAAAAAGAAGAATTCATCTTCATGTCCATAGATACAAAGTCTACTGATACAGAAAATCCAGACAATCAGAAAGAAAAATTAGATTCAAAAGAAGAAGATATTGATGGGGAAGTGAATCTTGAATCAGAACTCATTAGCACCTTAGAAGAAATAGACAGACTCATGGGAAAGAATAAAAAAAAGAGAGCAATTCCATAAATATGAAAATAAGGATCATGACCTTGATGAAATAGAAAAAAAACAATTATCATCCTGAAGACTCAACTAGAAGAGGAAAAAAGGGTAGAAGAATTGGTGAGAATCCAATTGAAAGAAAATGAAGAAAATTATGAGAAGCTAGAGTTTGAAATCGTTTCCATAGGAAAGGAACTAGAGAAAACAATTGATCAATTGAGTAGAAATTGGAAGTCTAGAAAGAGTATTGAAATATTAGATAATATCCTCAGTTACCAAAGGTCACCATTCATCAAGATAGGTCTTGGCTACGATGAAAAATAAAATACCCCTGAGGGAGATGCAAACACTAATTGTCACAAAGCCATCAAAAAAGGAAAATGAAGAAAAGCTTAAAATCTATGCTAATATTCACAAAGGCTCCATCAACAATGAAAGCAACAATAAGAAAGGAAATTATGACCAACAAAAACTTGATTCTTCTCACAAGAACAACAAGAATGAGTTCATAAGAGTTGTTCCACCAAGAAGGCCTTTCACAACCCGGTACCGAAATCTCTTTCTTGGCTATTGTTTTTCTTGCAATAATTTTGGTCATAAAACAACATATTGTAGAACTTATGCAAGAAGTGATCATGTGAGAGATAGAAATATAGGTTCTTATAATACCTCAAAGAATGATTATGTGAGAAACAAAACTAGAAGTTCTCATGGGTTTGTTGATAGAAACTACAATTCATTTTCTCCCCTACTTGATTACAATATTGAATGTTATAAGTGAAATAATTATGGGTGTAACATCCCCTCTATAATACCTAGTTTAATTAATCCTTATGTAGATATAATGTGTGGCTACAACCAAAGCAATGTAATATGTGAATTGTGTCTCTAGGTTTTAATAATAAAATGTGATGGAAGCTGCTAAGGGGACATGTATAGGACAATAGGGGGAAGTGTCTAGGATAATGGCCAAGAGGGGGTCAAAGGGGGAATTATCCATGTATATTAATTCAACCATTTTTCCTAAACTTGCTAATTGTATATGAACCTTCCAATTTCTGATTGAGTGTTCCCAAATCCAATCATTGAGTACACATAAGAGGGTGGTTATGAGTGGACACATCCCAGAGTTATTAGGCACATGGGGGTTTAGTACAATCAACTTGGGGAAGAGTGTGAGTCAAGAAAGGAAATCCGGAGGGAGGACTTTTGTATGGGTTGGGACAATAGTTTTAGGGACATAAAGTTTATGTACATAAAAAAAAGGGGGAGAGCAAGAAGGAGAGCTTAAAGTTGGTGCAACAATGGAGAGCAAATTCTAGAGCAAGCTGGAACATATTTGGAGAATTTTGGAGCTAAATATTGAAGAGCCAGGTTGTTAGGCCTGGAGAGTGAACTCTGGAGTGAGTTGCACTGTAACAACAAGTGTTTGTTGTTGGTTTTTTGGTAGTTTTCCTAGCAACAAGTTCCCTTGAGTTCCCAACTAAGAGATTCCTAGCTACATGTACCAGAGAGACCTTGATAAAAAAAATGGCACATTCCTTGGGTTAACCCTGATAAATGGATGGGACATCCATGGGGTTATCCCTGATAAATGAATGGTGCATTCCTTGGTTTGGACAGGTTAGGAGGAAGAGAGCTGGTAGAAAAATCGAGATAGTTGTAGGAGAATATCAATTAGGTTATGAGTTTTATGAGCTGTGAGTGGACTATGAGAGACCACCCTCTTTTGTGGATTACTAGCCTCAGCTCGGGGGTGACTGGCTGTTGAGATTGGAACAATCAGTCTATGGTTGGGTGGAACGTCTATCCCAAGCAACTGGTTGCACAATTCTTGTTTAAAGATACATGTTTTATCTTGTTGTTGAGTTATTTACATGTGTTATTGTTGTGCATGAACTCTGCGTAAATGATGATGACTTATATGTTGTTGTAAGGAGATGTTTAGCTGCATTTCATGTTGATTATTAGCATGCTTTAGATGCATTTGTTTTATGGTTATAGAAAATAGCTAAATCTATTTTAATTTCGTAGTTGTAAGCTACATGAAATTGGCTAACAATAAAAGAATTAATTTAGTTATCAAAAAAATCATTTCTATGTGTATTCCACACTGTAATGTCCCTCGGTTGGCTGAGAACATTACCAAGTGGTATCAAAGTTATAATTGGGAGAGTTTTGTGTGGCGTGGCCTAGATTGGGTGGTTGGGAATGTTACAATGGGCACATAGAACATGAATGTAAAAGAATCATAATAAAGTCTCCTGAAGAAAATAGAGAAGAATATGTTCTTACCAAGCATAGAGAAGAATACACAAAGGTGTGGAAAAGGAAGCAAGAAGAACCAAAGAAGGAAGAATGTGGACTTGCAATGTATGCTCAAGACAAAGGAAGCCAATGTTACATCGATAGTGGATGTTCGAAACACATGACAAGGGATCATAACAAATTTCTCACCCTAAAGAAAGAAAAAGGAGGCAGTGTTACCTTTGGGGATAATGCTTCTACAAGGATAGTTGGAAAAGGTACCTTTAGTCTTGATGATGGAAAGACTAAAACACATATTAATGTATTGTATATTGAAGGGTTAAAACACAATCTTCTAAGTGTCAATCAAATGTGTGATCAAAGTTACAAACTCACATTTCATTCTAAAGGATTGTTAGCCTATGGCTTACCTTACCAATCACTAAGTATAATTGTCACCTATATTTGTATTATTTAGTTAGGATATTATTAATATATCCTCAAGTGATGACTATTGAGTTAGTTAAGATTACCTAGCCTAGTCATCATGCATGATTTTAGGATCTAGAGAAAATATCTCTATGAGGTGGCATCACCCATTGTACTATAAATATGTAACATTGGTGTGAATACTAAATGAGTTGGCTAGTGAGTCTTTTCTGTCATCTTGTTGTTATTATGCATATTTTATCAATTGGTATCAAAGAAATGGTGTCAAAAGCATTTGTATATTTCTTTTGAATTGTGTTGCTGCAAAATCTAGAGAGGACATGAGGTGATCTCCGTGAAAGAAAGGGCTATCCGTGAGAAATTTTTCACACTAGATGAGGAGTTTGATCTGTGTGCTTGCATGAGGATACTTGCACAAGCCCAGAGACGAGCAAAGAGCATCGAAGACAGAGAAAAATTATTGGTGTGTGTGCAATACTATACTCCCAAGTAGTTGATTGGAATCACGAGCAACTTGGAGTAAAGAAGAGATTGCAGAATAGAAGATTATCTTGGTGGATTTTTTTGAAGCGTGAATTTCATCTCTGTATTTTGTAGATATACGATATTTTAGCAAAAAATGGATGCGTCTAACTGGAAATCGCACGCATTAAGCAATTTTGAGTCATGTGGTTTCAATTGCATGCAAAAGATTTGATCAAGAAAATTTATTGTTGAAGAGGAAAGGAGACCCCATGTGAGGGAGAAATGTTGAGAGATCATCATATATCCAATAGTCATACTGTGTATATAAAGCACATATCTTCTCAAAGAGTGTCTCTCCCAGATAAATACAAGCAAGCGTAAACTTGTAGATGAGAAAGTAAAACTTTTGAAGATCGTTTCATACATAAGATCTATTTTGTCACTAATATCGAGTCCTGGACTATCAGTGCAATAGGGTTTGAGAGGTTACATCATCTATCCTTGTGGAAACATTTGAAAGGGTTAATACCAATATTGGAGCGGACTTCATTTCCCTGGTATTGGACTATGCCTCGAACCATCCAAACGATCTCATTATCTTTTTACTCATAAAGTTTCAGGGTTCGATTTTCATCACAATCGGGATCTATTCTAGTTAATACAGAGAATTAATGTGAGGTTCATTTCAGATACACCTTGTGGTTTTAAGAAAAATTAATGCTTAATCTTGGAAATGTGAATGGTACATGTGCTAGTTTTTCTTGTTGATATTTTGGTCATCGTTGTTTGATGCACTTTAAGTTAACACTCTCACATGTTATTCAACTGAATGATCCGATGACTAAAATCCAGGTGTGACAAGAGGTAATTTTTGGTTGGTTTCGATCAAGTTTTGTGGAGATACGTGAGTGTGTTCTAGCAACAGATCTAAAGTTTCATGGATATTTGAATCGACCCACTAAAGATCAGACAAAACGAGTCTATCCCTGTGTATTCCCATTCTGGATCGAATCGTTGCTCAAAACATATGATTTCTAGCAGATTAGTTATTGAGTGTGGACACAAGGAGATCATCTAGGCCAGACAACAGTCTCAGAGCAATTTGCTCAACCATCTCAATCCAACCACCTCCTCATCGATCTCAACGACTTGATTCCATTGGGTACCCTCCATGCATTTGACATTGATAGAAATATGTGCCACTCCACGTGTCCATTGGAGTTGTAGCTGAGCAACCAAAGTTTAATGATTTGTTATGTTCCAATTTTCAAACAACCCACAATATCCCTTTAGTGTACAACAGGCGTACCCATGAAGTGTGCATAGATTCAAGATTCTCAAAGCAACGATCTCTATCTCATTTCTATGTCAATGGTGTACTTCATTTTAGTGAAATTCCACAATTGAAATCTATTCACGGACAATAGGTACTAAAAATGCACTCTTGTAGTTCATTATACTCAATGCACAGTTTTAAATGGCATATTTGGAAATCATAATTTATTACTTTTGCATAAAAGTAATAAACCAAAAGATACATTTTATATTCATGGGTGGAAAAGTGTTTTTAGAAGTCCTTATTTGAATATAAATGTTTTATGAAAAAGTGGGAGGTATAAGGGTAAATGATGATCCATGGTATGTGGGATATGAAGAATATTGAAGCTTTGATGAATGTGAGGGATATTGCAAAAAAAATTCTTATGTAAAAAGGGGGTTGAACCTTTGATAAGTGTGAGGGAGATTGATTTTTTTTTTGTCGAAGTAAAAGTTGGGTTGCTATAGTCTTTTTGTAAAGCCTTGGATAGTCATGGATAAAAATGAGCATGCTTTAAATTCTAGTTGACAAAGAGAATTATTTGTTACGCTCTTCAATTTTAAAGAGTAAGTTGTAACAACCATAATAAAATTGAAGTATTTTTCTACGTATCCTAGATCCACCCCAAATTGAATAAGGGGATCTTAGGTACACTTTTCATAGTGTGTTGTGGTGAATTTTTCATGGAGGCTTATATTGTTTATTGTCTAGTTTTGACATAAACATGTTTGTAATGTATCATTTAACACATCATACATTGAGTACAAGGAAATCAAATTCAAGCAAACAAATTAATGACAATCAAGAACATATGATCAAGCATATGTGAAGAACGTTCTCAAACATTCAATTCGTCAACCACATAGTAATGGACAAATCCAAGTTTTTGAACTCAACACATCATGGAGCATTTGAAGTTAAATTGTAACTTGCAAACAATGTATGTTGTAAGATTACTTGATCAAGTTGACTTGTACTTGCAATAGTGTATTTGTAAGTGTAATTAAGTTGAGTTGAATTGAATTTTTCATAAGGTGCATTCTCGGTTGAAACCGACACCCAAGATTGAGTTATTGCATGTCTGATTTCTTGAATCAAAATTGATAGTGTTGAGTAGTTGAAACTCAAATAAATGTGATATTCACGAGTTTGGGTGCATTTTTGGTAGTATTTGACACCCTCAACTTCCTGGAAGCAAGTTCAAGTGAGTGAATACAATCAAGTGACTTCCTAGAAACAAATTCAAGCGAGCGTGAAGTTCAAGTGAGCGATTCAAGTGAGTGAGTTGCAAATAAGCCTTCTCTTGTCGAGTCAAAATGTAATCAAGATCTACCTGCACAAAGGATACCTCATTTAGTGTTTTGAAATGGCTCGAAGTCTCGAATTATTAGAGTTTTTGAACAGTATAATAAACATCATTGAAGGCAACACAATGATATTGAACAAAACAAGTCTTCAATCAGTGTTGACTTGTTTGCAAGTGACAGAAGCAAAAGTTCAACTTCTTCAAGATCAATCCCAACTATTGAACGATGAGTTAATAGATCTCAAAAATCAACAGCTAGTGAACTGTTCCGAACTAGTTTTTGATTAGAACAACCCTCTCTATGATGATGAATATGATGATGTTTTTAATCAATAGTTAGTGAAGGAGAAACTCAGTAAGACAACACCATATGCAAACAAAGATGAATTTATGATTGAACCTACATTTCAAGAGTTTTCTTTTGAGTTCAGTGAAGAAAACCTTTCAATGATACAATTACAACATACAATAAATCCACTTCCACGGATTTCAAAGCAACAGGTTCAGAATACTCTTTCCAAGCCCATCATCAGACCTTGGGAAGAAATATTCTACAACAAGAATATAACAAGACTTGGATATGACAAGGAAGTTACCTTTCATATTCCTGATTATTTCAAACCAATCCAATTCCAAAGTGATGGATTCCTTCAAGAAGTTTCAACTTCACATGTTCAAATTCAACATCAGTGTGTGAAATGACAACATTGCAATCAAATTCATCACATGGAAAATCAATGTTTTGATCTCCATCCTTGCCAGCATTGTGGCAAGCATAACCATTCTTCAGACAAATGTTCAACACCAAAGAAACCTGGAAGATTGAATATTCACTATGAGTGGATTGATCCTTGGCAGTGGTCATCAACAACCAAACGATTATATAAGTCTTACCATAGAATTCAATATCGAGTAAAGACCAATATTGCAGCACATAAAATTTGTGTACCTCACATAAGTGGTCCCCTTATGGCGTAGTTTTCAAGCATGGCCCTCACGGGATGAGATAACATGTGTTTTTTTCCATATTCCCACTTTGTTTTGTATACAAATGGAACAAGTATGGTACTCTCTTGAGCCTAGAGGGGGGAGTACAATGATGTAACTCTTTTGTACCTTAAAGGGGGGATTTCAAAAATCAAATGACAATGGTTCGTGAAACCACTTGTGGTCTTTCCTTTCAGTTGATAAATGGGGGAATTGATGATGGAATTGAAGATGGTTGTCAAACCAAAAGTTTCGACAAGAAATATTCCAGATGGGCATCAAATTTGTCAAATGGGAAACTTCAGTCTATATATGGCATACTTTAGCATAATTATGGTTCAATGAATTTCAATTGAATCATACACATGATACATTGGGATGTTGTTAGACACCTAAAAGTGTCAAAATTGGTTAGTGGTCATCCAAAAACCATGAGATACATGGTATCAATTGGTTAGTGGTTATCCCAAACCACAAATATAGAGAGCACTTCAATGATACATTGATATTAGAGTGGTGATACTATATGTTCACCAATTAGAAGAAGACATTAGATTCTTCTAGTTCGAGTACTTGGAAAAATGATCAAATTGTCAAGCAATCAGGGAATGTTCAGATATTGCAGTTGTTCACTTCCATATCTTAGCTCTCTTCCAATTCATTTCAGATGAACAATTCGACATCCATATTGGTGGTTTTTCAGGAAGTTCTTCTTTGAGGCTCAGCTTAGGAGTTTCAGTATGAAGACTTGGAAATGATACCGGATTATGCTTCATTGTCGGTATTATTGATCGGACTTGTGATTGAAGGGGGGAATGTTAGCCTATGGCTTACCTTACCAATCACTAAGTCTAATTGTCACCTACATTTGTATTATTAATTTAGGATATTAGTAATATATCCTCAAGTGATGACAACTGAGTTAGTTAAGATTGCCTAGCCTAGTCATCATGCATGATTTTAGGATCTACAACAAATCTCTCTATGAGGTGGCATCACTCGTTGTACTATAAATATGTAACATTGGTGTGAATACAAAAGAGTTGGCTAGTGATCCTTTTCCGTCATCTTGTTGTTATTATGCATATTTTATCAAGGATGTGAGATAAGGAAAGCAAGATTAGGAAGATTAGTGGAAAATGAAAACATAATCCCGAGCAATGTATACGTTCTCGATGAAGTCAACGGAGAAATTTTTTGTATGGGACAAGTAAACGAAATTTGGTTATGGTATATAAGGATGGGTCATATAAACTTTGACAATCTAGTAAAACTCAACAAGACACAATAAGTAAGAGATATGCCAAGGATTGTTAAAGTTTATGTTATTATTAGGTTACTTTCAATTTACTAGATAACAATAGCATAGATAAGATCACTGAGAGAAACACAAGCAGTTATCCTGGGAAACCCTCAAGGGGAAGAAAACCCAACAAAACTTCCTTAATATAGATAGCCAATACAATGCCAAGGCAATGAACCAAGCAATACAGAAATTCATCTAGCAAGGATGCGCCTCTCTCTCTCTCCCTTCTTCCGGTGACTGGTGACTGGTAACTGTAGCTTCCTTCAATACTTGCACACTAGATGAGTGAGTTGTGTGTGTGTGTGTAAATGAGGCATTGGCCTCTCTTATTTATACAATTCTGGCATGTGTGGAAGTGTCTCTTCACTGGCAGGGCAGACTTCTTCTGGGTGGTTATAACCACCTTTAATATATCCAGGGGCCTCTTTAATATATTATGGGGCCGACTTCTTATTTATCCTATTACAATTAGGGTTTGACCAATCCGCAAAAGGGGATTTGGTCATTTACAATACCCAACATGATAAATCCACAAAAAGGAATTGATCTAATCAATAATAAATATATTTTGTCTTTGTCCACAAAAGGGGATAAGAATATTCTTTGTAGTTACACAATATTTTAACACTCCCTCTTAACAAGAAGGACATTCTTTATCTTTTGACAGGTCACTGAATGTTGACATCAACTAGGTAGCAGCATCAACTGGATAACATCATCAACTGGGCAACATCATCAACTGGATAACAACATCAACTGGATAACAAAATCAACTGGGTAACATCATCAATTGGGCAACATCATCAACTAGATAACTGGAGGCATCCACTTGGTCATATGGAATCATGATCACTGACTGGCATATCTATAAATCATTGGAAGTTTTTTTCTCTTTATCTTCGCGCAGAAGATACTCTTTCTTTCTTTCGTCTTCACATAGAAGATACTTCTTTCTTATCTTCACATAGAAGATGTCTTATCTTCACACAAAAGATATTCTATGAGTTTTTCCTTTCCTTTTATGTTCTCCCTTCTCTTGTAGTCATATATCTCACCCATACACTGGGGAGGACTACTACCATAGCTTCACTCCTAGTCATCCCACATAAACTAGAGAAGCTAAGATACTAGCCTGGGCAAGACTAGACTCCCTTTCCATGATCCACGTAGGATCACGACACAAACCTCAAGAGCCAACTAACCATTCCACATGGTCAAGGTTTGTGTTCCAAGCTACTCCATCCTTAGCCAGAGGAGAGTATCTTCCCGCTACCCCTTGGAGAAACATCCACATTCCTCTCTATGAGGGTGGTCACACCCCTCTCTACAAGGGTATTCTAGCATGTCCCTAGAGTATCCAAAACTCAACACTTGGACATAGGCCAACCTTAGCAAATTTCTCATTCCCCTTCTCTACGAAGGTCTCTTCTCTTTCTCCTTCTCTACGAAGGTCTACCTATGGGATTTCTCATTCCTTCTCTACGAAGGTCTCTTCCTTCTCTATGAAGGTCTAACAATGGGATCCAAAAAAATTCTCTTGTGATCCAAAATATTTCAATGGTATAATACCATGCTACCCATCTGTTGGGCACCATCCATCTAATGGATAGCTTTAATATTGATCAAAATATCTGGGCACCATCCATATTCTTTTCTAACTGCATCAAATCACGATCCTCCATTTCGAACTCGGAGACATAGCTCCCTCTTGCACCTAATTGATAGTTTCTAATCATCATCCTTGAAGTTCTCTTCTGTAATATCCTAGGTGCCTTCTTGAGTTTGAATATTTCTTTCTTTCTGTCTTCATACTGGATCAACATGATCCCTTTGCATCTATAATAATGGTACTAGAAAAACATGTAGTTACTTGCATCTCATCCACTATATCTGAGTATCCATCTTTTTCTTCATCTTGAATATTTATGTTCTGCATCTTTAGGATCCTCCTGCTCCTATATAAATACTAGATATTGTCTGGTCTTTACTGATTTTCATCATATCATACGTCCTTCTCGTGTTGTCTAACTTATGCAAGTCACATCATAAGTTCTTTCTTCTGAGACTTGTAAATTTACTTACAGTATGCTTTATTTGTCACTCTCATGAGTGATCATACATGAAATAAATATTTTATCTCTTTCTTCATCCTCTTCTTTGATACTTCCTTCATAAGTCTGCATAGACACTGAAATAAAACGAGGTTAATTAACATTCTCACACAAAAAAACTAACTTGTAATGAGAAGGTATTAAAGTAAACAAGATACTAAAAATAAACATGAATACTTATCTTTTGTTTTTGTGTGGGGAGGCTCTACGGACTCCACCATTTGGTATCTTTCTTCAGATCAACTATATTCAACTTAAAGTACATAATCCTTAATTTCTGCTAAAGCTTTCTTTGAGGGAGGAGATTCCTCTTCCTCTGCCACATGTGCTTGATGCTTTCTTTTCCCTTTTCCTTGAGGACAATCATAAGAAAAGTGTCCCAACTTTTGATAGTTGTTGCATCTGATCTTTGAAACATCTCTCTTATTTTCTGGAACTCTTACGGAGTTAGCTTCTTTATTGTACTCCCTGAAAAAACTTATTTTGTTCTTTTGAGCTATAAGAGCTTCCTCTTCATCGACAATTAATCTCTTATGTTGGTCTGCAAATCTAGATTCTCCGTGTGTGAAATCTGCCCATAACTTATCAAACTTGGGTAACTTGCTTCTTGCACACACTAATGACATCTCCAATAGCTGCAAGCTTATCTCTGATATGAGAAACTCTCATAAGATAGGATGTGACAGATTCTGAGTTTTCCATGTTCATATTACGAAGTTGATTTCTTAAGGTAAGATTATGGCTAATGTCTTTGCTTTCATATAACCTGTTGAGTGCTTCATACATTTGCCTTGTTGTCTGTAGTTCGGATATATGAGGGATCAAGTGATCCTTTACTGAATCTGACACGATTCTCTTTTCTTTCTTTTCATTCTTCTTATGCTTGGTCGCCATTCTTTCTTGTAGAAGAAACCCTAGCCCTCCAGGTTATAGAAATAAAAAAAATCAAATTTCTTGGATCTGAAAACCGAACTCACCAAAAGATGCGCTAGACTGAGGCGAGTATGCTGGTACAGTTAGATTTCTGAAAATCCAAATTTTACCCCTTCAAACTTGATCTGCGGATTTTTGGACTGGTGCTTCTAGTTTTCTGGTACTTCTGATTTTCTAATACACTAGTACACTGGTACTTCTGGTTTTTCGGTACTTTGTGAAAACCAGGATTTAACTTTCTGGGAGATCTAGCCACTGAAAAAGTGNATCTGCGGATTTTTGGACTGGTGCTTCTAGTTTTCTGGTACTTCTGATTTTCTAATACACTAGTACACTGGTACTTCTGGTTTTTCGGTACTTTGTGAAAACCAGGATTTAACTTTCTGGGAGATCTAGCCACTGAAAAAGTGTGTTGAGGATGCCAAAATGTTCCTTGAGGTAGGGCGCACCTTTCTAGATGGTTTTGAGGCTGAAAATCTTCTTCAATAAAAATCCCTAATTTTCTTGTACGACAACAATGACGTTTTTCTTTTTTCTGTGAAAGATGCTCTCTTCAGCTTAGCTCTGATACCATGTTAAATTTTATGCTATTATTAGGTTACTTTCAATTTACTAGATAACAATAGCATAGATAGGATCACTGAGAGAAACACAATCACAAGAGTACGCAAGCATTTATCCTGGGAAACCCTCAAGGGGAAGAAAACCCAACAAAACTTCCTTAATATAGATAGCCAATACAATTCCAAGACAATGAACCAAGCAATACATAAATTCCTCTCGCAAGGATGCACCTCTCTCTCTCTCCCTTCTTCCGGCGACTGGTAACTGCAGCTTCCTTCAATAATTGCGCACTAGATGAGTGAGTTGTGTGTGTGTGTAAATGAGGTGTTGGCCTCTCTTATTTATACAATTCTGGCACATGTGGAAGTGTCTCTTCACTGGCAAGGTCGACTTCTTCTTCTGGGTGGTTATAACCACCTTTAATATATTATGGGGCCTCTTTAATATATTCTGGGGCCGACTTCTTATTTATCCTATTACAATTAGGGTTTAACCAATCCGCAAAAGGGGATTTGGTCATTTACAATACCCGACGTGATCAATCCACAAAAGGGGATTGATCTAAACAATAATAAATATATTTTATCTTTATCCACAAAAGGGGATAAGAATATTCTTTTCAGTTACACAATATTTTAACAAGGATCTCAAAACCTATCGACACTATTTTCAAGCCATGTCAACATGGGAAGCAGACGAGAGTTAGTTTCAAAATAAAGGAGTACTCAACATCAAAGACATTGGAACTTGTACACACATACCTCTGTGGTCCAGCAAGAAAAAAAACGTTAAAAGGTGAGAGTTATTTTATGTTGATTATTGATGATTACACAAGAATGATATGGGTTACATTTCTTAAAGAAAAATCTAAAGCATTTGAGAAGTTTTCAAAGCCCTAGTTGAAAATGAGATTGATTTAAAAATCAAGTGTTTAATATCAGATAGAGGAGATGAGTTTATCTCTTATGAATTTGATGAATTCTGTGAGAATCATGGTATCAAGAGACATGTTTCGACAACAGGGACTCCACAATAAAATGGAGTTGTAGAAAAGGAAGAACATAACTATACAAGAAATGGCTAGAACAATTTTGAATGAAGCCAAACTACTAGACACCTATTGGAGAGAAGCGGTTAGCCCAATAGTCTACATTTTGAATAAAGCACAAATCATAGTGAAAAATAAAAAGACACCTTATGAATTATGGAAAGGCAGACCAGCTAAAGCTAAATATTTCAAAGTATTTGGGAGCAAGTTCTATATAAAGAGAAACAAAGATAATTTAGGCAAGTTTGATTCCAGAACAAATGAAGGTATATTTCTTGGTTATGCATCTAGAAGTAATGCCTACAAATGCTATAATGAAAGTCTATGAAAGGTTGTAGATAATATTGATGTAATAGTGGATGAAGCAATACCTCAAAAGAAAAAGTCACAAACAAATGAATATATGGAGGAGACAATCTACAAAGAACAAGAAAAGGAAGAAGAAGAGGAAGAAGAAAAGAAAGAACCAGAAGAAATAAAACACCAATATCCAAAGACACCATCCAAATTTTTCCAAAAGCATCATCCAAACACTAGCAAATTTGGGTCATTTTGCGACGGCTATTTCGACGCTCTTGCGACGTTATGTCATGGAATTTGCGACGAATATAGACTCTCCGAAACATCATTTTGTGTCACATGGCAATTGTGACGAAATTGAATGAACGTCGCAAGAGTGATGCCCCTAGGGAAATTATCACAATTGCGACAAAAAAGAAATATCATCACCAATATGACAATTTAGGCAAAAACTGTGAAACCAACATTTCGTCTCAATTGCGACGACAAGTTTGATTGTTTATATTGCAAAAATGTCGCAGCTATTTAAGTTGTTGTCACAAGTGCGACGACAAATTTTCGTTGTTTACATAGCAAAATTGTCGCAACTATTTAAGTTGTCATCGTACTTGCAACGACAACTTTTGTTGTTTATATTGCAAAATTGTTGTAGCTATTCAAGTTGTCGTCGCAAGTGCGACGACAACTTTTCGTTGTTTACATAGAAAAATTGTCGCGGCTATTTAAGTTGTCGTCGCACTTGCAATGACAACTTTTGTTGTTTATATTGCAAAACCGTCGCAACTATTTAAGTTGTCATCGCACTTGCGACAACAACTTTTTTTGTTTATATTGCAAAGTTATCGCAACTATTTAAGTTGTCGTCGCAAGTGCGACGAACAATATTTATTTACGAAAAAAAATAAAAATTTATTTGATTTAATATTACCATTTTAATATTAATATTAATACAGGATGAAAATGAAGAGCTTAATGATCTTATTAGAATATTTTATCAGATAATTAAGGTGCAACAGACCAAAGAACAAGTGAATGAGAGATTCCAAGAATATCAAAATAAGATGAAAATTATTTTTGATAGAAGAGTTAAAGAGAGATTTTACTCTTTTACTCCATAAGATTTGGTGCCACATCAATGTTACCAAGGAAGAAGATAGTAAAGTCAAGGATATTAATGGAATAGGGCATCAAGGAATAATTATGCGACAAGATATTATCAAATATTTAAGGAATCAAAGGAAAGGAAGCTATCAAAGAATGACACTGAAAAGAACTAAATATGGATGGATGAATAATCATATTGTATGAGAGCATAAATATAAGTAACTCGATTACTTGGTTTCATCACATGCAAAAGATTAGCCACAAATCTTTTAGGATAGTTTTTCGAATGGGGGTACTTATGTTATGACTCAATGGGGGGTATATATGGGGTTGAATGTATATGTAATTGGATTGAATGCATATTTGAAACATTTGAACATATGATTTGGATATATGGATGTACTTGGGTTATTTGGAGGAATTTGTTCCTAACTATAAGGAAGTTGTTCTCCACACTCACATTTGGCGTACATTGTGTATATTGATTAAGCGTGTTATTTTGAGTATTTGGACAATAACTCTTACTTACCCCATGGATTTTCCTTCTAGATATATACTAAGAGCAATTGGTTTACATGGTGTAATCAACAAAAACTGAAATCAATTCTATAATTGTCAAGTTTCTTGTTAGTTCAAACAATATTTTTCTTGACAAACATTATATTGTTAAAGTGTTGCCATCCTCTTTATTTGGTCATCTTGAAGTCATTGTGCATTTTTCTCTAAAAGAAGGTTTCATTTTTAATAAATCTTATTCTGATTATAATATGAATGAACTTTGCTTAATATCCAAGCTTGTATGGAGATGATTTCATTCATTTTGGAGAGTGGTAGTTTATGTTCCTAATATTTCTTTATCCCTAAGACCAATATATGGCATGCCCATTATATTGTTTCCATGCTTTGACTACAATGCACACCAACCACCCAACTTAAACTCACATCAAACCAAGGTTGTGAGACTTGGGATTGACGAAAAGTCAGCGAGTTTGGGATATGGAAAAACTTGGCAACTCGGAAAAAAACAGTTCAAAACTCTTCAAATAGAAACAACACTCAGAATACAAAAAAAAATGTGCAGAAAAAATATTAATGACATTTCCATCCTTAAAATCTATAAAATGATAGGTTTTCCATCAATTCATCTCATCAAATATGATAAAAAAAAATATGGCACTTAAAATTAGCCTCAAAAACTTAAACATAAATCAAATATCTTGCATGGGACTATCACATGTTTGCAACGAATTCATTCTAGGTGGTGTTTCAGGCTGTTTGTGCCCCCCCTTTCATACTATGGTTATAGTGTTTGCACTTGAGCTTCTTGTCATCATTTGATTCAAGTTTGAAGGCATGTTCTCATGCTTGATCAAACCACCTTTTGGACTTAGGAGCCATGGTTAGTCAAAATTCAATACAAAGAATAGAAGAGTCTATCACTGTAGGTTGATCCCTGAATTAAAAATGAAGATGAAATCTCCAAAATCAATTTTGCTGAAAATCAAAATACTTTCTTCAAAATCAGAATGCAATTGAAACTGGAGATCTAACATGTAGATATCTTGGCTCTCCACCTCCTATTTGGTCTCTAGCCCATAAATACAAGTGTTCTCAAGACTCCAATTGAACTCCAAACAAGAATAACACAACTTGATGAAAAAAGTTTAAGTGTTCACAGTCCAACTGAAAACTCAAATCAATGAAGATAAAATGACCAAATGAGTGAAATGCATATTGTTTTTGGGTTATATTCCTGTAGGGTTTCCTTTGATGTGTTCCTGCTCATATTTCTCCTTCCAAAAAACACATTTTGGCCTTTTCTCCAAGTCAATTCCATGTGGGATCCACCTTTGCTTAATGGGCGAGTTTTGTCAGGTTTCAACAAGTCTAACAAGTTCGAGTCAGGTTCAACAGGTTTTGGTAAGTTTCATTTATAGGAAAGTTTCACAACAAGTTTTCACGGGTTATTCATTTCAACGTTGACCCAACAAACTCACAGACCTTTGGCATGTCTCACAATATTGCTTCAAACCAAGGTTGTGAGACTCAGACTCAAAAAAAACTCGGCCAGCTTGGGATTGGGCAAAACTTGACAGCTCAGCAAGACTTGACAAAACTCTAAATTGAAAATAAAAATCTAATTTAATTAAAAAAAACT
The DNA here is from genome assembly GCA_009831015.1 of Picea engelmannii. Taxonomy (NCBI): domain Eukaryota; kingdom Viridiplantae; phylum Streptophyta; class Pinopsida; order Pinales; family Pinaceae; genus Picea; species Picea engelmannii. The sequence continues at coordinate 137,771 of ML796792.1, read as the reverse complement.
CTCAAAATACAAGAAATTTTATGCAAAAAAAATAATATGACATTTTCATCCATAAATCTATAAAACAA
>ML796792.1:16693-84618 GCA_009831015.1 Picea engelmannii | reverse complement strand
TTTATCTTGTTGATATTGACATCCTTTTGTATGAGATGGTCAATGACAATGGTTAGTGTGACCTAGAAGGCAGATTGAAAACATTATGGGTTAAAAAAAATTGATCAATGTATTGTCATATAAGCTGCATATCAATAAAAAATTAGTTGATTTACCAAAAGAATGAATTTATGTATTTGCAAAAAAAAAATTATAAATATTTGTATTCACCAAATTTCATCTCAATTTTTAAATATCTTTGCCTTTCATTAATAAAGGAAATATGGAGATTCCATGTGCTTGTTCTGGCACCTTGAAGGTACAGGGTTTAGGGGATAGATAAAAGTGGTTTATATTTTGTCATTTTTGATGAATGACAGGTTTATGGGTGTCGAGTATTTTGTCATATTTTATCATAAACATGTTCATACAAAACATGTATTTTTTTGGCTACACGGTATGCTCACAGGAAATGCATCGAGCGTTGGTCCCATCAAAAAGGAGGAGATTCCAAATGTGAATTGTGCTGTCAGGTTTCATGAATTTTTATTTGGCCATGTTTTTATTCTTACTATCAACAATTTTATATATATATTCTTACTATCATTATTATCCTCCACTAATATTCTGAACTGGAAATGCATTCATAATTATTTTTTCTGAACTGAAATGTTGTGGATTTGAAATCGCAGGAATACAAGGCGAGAAGGGTTGATAAAATGCCGAGAGGAGATCCAGACATCCAGACGAGTCAGGTAAGTACCGAAATTTTGACTCTATCCATGCTCATGCCACCTATGTGTTGGCCCCTGTTCCCACTGATATAATGATAATAGGGAATATTTTAGACTTAAACTCTTCATGCTATAGTTATATTCTCGAAAGGAAGTCTCTGAAATTTATTGACTAAGATTATCATTGTTAATTTATGGAGAGATGTTTATTTGTTTAATTAGGATTACCTATCAAATGGAGAGATGTTTATTTGTTATATTGAGGTCACTTTGTCGAAGATGGGAAGGGTTATAGTGATCGTCGCTCTTGTGACGAAAACACAGACGAAAGTTTGCTTCCGTCGATAGAGCGATGAATACGGGATGTATTTAGATAAAAATTGAGAAATTGAACTTTTTCTCTTGAAGTTTGCGACGAAATAGTACTTTCGTCGCAATATTTTCAATATGTAGTTGTGAAAAAATAAGATTCTTGGTGATATAGATACAAGAGTTCATACTAGAAGAAGATTGGACTTTTCTTTTCTATCTAAAATAGAGCCCAAAAACTTTACACAAGCTAGTGAAAATAAGCATTGGGTTAATGCTATGAAAGAATAACTAAATCAGATTGAGAAGAATGAGAGATGGGAACTTGTGCCCATGACAAAATAAAAGAATGTGATTGGCACCAAATGGGTCTTCATAAACAAATTGGATGAAGATGGACAAGTAGTAATCAATAAAGCAAGATTGGTCTGTAAATGGTATGCTCAAGTTGACTAGGGTATTGACTTTGAAGAAATATTTGCTCTAGTCACAAGATTAGAAGCAATCAAAATGTTTTTGGCATTTGCATGTTTCAAGAACTTCAAAGTCTATCAAATGGATGTCAAGTCAGTGTTTCCAAATGGAAATCTAGAAGAAGAAGTATATATTGAACAACTAGAAGGATTTCAATTGTCAGAAAATGAAGATCATGTATGCAGACTAAAGACAACACTCTATGGACTAAAGCAAGCTCCCAAAGCTTGGTATTCAAGACTTTATAAATACCTACAACAACAAGGTTTCAAAAGAGGAGTTGCAGAAAATAATCTTTACATCAAAACAAAAAATGAAAATATGTTAGTCATTGTGGTTTATGTGGATGATATCATATTTGGAAGTAATTCGGATAGAATGAACCAAAAGTTTGTAGAAGAAATGCAAAAAGAATTTGAGATGTCCATGCTTGGAGAATTGTCATTCTTTCTAGGTATGCAAAATTCTCAATCCAACAAAGGCGTATTCATTTCTCAAACCAAATATATCAAAGAAATGTTGAAGAAATTCAGAATGGAATATTATGCACCTATCATTACACCCATGATCATAGAATGTAAGTTGAGCGAAGATGATGAATCTCCAGAAGAAAATCAAACACTATACATGTCAATGATTAACAACCTACTATATGTAACAACATCAAGGCTAGACATCATACAAGTAGTAAGATTGGTTGCAATATTTCAATCTGAACCAAAGGAGACACGTATGCAAGCAGTAAAAAGAATATTCAGATATCTGAAGGGCACATTGGACTTTGGCTTGTGGTATTCAAGAAGTAAGGATTTCACTCTAACATCATATACATTGAAAATTGGGTAGGACGTATTGATGACAAGAAAAGTACCAGTGGAGGAACATTCTTTCTAGGAAACTGTCTCGTATCATGGTTGAGCAAGAAGAAAACTTCAATCTCTCTAACTGCAACAAAAGTCGAATATGTTGCAACAACAACATGTTGCACACAAATTATTTGGATGAAGTAGACACTAAATTATATCAAGGTAGAATATGATCAACCAATCTCAATCATTTGTGACAACACAAGTTCAATCAACATTTAAAACAATCATGTTATGCACTCAAAGACGAAGCATATTCCCATCAAGTATCACTTCCTAAGACAACAAGTAGTCGAGCAAAGTGTCAAGATGGAATACATTTCCACCAAAGAAAAAATTGCAGATATTTTTACCAAACCCCTTCCCAAAGACACATTTGAATATCTCAAATATAAGTTGGGAGGGATATCACTCTCATATCGTCAATAAAAGGAAGCACAAGCTCAGGGGGGGCATCCCTTTTCTATTGATGTCAAAGGGGGAGAAGTTGCAGATAGAGAAAGAATTGTAGACACAAGGAGAGTTTCAGACATGAGGAGTATTACAGAATTGACTAAGGGTTGACATCAATGCCAAAGGGGGAGATTGTTGTAACTATTGTTGTCATTGATGTCAAAGACAAGGGGAGACAACATATGTCCAAGATAAAGATTGCAAGATGGAGATTGTTGGAAATATTATTTTTGGAATTTTGATGCTCAGTCTGGATACTCTATCTTTGAAGGAATTTTTACTTTGAATACCTAGCTCAAATGGGAGCATAGGATATATGGTTGAAAATATTATTTTGAGACCTTTCCAACAATATATGGCACTCTCTCTAACACCGTAGGAATGAGGATATATGAAATATTTTTCTAGGTCCGCCATGTTGGACTATGATTGTCATTAGACCAAAACCCGCAAGCGTTAGTCTCTACCACAATCGCCAGAGTTAGGATCTACGAGAGGGGGTTAACCCATGTGGCGAAATTAGTAGGAAGCGTTGAACCTAATGTCCAACAATCTCCCCCTCAACGCATTTCAGACAAGTTTCAAACTTGTGACCTGTCGCTCTGATACCATTTTTTGGACTATGATTTCTGTTAAACCAAAACCCGCAAGCGTTAGTCTCCAACACAATCACCATAGTTAGGATCCACAAGAGGGGGTTAACCCATGTCATGAAATTCGCAAGAAGCGTTGAACCCAATGTCCAACATGCCTAGCTAGAAAGTATCGAGTACCTCAGTTGGTGTCGAGGGGGAGATTGTTGACTTGGTGTAAGCACCTCCTTTGGGACTCGTGACATGGTTTAACAACCTCTCGTGGATCCGTTAAGTCTGGCGTTTGTATCATAAACTAACAGGTCGAATTTTTGTTTAAAAACAAACGTAGGCCAATAGGTATCCTACAATAAAACAACTTGACTTATTTTCTCTATCTTTCCTTGTGATATTTATAAAGGAGTAATTGTTCTTGAAAATCAAGATATATCATAGCGAGAAAATTAAGATATTTTCAATATTCAATCTAATGAGAAAAATTTGAAGTGTGTGAGTGGGACACACCAAGTGTGACGGCCCCCTAAAAAAATTATTTCTCCATTCTTCAATAAATAAAATATTTCATCTTTTTTAAAAATTTATCTATAAATTATAAATTCTATTATAAAAAAATTACAATGGTTATCCTCTAAGTATACAAAACATTTAACCAAAATGATTTCCTATATTTCTTATTTCCAAAAGTTTTTAAATCAACTCAATGTGACATTTCATTAAAAAAAAAATCTCACATATTTAAGTTAGCTTGGACAATATTGAAAACCGACCTTGTAGTTGTTATATATATATATATATATATATATATATATATATATATATATTACATTTTCCTCTAATGAAATATTTACCTATAATAGCCAATAGCCAAGTTAAATGACTTTGTAATTCCACTCAAGAAATCATCACAGCTAAACTCTTATCACATGGAAGCAATCGTAATTAAGTTGTAGGGTCACTGTATTTGCAAATAGTAGATGTAAAGAGGGAAAGTTTGAGTAAGATTAATATGTTTTCGAAATTTGATGGGTTTTGTAATTTGCATGCATCGATAGTTTGTTAAGATGGGATAGTTCTTTGTAAATTACATGGTTTTACATTGTAGTTTAATTGATAGTTTTTTAAGATGAAATAGTTCTTTATGAATTACATGGTTTAACATTGTACTCGAAATATGGCGTTTTTTTATAAATTTGAAGTTGATAGGTTTATACACATACAAGTTGTTTTATCTTGAGTAATTTCATTATTTAAAAAAAATGTTTATACATGTAAGAAATGGAAATGGAACTATGAAAAGTCTATTTTTTTAATGGGATTATTAATGTGCAAAACATTTTAAAATATTTTCGTTTACATAGGAAGAAATTTCACATATTTAAGTTTGAGAAATTATTTAGTTTGAAAAATGATGGTCATGAAATTTATTTTAGTTTGAAATTGTAAGGTATTTTACCTTTTTAAAGAAATTTACAGGAAAATAAGATATAGCTGAATTTTACTTTTCAAATATGTCATCTAATATGTAAGGGACTAAATTGTAAGGTATTTTATTTTTTAAAAGAAATTTATGGGAAAATAAGAAATAGTTGTCTTTTATTTTTCAAATATGTATGTAAGGGTGTTTAGGGAACATATAGGAACATGTGTGAGAACAAGAGAATGTACATTTGCCAACAAGAAATTCAAGAGAGTGCTAAAATTGGCTTTCTATCGAGTGGGTCCATTGTTAAGAACACAAAATAGTGGTGTTATTGCATGGTATGGAATGTGCAAGCATGTAATTTGATTTGATGGGCACCAAGTTTAAAAAATATTTTCTCAATACATGTTAGGTGGAAATTCTATGAGGATTAAAGTTACCCCTAATTTCAATAGTTTGGGAACTCTAATTGGATGGATTAAATGGTAGACATTATGGGGACATGGTTAGGCCTCTAACCTCAATTAACTAGGGTTTTAAGACTTAGAAATGGTTAGTCATGGAGTAGGATACATAAAATCTATCTAACTAGTCTAATTATATATGGATCAATCATTAGGATTTAAGACTTAAGTTAATCACTAGGCACAAACTTAACCGAGTGGAAGTGATTTAAGGAATCTTGTGGGACACCTAAGTTGCTTTACAAGGAAATATTTGGTGAATCTCCCATAAACTAGATATTTGGATAAACATGATAAAGGAAGTAATGTGCCCTATAGATCATACTCATTAGATGAAAGTGAGCATAGGTCCCAATGCATGAACTCAAATACGAGTGTTCAAATGACTTACGCACTAATTTTAAGGATCTTCATAACATTCATATGCAACCTCATAAACCAATATAAGAATATGATTAGTGGACCAAACATGTTATCAAACAACTAGATTATTTTATTACAAAGAAATAGAAGATGTGTTCGTTTATGTCGAGTTTCCCACCTTAACTCCAACATAGTATTATATATGGGTGATCCCACTACATATAAAGAACCCCTAAATATTATTATTCAATTGCATACCAATAAAACAAACTTATCGAGACCATAGAACATGCTAGTTCCCTCCAACATCAATTGGAGAAGATGGAAGAGCAACTTAAAAAGTCTCAGCATATGATGAGAAGATCTATAATGCCTAGTATAAGTAAAACCATTTACTTAATGAGTGTACAATTAATAAAGTCTATAATTCTATTCCATTTGAGGATGATCAACAACCCAAACTTAAAAATCAAAGATAACATTTTTCTTTTATCATAAATTTTGGAAGCACTCATGGAATGATTGATATTCTTAAATTCTAAAAAATGATTAAAAGAACAATTTGTGATTTAAGTAAGCARCAATTGGAACATTACTTCCAAGTTTGGATCCGGAAACCCATATTTGTTGAATCTCAAACCTCTTCTATGATTTTATAGATGCAACAGATATATGCATATCCCCAATTGATATCCATTTTTTATTCATATAGTCRTGATTTGTGAATTATGTAGATGAGGTAATCAATTGACCGAAAAACTATCATCTTTTATAGTAATGTTAAAAAAATAGTACAATAGAGTTTTTTCTTGATCCAATTAAGCATGTCAAAATAGAAACTACGCCCATATTGATTATKTTGAACAACAAAGTCTATAGTGCATACGGATTGTCCCACAAGAAAACTCGGCAAAAAGCCTTTATTTAGACAAAAAGGCTCTTCAATATGTGAAGTACATTTTTAAGGGAAAGCTTAAAAAGTTCAAAAAAGTTTAGAAATGAAGTCTAATAAAATACTTTATCCTAGGAATAGAGAGGTAAAAGAACCATAAAGTAGAAGCAAGACCTAGTTGCTCGCATATCAAGTCCTCCTTGTAAAATAATGCATTGTCATTCATCCTCCTAACTTGCATAAGAAGAATATATGGGAACCACCTCTTTGTAGACCAATTATTCACAACCATCAAAATTTTGTATGGTGATCCTCATTTTCTTAACAAGCTACTATGAACATGGCCTAATTAACATTACCTCCATGTTTGGATGATATAAAACCAAAAAAATCACTTATTTCTTTGTGACTTAATAATGGGATTTTGGTTCTTTCAAGTAATGTAATTGGTACAACACCTAAGAGGAAGGATTTGCACATAAAACGACACTTCTACTAATGCTTATGATATGGACCTCTTAATTTTCACATCATAGCCCTCTATAGCACAAACTCACTTCTATGAAGAATATAACCTCCCTAAACACGCCATAGGAGTTAATTACTAATGAGTTTCTTTCTTTTGACTCTAATATATCATATTCATAACATTCAAAGGCACAACATAATGATAATTCCAATCACACTTCTATCTATGAAAATCATAAGACTCTTCAAGATTGGACAAGAGAAAAACGATGAAAATAGGGGAAACATAAAAAATTCCAAAGGTCCTCACCAAGTATGGCTCTCAAAGTCAAGAATCCGTCAAGCTTCCTCTTTAAATGAATCTCCAATATCATACTCCAAGAAGAAAGCGGATTCTTCCCTATGGTAGACAATGAATAAAATCACTATGGGTAAGACTACCTTTATGAAAAATGATAGAACTATTTATTACTCTATGTGAGATCAAATTTGTAGAAGAATAACTAATTCTAACATGCACTTATTGTTGACTTACAAACATATATGGCATTCAATTTTGTACTTATTGGAAGATGATTTTTTTACATTTACCACCCTCTTACTTGTGTTTGTGAATAATGAATAATAAGGTCATATCTCCCAAGTTTATATTGGCCATTGTCACTCTTAAATGCAAACCTTTTAAAGTGATTGTTACCTTTCATTAACATAAACAAAATCCTTATCAAAAATTTTGTGATTGGATTCATGCCATGTGTGGATTTATTGGTTTAAATACTAATCAAATCAAGTTTAAAGGTCATAATTAACTCAATAAGGAAAAATATGCATTTATGAAAAATGCATTGTATCAACTCCAAAAGTCTAGCACAATACATCATTAATGTTCAAAGAAGATGACAATGTGGACATGATGATAAAGATGTTCTTAGATTTGAAAACTTAGAAGTTGATTTAGATTCTCTTTTTAAGGAATAGAAAAATTAGATGTTTGAGCAACATGCACAAAATTATCAAAACATTGAGGTCCTCATCAACCAACCACTTTTATTTGACATGATCCTTTTTTGAGATGATGTGGAAGTTTATACTTAATAATTTGAAATTTTGACTTGAAACTTATTGGTAAAAATTGTTGATCCCATTTTACTGTCTTATTAAGCGGTGAAAGATATGACTAATTTATTTATCACTTCATCAATTAGTAGGAATTCCATTTGGAATTTGTTGGAACAATTTCATCTATACATTTCGAATAGTACATGCAATTCATTAGAGAAACTAATCTATACTGTCATTTCAGTAGTGATATTGCTTCATGGCCTAGTATGCCAAGTAATTATCATGGGATTCTTATGGTCCCAAGGTTTTTATGTCCACACATTGCTAGCTTACTTATATTGCTTGCACATAATGATTACTTTTAAGAGAACCCTTGCGGTGCTCTCATATATTAGAATATGATGGGACCAATTTGTTGCACAAACTACTTCAAACATGTGATTCAAAGATGAACACAAATATAGGAAGCCTTGCAAGGAAATTATTTATACACACTGAGAGGGCTTCTCCTTCAACATCAATTTCTTTGTGTCCTTTTTAGATATTCAAAATACAACCTAGCAACATGTGGGAAATCAAATCACACAAATTAAACGACAACTTGGACCTTGTATGGTCAATCTTGACCATTATAAAGCAATGTTAGGACACCACAATTGTTTATCATCCACAAATTTGCACAAATCCTCACATGGCAAGGAGTTTATCCAACAAAATCTTTGAGAAAACTTGTATTGGGCTCTACAATCTTTTGTCAATGAACATCAAATAATTGGATAATTGTCAGGCCAATAAGGATACAATAGCCACTCTTTGAGCCTTGGGAAGATTATATGAATTGGGTAAAAAAAGTGGCCTACATATGATGTTGGTCTCAATATTACTAGTAGATCTAATAAGATCCCTAAGTTAACCAAGAAAGAAATAGTACTTTGCTATATACCATCATTTACCATATCCTCTTATACCAAAGAAAGAGATGTAAAATTGTTGCAAACATGATTTTTCAAGGAAATAATTAATAATTGGTCTTTCATCATTAGCATATCTTGCATTCTTGATTCGACACAAGGTTGTCACAAAGTGACCAAAGAAACTTTGATATCATAGTACTTCGAATCCACCTTTCTAGAGGGTTCTAATTATTGATATTTTTCAAGCAAAAGAAGAACTTGTTTCAAACACGCCTTTACTCATGTTTTCCATGTTCCTTCTCCAAGTTATTTGGTCTTAGACTCCTATTTCTAATTCTCTAAATGAAGTTGTTTACTCTTATAATTTTCTTTGACATTCGGGGACAACTAGTTAGTCCTGTAAGATTGTCATTTAAGAGAGTGTCTCAATAGAGGTTCTAGTTTCTATTTTGGCATCTATATGGGAAAATCAAGAGGATATTTTAAACATAAACCAAGATGACGAGGAAAAATTATAGGATAATGGTAAGATGATGTGATAGGTATAACATTACATGAGACTTTTTGTAAAAACGCATACTCTACATACATAGCTCCAACATTTATGATGTAGTGACAAGAAGTAAGAAAGAATGTGGCAAAAGATCGGGCACAACTAGAACTAATGAATTGTGTTTTCTAATAAGATGTTAACAAATGGGTGGTCGACTCAAATATGCATTTGCATTTACTTATCAAGTTTGGCTTCAATTTCTAATAAGTGGTGGTGAACGAAGATATTCATGTGCCATATTGCAATATTATTATTATTTTTACATAAACAAGGTTTAGTATTAGCTTGGAAACAAATGTTTTTTGGATATACGTGTAACTAATGCATGCTATAATGTAACTAGGGATTACATTTAAGTTCAAAAAGATTAAAAAAATATCTTCATCCCATATTTACCTCGGAGATTAAATAGGCGAAAACTAAGGGATCATGGCTTTATTTATATACATATAACAATGAAACTGAAAATATTTTTAAGCTGTAATTTCATTTTTCTAGACCATTGACCTCTTCGTTGGAATATTGCAATGTTGGTCCCTTCTTGTTATCGTCATCATCATTTGGGGAGGAGTTATGCTCCATGGTATTAGAGTCTGTGTGTGTGTGTGTGCTTCCTGCTCTTTCAAGAGCTCAAGAAATTTGTTGGAGTTATGCTTCCATGCAAGTGCTAGAAGCTAACAAGGATGTGTTGTTCTTGTCTATCATGTGCTCTAAGTCACCAAGACTATTCAAGGTTATGTTTATTTCCCTAGCGTGGCTATTTAGAGTGCATCCATGGTCATCAACAAGGGATATAAAAATATTCAACTCATCTTTAGCCAAGGTTGGGACCAACTTCATCTCAATTCCTTCTTCTAACTTGATTATATTACTCACGATGTTTTGCCCACGATGTTCATTTATATCTTGAAGAAGTGGGATGATAGTGTGGTTTCATCTTGTTTCGGGTCCTCTATAAAGATCTGTATGCAATCCTTATTTTCCATCATGGAATGCCCACCATGCCTTTCTATTGACAAGATTAAGATAATCCAAGAACCATTTTTTTTCAAAAGTAGCAATAAGGCACTTAAAGTACCCCCCTAATGAATGGATTGGGAGAAGAGGAAGGGATTCTATTAATGGAAATCTCTAAACCAAGAGGATTTCCAAATCCCTCTCCTATATGAAGCTCGAGCAGCTCCCTTTCCAAGGGGTGATTCAAAGCTCATGACAATATTTTTTCACAGGTGGCAACTCATACCCATCTGCAATGTTCCACCCTATTCTCCTTTGTTAGTAGGACATGACTAGATCCCTACTTGTTGGACACTTCAAGGTATTCCTCGAGGCTTCCTAAAAAGAGTTGAGTTGACACCCCTATCTTTCTTGTTGGCCAAGGAATTGAGTTCCTCATTTCTACATGACAATTGCATGATTCTTTGTTTGAATAAGGGATTGAATCTTCCCTTTCTTCATTTTGGTCATCATTTACCCTAATGTAATTTTGTTTCTAGTAGATCTGTCACTTGGTTTTCTTTGGTCTTTGGCTTTATATTTGTAACGTCACCATCCACCAACAGGCCAGGAAACACCACTTCTTGAACGTTTCACTTAGTTCTAATACCAATTCATGACATCCCCGGCCCCAAACCAACAGGTCGGGCCATGCCACCAAATAACCTTTATGCTATGATACCATTTTATGAATTTATATGCATGCATATTTAACACAATTAATAGTTACAACATTTTGTTCATGCCACTTATTCATGAGGAAATAATCATTAAACATTTTGACAATATATGCATACAAACGACATATTATAACTATACACAGATCAATGCGGAAATAACAGTAAGCCTACACACACAACATAGATGATATATCCAGGCACTACTCATCAAGTTATAACACATGTACAATTACAAAACATACAATTAACAAATATTTGGTACTTATCTTTCAATAGATGACCACCAAAATGTGTGCAGACGTTCCATGAACCTCCCAGCCTTAGACCACGCTGCTCATCACGCTCAGCAATGGGTCACCCTCGAGTTGGGACTAAACTCCATCGATCAAGGGATTACTAGGCTTGGCAAGGGCAACAGGAAAGTCGCACATTCAACAGGAAGGATTGTCTCCTAGGGCCATCTCACACTAACAACGTACAACCTCTCATTCTCCACATGTTTGTCTCACCCCAAAAAGTGTGCCCCTTCTCTGCTCAACAGTCCTTCGATTGCCCCACTTCCCTTCTAGGGCTTCAACAACAGATCGGACAGGAATTCTCAGAGCACCATAGATGTAGTTTGGCTCCCTCTAGAAAATCACTTCCCCAACAACCTCTCTCACCTGGAGAGAGTTACTTGCAGGCCTGACAAACTTCTCCTTCAATCCATGGGCCCAAGAACCCCTCTTCAAACCACAGACCTGACAACATGCTTCTTCAGTCTGACTTCTAAGTCAACTCCAGTAAGGGTGATGGCAACAACAAGGATCAGTATAGCTCAGGTGATGGTAGTAACAACAAACCGTTCAGGCATGACACGAATCAGGCAAGGTACAGGTGCATTGTGATTCAGAGGAAATCACGGGTCAACTTCATGGGTTTACTGGTTTCACAGGCGCATGAATGATGCAGAGGTTGACAATGAAGAGGATGGCTCACAGTGTGAATCCCCTAGATGAATCAGGAAGGGTGACAGACCTCCATAGAATCGTAAGGGTCGTCAGGAAACTCGAGACTGATCTAGATGCAAGGATGGGGAGCAACGCCATAATGGGAAGCAAACCCCCAATGATATGGCTTTCCTAACTTTAACTACATGCACCTAGGTCAACACCTGTCTTCCTGCAGCTGCATGAGTTCCACTTAGCACTCGTTCCATTTCCAGGAACTTAGGACAACACCGATCATGCCCACCTTAGCCTTTAGGAAATAATAATAAAATATTATTCCCTTAGAGGTAAGCCTTCTCGCTTAGCCCCTAGGCCTAAACACTTAGCCCCCTCCCTTACCCTACTTAGTGGAGCTTAGTCCCCCATACTCTTTCTTCATGGTCGTTCTACACGCAACAGTGCAATTTTATTAATGATATGTGCAATTACATATACAAAAATCAGGTTCATGGCCTTAAGCATCTAGGCTCTCCGACCTAATAAACATATAAGTCTTCAGCTTATAAACACTTGGCTCACCAGCCTATAAACATAATTACAATTCAGCAGGGGCTCGGCCTTGGGGTGTTACAATCCCCTCCCCTTATTTTTGCATTGTCCTCGGTACAACTTACTTACACAACAACAAGAAGATCTCCAAAATATTCAAAAAGATGTGGGTACTATGCCCGCATAGCATCTTCATGCTTCCATGTTGTGTCCTCGGGACCGTACCAGGTCCACTGGACTTTCACAAGCCCTATGGCTCGATTCTGGAGCTATTTTATTTTTTGATCCAGTATGTGCTTCAGATGCACCTGAAGAGTGCTTCTTTGCTCCACCTTTCACATTCCAATCAATAACATGATTAGCATTAGGTATATATTTCTTAAGAAATGACACATCAAATACATTATGTATAGGCATGCATGCAGGAAGTGCAAGCCTATATGCTACTGGACTGATCCTCTCTAGGATTTCAAATGGCCCACAATATTGAGTTTCCAACTTTGAACAATTTCCCAACTTCAGGGAGCTTATGTTGGCCTTCACTCTTAAGAATACATGAGCTCCTACTTTAAATTCTCTGTGAGTTCTATTCTTATCAGCATAACTTTTCTGCATGTCTTAGGCAACCTTCAAAATTTGCTTAATCTTCAGCATTTTCTCTTCCATTTCTTTGAGAAACTTTGGCCCAACCACTGCCCTATCAGTTGGGTTGTCCCAACTTACTTGGGTGTTGCACTTTCTTCCATAAAGTGCTTCAAATGGGCTCATCTTCAGTGATGCTTGATACCCATTGTTGTAGGCAAAACCTACCAAGCGTAGATAATCTTCCCATTTAGATGGTTTGTCCATCACATACATCCTTAGCATGTCCTCTATCACTTGGTTCACCCTTTATGTTTTCCCATTCGACTCAGGATGATATGATGTGTTGAAGTTCAGATTTGTTCTGAACCCTTTCAATAACCCCTTTCAGAACTTTGATGTAAACTCTGGATCTCTATCAGACACAATTATTTTGGGTATGCCATGCAAGTGTGCCACTTCCCTCATGTAAATATAAACAACATTAGTTTCCTTATGAGTAGTCTTCATAGGCACGAAATGGGCAGCTTTAGTAAGCTTGTCCACCACTACCATGATTGCATCATGTTGCTTGCTTGTTCTAGGAAATCTTGTGATGAAATCCATTGTCACCACTTCTCATTTCCACTAAGGAATGGGTAATGACTGTAGTAACTCAACCGAGTGTCTATGCTCAGCCTTGACCCTTTTACATTCCAAGCATCTAGTAATAAAATCAACAATCTCCCTCTTCATTCCTAGCCAATAATATTGGCTTTTGACTGTTGAAATTGTTTTATGATATCTTGGGTGTCCTACATAAGGCACATTATGCATCTCTTTTAAAATTGAATTCCTCAATTCAAAAGAGTTGGGTACATAAACTATGTTTCTATACAGGAGGATTCCATCAATTCCCAATTCATAATCCTCAACCTTATGTTGCATTTTACCTTGTTGCAATTTTGTTACCAATTCCATGTACTGCAAATCTGATTTTGCATCCTCTACAAATCTGTCTTTCAAATCTGACTGGTACATGCTAATGGTTGTAGCATGCAACTCATGCACCCTTCTGCTGAGTGCATCAACCACTTTGTTCTCTTTCCCCTTTATATGCTTTATTTCAAAGTCATATTCACTGAGAAACTCTAACCATCTACTTTTCCTGGCATTTAGAGTTGGTCGATCAAACAAATACTTCAGACCATTATGGTATGTCCTTAGCTGAAACCTCTTTCCCATGAGGTAGTGCCTCCACTTCTTCAAAGCATGCACTATGGCCTCCAACTCCAAATCATGAGTGGCATAGAGCCCTTCATGCTCCTTCATCTTCCTTTATTCATAACATACAACAAACCCATTTTGACTGAGAACTCCACCCAGTCCTTCTTTACATGCATCTGTGCATACAACAAAGTCTTCATTTGGATCTACAATCCTTAGAATTGGAGCACTGGTTAAAAGATGCTTCAATTGTTGGAAGCTCTTCTCACATTCTGTTGTTGATTGAAACTTCTTCCCCTTCCTTTGCAAGGAAGTGATGGGATGAGATATTCTTGAAAACCCTGCAATGAACCTTTTGTAGTAGCCATCTAGACCCATGAAGGATCTGACTTTTGTCACATTCTTTGGCACTGACCATTCTCTAATGGATTCTATCTTCTCAAGATCCACTACTATCCCATCCTTTGAAATGATATGCCCCAAGTAGTGAATTATGTTTTGATAAAATGAGCACTTGCTCAATTTGGCATACAGCTAATGTTCTCTTAGCACTTACAACACCATTCTCAAATGATGCTCATGCTCTTCTTCTAACTTGGAATAAAAAAGAATGTCATCCAGAAAAACAATGACAAACTTGTCTAAATATTCCCAAAAAAACACCCTTCATTAAGCACATGAAATAGCTAGTGCATTTGACAACCCAAATGGCACCACTGTGAACTCATAATGACCATACCTTGTCCTAAAGGCGGTCTTGTTTATACCTTCCTCTTTAATCCTTACCTGGTGATATCTTGACTTGAGATCTATCTTGGAAAATATATTTGCATCCTTCAATTGATCAAATAGATCATCAATCCTTAGTAAGGGATACTTGTTCTTTATAGTCACTTTATTCAATTGTTTGAAGTCAATGCACAATCTCAATGTTCCATCTTTCTTTTTCACGAACAAGACTGGGGCACCCCAAGGTGACACACTTGGGCATATATACCCCTTCTTCAGAAGTTCTTCAAGCTGCATTTGCAACTCCTTCAGTTCAAGTGTACTCATTTTGTAAGGAGTCTTTGATACTGGAGCTGCTCCAGGCATCAAATTAATAGAGAAATCAATATTTCTCTTTGGAGGTAGTCTTGGTACCTACTTGAACACATCTTCAAAATCTTTCAGGACTGCATGATCCTCCAAATTTGGCACCTTGTCCTTAGATGCTTCCTCCATATGAGCTGCAAATATTTGACAACCTTTCTTGTAGCATTTCTTTAGTTGCATTGTTGAAATTTCCTGGACAGTAACTGCCCTAGGAATTTCTTGGACTGATCTTTGATTTCCTTCCTCATCTAGGCAAGTGAATGCCTTGTTACGACAATCTAATATGGCATGGTGTTGGTCTAAACAATCCATACCAATCAGGCAGTCATAAGATCCTAAAGGAAAGATGTTCAAATCTGCCCTTGTGCTTAGTCCATTCATGTCCATAAGACATGACCTAACCATCTCATTGACTTATCTTTTGGCTCCAGTAGCCAACTACACCAACCAAGATTTCCCATGCTTGGTTCTTGTCAATTGCAAACTTTCCACCATCTTAGGATCTGTATAACTATGACTAGCTCCTGAATCAATTAAAATAGTAATGGTTTGGTTGTTGATCATACCTTCCACTTCAATCATATGTGATTGATACTCTTCTTGTTTGTTGTCTAGGGATGCATAGATCCTTGGTACATTTATGTCCATGTCCCCCATTGTTTCATCTCGCTGAACATTGTGAACAACTCTCACTTTGTCCCTTCTGTGAGGACAATCTCTAAACATATGATCATATTTACAACCCCAACATTGAATAGGTGTCTGCCTTGGTCTTTGACCACCTATCTCAATCGTTTTGGGTTCTATAGAAGTTGGTTGTCCCTGAGGATTATTTCTGAAGAATGGTGGCTTAATTCCCTTCTTCCTCTAATCCATCTTGAATTTATTCTTGTCTTCCCAAGATTTTTGGTAAGTTGGCCTTGCTTTTTGTTGATCATAAAGACACTTAGCTCACCTTATGGTCTCCTCCAATGTTTTGGGATCATCATATTGTATTTTGTCACTGATGGATGGCAGCAAACCACTCAAATACCTATGAATATTGATTGTCTCATCCTTGATGAAAGAGACATACTTTAGCAATTCTAAAAACCTTATTTCATACTCATCAATGGACATACCTCCCAGCTTGAGTTCAAAGAACTCTTTCATTTTTTTATCATAGTACCTCTTAGTCAAGTTTTTTTTTTCAAAATACTTCTCGAATTCCCTCCAAGTAACATTTTTCTCTTTAATGTGTTGCACCTGCACAAGTTGATCCCACCACATGGATGCCTTTCCTTTGAGTTGATATATGGAAAATTTTCCCTCTGCATGAGAAGAATAGCTATGCAATTGGAAGTATTTCCTCATGCCTAGTAGCCATGTCTCTGCATCTTCGTCCTTCTTATGCTCACCATCAAACGTAGGAGGTTTGATTTTGTTCATTTCTCCTCTTAGCTCATCCTCCCCATACCTCTTATGCTTCCTACCAGGGAATAGACTTGAGTTGTTGTGTACTCTCATATTGGAATGCCTCGAGGAGTGTTGGTGATGTCAGCTATCACTTTTTGTTCTTATGTGACTTCCTGATTTGCTTGAGACACTCTCCTTATCCAATTTTCTTTCTATTATTTCCAGGCTTTGCATCAACTTTATGTTGAATTCTCTCTGTTGCTCCCTGGTTTTCATGAGCTTTTTGTTATATGCTTGGTGATTCTAGACATTTTTCTGCAACTTTTCAATGATTTT
This sequence comes from Picea engelmannii, assembly GCA_009831015.1. Taxonomy (NCBI): domain Eukaryota; kingdom Viridiplantae; phylum Streptophyta; class Pinopsida; order Pinales; family Pinaceae; genus Picea; species Picea engelmannii. The sequence continues at coordinate 67,306 of ML796792.1, read as the reverse complement.
CATCATGTTCCCTTCTTTATCTATCTATTCTCCATGCCCATTGGAGTTCGATCCTTCAACTCCTAAATGGACATCCATTCCTCTAACTTCATTTTCCGAACTGTAAGCATCATGTGCCTCCTCCATTTCTCTACACTATGCGACAATTCGGTTCGGTTCTGACAATTGTTATTTCTATAAAATGTGCAGTCAACCAAAATTTTGTCAGGATAATAGACGTTAATAATTTTCCAGAGTAAACCAATCTAATTCAACAAAACAATATCAGATTCCACTTTATGTGGGTCTTGGTCGGTCAAGAACCCCTCGGGCTTCTATCTCTAAGCAGTGCTCTGTTCTGCAACAAATTTTGTGCACTAGCCCCCTTTTCTTCAACCCGTGGTTCATATGTGACCACAGCTATGACCTAGCGCTTATGATTTGGGTGATTATCCGGAGCCTTGAAACTTCAGGCTCCGGGCTTCAAAGGTTTCCAAAACACTTCTCAACAAATCTCTCGAAGTGTTAGATTGGCGAACTCACAAAGAAAGGTGGATCAATGGTCCATGACTACCCATCATCCAACAACTGATACCCACTATGGAACTTCAGGCTTTGGGGCTCCGGGAATCCGAAGCTTCGAAGCTTTGGGACTTCGGAGGATTTCACCTTTACACATCCCAAAACTCCTGAATTGAAAATCTTTGAATACTTCCACATCTCCCAGTGACGTCATTACATCGCTTTATTTCGACATCACGAAACTTCGGGGGGTTTCTTCATCCCATTCCATCACGAGCCATTTTTTCCGAAGTCTCAAATCTTCGGACTTCACGATATGGCGTCACACGTCCACTGGGGCCCACAGCTTTTGTGATGGAACTAATAAATGCTAAAAATGTCACTTCAAACTTTATACTTTTCAAATTGCGGGAACATGGGTCGGCAGTTTTGGAGTAACCCACTGATCGTTCTGTAATTGTCCCCACGCTGACACGAACCCCTTCTTGAAAAACATGGTTTGGATTGCGGGATCGCCCTGCAGAATTATCTACCGCACAACTTTGATCTCTTCAATTCCTCTTGTCCATCAATCTTGATAGATCGTGATCAAAGTTAATGCGAGTCCGATCCAGCTAACTTCTTCGCCAAGTTTAACTACCTTGTGCCACCTCGAGGAGCGCCACGTGGTAGGACACACGAAGCCGACATGTGGTCCAATCAAGAGGGTGACATATGTCACGTTCTAACTGCATCTCTATCTTACAAAAGTTCTTAAATCACTAACATGTGGCACACATATCATGTGTCCACATCATCCCTAGTGACGTCAGCAGGCACGTCACTTCGGGACTTCAGGCTTCGGGAGATTTCACCTTAGCATACCCTGTTTATCCTGAATGTTGAACTCTTGAACTTTCTTACCTTCCACTCTTGTCTTATCCCTACGGTTCTGATCCGTCCTTGGTCAAATCGAACGATAAACACTCCCTTGTGCCACCTCGAGGAGCGCCACATGGCAGGACACACGAAGCCGACATGTGGTCCAATCAGGCAGGTGACATATGTCACGTTATAACTACATCTCTATCTTACAAAATTTATTAACTCACTGACACATGGCACACATCTAATGTGTCCACATCATCCCTAGTGACGTCAGCAAGCCACGTCACTTCGAGACTTCAGGCTTCGGGAGATTTCACCTTAGCATACCCTGTTTCTCCTAAATGTCAAACTCTCGAACTTTCTTACCTTCCTCTCTTGGCTTATCCCTACGATTCTGATCCGTCCTTGGTCAAATCCAACGGTAAACACTCCTCCCCCCACCCCCGGATCTACGGTGTAGATCCTCTTCGGGACTTCGGGACTTCGGGCTTTGACCCTTTCTGCTCTATCACACATAAACTTCCTTGAAGTCGTGAAGTCTGAAGTAATTAGGGGTTAATCCTCATGCACCTTTCTCCAGATCGGACGATTGTGAAGGATCCTCCTTCTCCCGAACAGATCTCACAACCCAACTTCAAACCTTGCGGTTCCAAAGCCGCGATTAATGCAGTCTCTTTTCTCTGGTATACCTCTTGAGCTTCCAAACACGGCCAAGGTGTTCTCTTAGCACTCTGGAATGCTCTGAAAATCAAATTTTATCCTTCTCAACAACAATTTGCTCTGATTTTTTGATTCCATAACCACTTATACGGCCTAATTTAGGTTCAGTGTCAAACATTGGGCTATGAACTTCAATTTTGTCCATTTCGACAACAATTTCCTTCTGAAACCTTCTCTACAACTTCAACTTTCCTAGCCCATCCAGGCTCAGTGTTGCAACCATGGCTCTGATACCATGTTGTAACGTCCCCAACCACCAACAGGCCGGGCAATGCCACTTCTCGGACATTTCACTTACTTCCGATACCAATTCGTGACATCCCCGACCCCAAACCAACAGGCCAGGCCATGCCACCGAATAACCTTTATGCTCTGATACCATTTTATGAATTTATATGCATGCATATTTAACACAATTAACAATTACAACATTATGTTCATGCCACTTATTCATGCGGAAATAATCATTAAAACATTCTGACAATATATGCATACAGGCGACATATTCTTGTTGATGAATGAAACTATGGGAGACATCCTTCATCTTACAAACCTGTGAGATGTGGAACGTAGCAGCTATGAGACTCTTTCTCTCAACTTACAAACCTGAGAGAAATCCCCTAAGAAGGGTATGTGGTTCCTCCCTGAGATAGAGTTAAGAAAGTAGAGATGACGTCCTCCATTCAGAGAGTGAGAAGAACTCCAGATGATTATCCGATGGAAAAGCGATCTGTTGAGTTAGAACGTGCCTGTGGCTGAGCACAAGGTGAACATGTGAAATCCCAAAAGTGTTGGGCACATCATCATGTGAACAGATATGAAGATGATGTGATAGCCTCCTCTGAGCAGCAGAGTTGATGAGAAGACTCCATATAATTCTCCTATTGATGGCAGTGGGAAAGCATATATGTAGAGTGGGTGTGCCTGTGGACGATCATAGGTGAATGTGTGAAGACCTGGTTCTTCTGTGTAATGCAGTGAATCAGAGCTATGACATCCCTATGGATGTGCCCCTAGTGGATGAGCACTAGTGGTTGTATCAGATCATTTCATATATATTGTTCAAGAGTCAGACCTACATGTAACCCTAATTGTTATGTAAAGGGTACAGTTCGGCCCCACCTTAACATGTTTAATAATAAATGTAAAAGATAGTTAATATTAATATGAATTATTATAATATTAATAATAATAATAATAATAATAGTATGTCTTAGAGAGGTCGGCCCTATTGTGCCAATAGACACTTCAGTTGATAGGATAAGTCTAATATAAGTAAAGGGAAATCTCCCATTGTAGAATCAGATCCATCTTGTGAGTTCGGAAATTTCAGCAAGTACACTTCTTTGGCAAAAGGCGTGCATCTCTATTTTGCGCTAGAGTTCTAGGGTTTCGTGCACCCTCTTGTGTGCTAGGTATTTCTTGTTGGTAAAGGTCTTTCTCTTGAAGATTATAGCAAAGGATTTGCCTGGGTTTTCTTCCCTTGTTGAGAAGGGTTTCCCAAGATAAATTTTGTGTTCTTGTGCATGGTGCTTCTTCTTGTGATCTTGGTTGTTGCAACATTTATGGTTATGGTTAAATGATGAAATGGAATGAAATCCATTCTTAACCTAATGCTTATGAAAAATCAACATGGTATCATAGCATAGGTCTTGAAAGAACCCATTGCACGAGCATCTACCAAGTCTCATCCTTTACCAATCATCCTGCCTCTTCTGCAGAACTGTACGACCCTCTTAGGGTTTCCAGAAAATATATATGACCCTCTTCTTTTGGGTGTTTCAGCCTCTTAAAACTTGGACATTGGGGCCACTTTCAGCATAGAAGAGTACGGCCTCTTCTAGTGCATCTCTAGAAGCTCTCAAAATGAAATTCCGAGAAATTTTGATTTTTGGCCCTAGGGTTTCTAGGGTGCCGAAATTTCCTACAGAATATTAATTCTGGTTTTCTGAAGAAACGTTTTCCTAAATCAACAAGCATTTCTGTAATATTATCAAATCAATTGTTGGCAATCATAAGTCCAATAAAATCTAGTCTACAAGGATTCAAGAAACAAATCAAATGAAGAACAAAACATCAATGGAAGATAGACTTGATGGAGCAAGCAACTTCAGCCCCTGGAAATCAAAGCTTCTAGTCACCCTTGAAGAAGAAGACCCCTTGGATGCAACAACTAAAACTCTACCAAACACAACCATTGATATGGAGAAGAACATAAGAACATAAGATGATGTCAGAGCAAGGAAAATAATCATCTACTCAGTAAGAGATCACCTCTTGCCCTGTATTGCCAATCTGAAGACAGCCTATGATATGTATAAAACCTTGAAAGGAATGTTTGAAAGTGACAACACTCTCAGAGCTCTTACCTTGAAGCGGCAACTTCAAAGTATCAAGTTGACAAAAGATAACACAGTTGCACTCTTCTTCATGAAGTTGTCAAAGATTAAAGAACATCTAGAGACCATTGGAGAAATTATGTCTGATAGAGAACTTGTCTTAACCACTCACCAAAATCTTCCAAAATCATGGGAGCCTTTCATTCAGAGTATCAGTGGAAGAGAAGCTCTACCAACCTTTGAGCGCCTATGGACATAGTGCACTCAAGAAGAACTCAGATTTAGAAATAGAGGAGTGGAAGATCCCCCAGAAGAAATCCATGCTCTTGCACTTCATACAAGGAAGGGAGGAAAATTCAAAAGAAACTTCAGGCAAACATTCAAAGAAGAAAAGACTTCATCAAATCCAGGATATCAAAGAAGAGATGTTTCAAAAGTTTAGTGTTTCAAATTTGACAAGTATGGACACATTGATGAAATTGTCCAACCATAAAGAAGGGAAAACAATATGCTACCACTGCTGACGTTGATCCAGATCCACCTCAAGAAAATGAAGAGAAGAGAGAGAAGTACTTCCTCTAAAAGACATGACTACAACTAGGTAAATCTTTTGATCTATAATTTTATAGTTGATTATATTTTTCAATAAATGAAGGACATTGTTCCTAGTATAAGAAGCTCTCAAAAGACTTGGACCATTATCCCTGATACGGGAGTCCAAACCATATTGTTTATTATATAAGAACAAGCAAAAATGTTGTTCTTAAAGAAGAGATACTCCTTCAAAGATTCAGAGAATCACAAATAAATATTGACAGTAAAACAAATATTGTATCCCCCTTCAGCGGTTCAGAGGGAGTCATACCTTACTCAAGATGATCCAGTGGTTTCAGCCGATACATATCCAGAAATATTGCAGTAAGGTCCAAAAGGCCTTATTCTAGACCCACTCTGCAAGAGGAAGAGAAACATACAAGCTTCTCAAGGCACAGTCCAAGAAAGCAAGAGTTTCTAAACTATCCTTCAGTCATGAGCCACTTCATTGATGTTGAGACTTCCCTTCTTAGAGAAGCACCGAGAGAACCTGTATGGAAAAATCACATAACAGAAGAATACCAATATATCTTAAAGAATGATGGATAAAGATATTACTCAAGGATCAGAAAGGAAAATCTGTAGATCTATATGATCAAGCATGAAGCTAATGAAAGTGTCAAGAAATACAAGACAAGATCTACGGCTAGAGGTTTCTCACAAACAGAGGGAGTTGTCTATGATAAGACACTTGATCTAGTGAACCTGATACACTTCCTCCCGTACTATCATCCATGAGATGGAAGCTATATCAAATAGATAGATCCTTGTTGAGTTTGGATCCCAAACAAAGGTGTTACTGATCCAAATCTATCTCATTACATTAAGGTAACAAGAGCCTGATTTGATGGCTTATTCAAAAAGCCATGTCGTTGGATAGAAGTAACCATTGACTTCTAAGACTCAAGATGAAAATTCTAAATATGATGCACAAATTTCTTGAGACAAAAAGTATGACAGAATGAAAATCCATCATGATGGATCAAAAGGAGAAGATTAACAACAATACAGACAAGACTAATCCACAGTTGTTTGGATCACTGATGTATCTGGCTAACACCAGAATTGACTCATGCCATACAATGAATGGGCCTAGTCATTTCATGAGTCAAACTGAGATAGACTCACTATGCGATAGCTAATCATGTATTTACGAGGCACAGTTGGATATGGCCTGAGATATACCTCCAGTATAAACTTAAGCTTGTTGGACATGACGATTCAAATTGAGCAGAAAGTACAGTGGATCGAAAGAACATATATGATTGATGTTCTGCTATGAAGATTGCCATGGTTTCTTAAAAGCAACAAGAAACAAAACTATGTGGCCTTGAAGTACCACAAAAACATAGCATATAGCAGTGTCTGAGCGAAGCAAAGTGGCTTCACAAAACTTCTACCAGATTTACTTGACCACGAGATGGATCTTAATCAAGAGCCATGTATAAAGCTCCTTAAGGAACCCAATGTTTCCTAATGGATTGAAACACATCGAGATGAAATATTCTTATGTCAGAGATATGATGCAGAGGAAAATTGTATACTTGCAGTACCTTTCTACACCTGAGCAGACTACAAACATTTACACCAAACAGACTTGGTGAAGAACGCCTTCCGAGTGAAGAGGGAGTATTGATGACTCTAGCTAAAAACAAAATTCAGAGTACATATGTATGAGACTTGGCTTGATGAAGAATGCCTCCCTAGCTGAGAGGGAGTGTTGATGAATGCAGCTATGGGAGACATCCTCCAGCTTACAAACCTATGAGATGTGGAACGTAGCAGCTATGTGAGTCTTTCCCTCAGCTTACAAACCTAAGAGAAAGCCCCTAAGAAGGGTAAGTGGTTCCTACCTGAGATAGAGTTAGTAACGTAGATATGACCTCCTCCATTCAGACAGTGAGGAACTCCAGATGATTATCTGGTGGAAAATCGATCTGTTGAGTTAGGACGTGCCTGTGGCTGAGCACAAGGTGAACATGTGAAATCCCAAAAGTGTTGGGCACATCATCATGTGAACAGAAATGAAGATGATGTGATAGCCTCCTCTGAGTAGCAGAGTTGACAAGAAGAATCCAGATGATTCTCCTGTTGGTGGCAGTGGGAAAGAAGATCTGTAGAGTGGATGTGTATGTGGACAAGCACAAGTGAACGTGTGAAGACCCAGTTCTTTTGTGTAATGCAGTGAATCAGAGTTATGACATCCCTATGGATGTGCCCCTAGTGGATGAGCACTAGTGGGTATATCAGATCCTTTGTTATACATTGTTTAAGAGTCAAACCTACCTGTAACCCTAATTGTTATGTAAAGGGTACAGGTCAGCCCCACCTTAACATGTTTAATAATAAATGTAAAAGATAATTAATATTAATATTAATTATTATAATAATATTAATTATAATTATAATAATAATATTATTATGTCTTAGAGAGGTCGGCCCTGTTGTGCCAATAGACACTTCAGTTGATAGGATAAGTCTAATATAAGTAAAGAGAAATCTCCCATTGTAGAATCAGATCCATCTTGTGAGTTTGGAAATTTCAGCAAGTACACTTCTTTAGCAAAAGGTGCGCACCTCTATTGGGTGCTAGAGTTCTAGGGTTTTGTGCACCCTTGTGTGCTAGGTATTTCTTGTTGGTAAAGGTCTTTCTCTTGAAGATTATAGCAAAGGATTTGGCTGAGTTTTCTTCCCTTGTTGAGAAGGGTTTCCCAAGATACATTTTGTGTTCTTGTGCATGGTGCTTCTTCTTGTGATCTTGGTTGCTACATCATTTATGGTTATGGTTAAATGATGAAATGGAAATAAACAGAGATTTCTAATTCATCCAGGCACAATTCTAACCATACACAGATCAATGCGGAAATAATAGTAAGCCTACACACACAACATAGATGATATATACAGGCATTATTCATCAAGTTATAACATGTACAATTACACAACATACAATTAACAGAGATTTGGTACTTATCTTTCAATAGATGACCACCAAACTGCGTGCAGACCTTCCACGAACCTCCTAGCCTTAGACCACACTGTTCATCACGCTTAGCAGTGGGTCACCCCTGAACTGGGACTAAACTCCATCGGGCAATGGATTCCTAAGCTTGGCAAGTGCAACAAGAAAGTCACACAGTCAACAGGAAGTATTATCTCCCAGGGCCAGCTCACACTAACAACCTACAGCCTCTCATTCCCCACATGTTTGTCCCACCCAAGGAAGTGTGCCCCTTCTCTGCTCAACATTCGTTCGGCTTCCCCACTTTCCTTCCAGGGCTTCAGTAATAGATCATATAGGAATTCTCAAAGCACCATAGTTGTAGTTGGGCTCCCTCTGGAAAATCACTTCCTCAGCAACCTCTCTCACCAGGAGAGAGTTGCTTGCAGGCCTAACAACCTATTTCTTCAATCCACGGGCCTGGCAACCCGCCTCTTCAAACCGCAGGCCTGACAACCTACTTCTTGAGTCCAGCTTCTAAGTCAACTCCAGTAACGGTGATGGCAACAAGAAGGCTCGATATAGCTCAGGTGATGGCAGTAACATCAAATCGTTAAGGCACAGCATGACTCAGGCAAGGTACAGGGGTGTTGTGCTTCAAAGGAAAGCACAGGTCAACTTCACGGGTTTACTGGTTTCATAGGCGCACGAATGATGCAGAGGTAGACAATGAAGAGGATGGCTCATAGTGTGAATCCCCTAGATGAATCAGGAACGGTGACAGACTTCCAGAGAATCGTAAGGGTCATCAGAAAACTCGACACTGGTCCAAACGCAAGGATGGAGAGCAACGCCAGAATGGGAAGTGAATCCCCAACGAACTGGCTTTCACAGCTTTAACTGCATGCACCCAGGTCGACACATGTCTTCCTGCAGCTACATGAGTTCCACTTAGCACTCGTTCTCTTTCCAGGAACTTAGGACAACACCGATCATTGTCCACCTTAGCCTTTAGGAAATAATAATAAAATATCATTCCCTTAGAGGTAAGCCTTCTAGCTTAGCCCCTAGGCCTAAACACTTAGCCCCCTCCATTACCCTACTTAGTGGAGCTTAGTCCCCCATACTCTTTCTTCGTGGTCGGTTTACATGCAGCAGTGTAATTTTATTAATGATATGTGCAATTACATATGCAAAAATCAAGCTCATGCCCTTAAGCATCTAGGCTATCCGGCCTAATAAACATATAAGCCTTCAACTTATAAACACTTGGCTCACCAGTGTATAAACATAATTACAATTCAGCAGGGGCTCGGCCTTGGGGTGTTGCAATATTGTTCTTTCTGCCCTTATGCTCTACTTCAATTTCCTTAAACAAGCTCATTGGCAAGAGGTGTTTATCAATTAACCTCAACAATTCATGTTCTAAATGGTATTTCCTTTTTTGGAGGGTGTTTATTGTCTGCTCGAAGTCTCCTCTGATCTCTATCCTCTCTGTGGAGAGAGAACAAACTATATCCAATGTCTTTCAAGCAGTGAGATTCGATGTGATTGATTGAGGTGGATCAAATTCCCAAGGTGAATTTTGTGCTCAAAACCCTCCTGGATCAAAGAGAAACCGACCAATTGTTGGACAAATGCTTCTTTTAGTCACACCAATTAGTGATGGTCTAAATTAGCCTTAGTGATTGTACAAATTGTTGTTAGTTTTAGGCATTTGAAATGGGCTTCCCTATATTGATTTGTTGGGTTCACCTTTTCAAGCAATACAATGAAACTCATTTGATTATTATATAACTTTTATAAAGCTAATTCTATAGTTAGTTATTTTATTGAGAGAATAAAGATCTCTGATAATTGCATATGCAAATTCAATTTATTACCTTTATAGTTGATTGTTTTATTGAGATAATAAAGATATTTGATGGTTTCCCGTGCCGATTCAACTTATTTTCATTGTTACCCAAATGTTTGAATTCTTTCTGCACATTAAAATGCTTGCTCACTTCTCAATAATTAACAATGCATACACCTACTCTTCCTTTATAAGTCAAACTATGATCACTACAACATACTAGTTAAGAAAGTTGAAGAACATTAAATGACATTCACATTCCTATAGCATGACCTCAACAACATTGAGCATGGATATAGAAAATAACATAAACTATAAAAGAAAATGAAGATACCTCAATTGTGAGGAATGTTCTGTGTCCAACTTACAATCTTACCCTCTGAGTTGAGGTTTGAAGGTAGATACATATATATAGTTTATGAGCAATCACCCAAAGCTAAGAAAAGGTTACCCGTCACAATGTGTGGATAATGATGTTGAAATCAACCTAAAACAAGCTCTTTTGTGTAAGGGTATTTGGATATTATTGGTAGTATACTTTAACTTGGATTTTTAATAAAAATATACTTGGATATTATAACAGTACATCTTACCCAATGTAACAATTCAATGTTAATTTACATCCTAACCACTTTAACAATTCAATCAATTCAAGGTTAATTTAAGAGCCTTGGCTATAAAATACTCAATCAAACTCATTGAGTACATCTTACCCAATGTAACAATTCAATGTTAATTTACATCCTAACGACTTTAACAATTCAATCAATTCAAGGTTAATTTAAGAGCCTTGGCTATAAAATACTCTATCAAACTCATTGAGTACATCTTACCCAATGTAACAATTCAATGTTAATTTACATCCTAGCCACTTTAACAATTCAATCAATTCAAGGTTAATTTAAGAGTCTTGGCTATAAAATAATTAATCAAACTCATTGAGTACATCTTACCCAATGTAACAATTCAATGTTAATTTACATCCTAACCACTTTAATAATTCAATCAATTCAAGGTTAATTTAAGAGCCTTGGCTATAAACTACTCAATCAAACTCATTGAGAGTAATAATGTTCACATCTTTACTTTAATGGCACCCTTTAAAACACAACTTGCTGTTGTTTCCATGTTTTATATTTTTTTCCTGCTTTTSATTCTCCTTCAACCCTCTCTCAAGAATGTACAAACTCAACCATTGTATTTATTTTCAAGGATCAACACTAATTTATAAAAGAAAAAAAATAGTAGTTTCCATGTTTTATATTTTTTTCCCACCTTTTGTTCTCYTTCAACCCTCTCCCTCTCTCAAGAATGTACAAACTCAACCATTGTATTTATTTTCAAGGATCAACACTAMTTTATAAAAGAAAAAAAATAGTAGTTTCCATGTTTTATATTTTTTCCCACCTTTTGTTCTCCTTCAACCCTCTCTCAAGAATGTACAAACTCAACCATTGTATTTATTTTCAAGGATCAACACTACTTTATAAAAGAAAAAAAATACTTGCCAAGCAAGTTTTCTATCTTTTTGGAAGATCATGGAAAAATGCTAAGTGATAGGACATGCATTAGTGGATACAAAATGATTCAACAAGTTCACATGCATATACCATATTAGTCCTAGGGTAGTCTGACCATTGATTTCATCATATATAGAACCATATATTTACAAGTCTATTAACATTCACAATCTAAGCCTCATATCCAAATCAGGTGGGTGTGCTGCTACTTTCTTTAATCGGTAAATCTCATGATCTTGGCAACATCCCTACTCCCATGAGGCCTTTGTCCATGGGCTCCAATTTATTAAAAAGGGGCGTATTAATAGTTACCGTATCTTCTTCTACATTGGGATTACACAGTGTGCCTCATATTGAATTATATATGTATGATCGCATTGATTGAATAAGTATGGTATGTATTATTGCGAGTTTGTAACAGTAACGGGTAGTGTGGCTCGGTCATTCTATACAATGGTTTTGTGTGTGTGGGCATATAATATATATTTGCATTCCCGTATGTGGTTCATTTCCTCTAATGGTAAGGGGGTTTTAATAAAGAAACTATGTCATTCGTTTTATCGAATTAACAAAGAACCTTCAAGTTCTGAATCTCCGCACCCCATGAATTTGATCAACAATCCAAAAATTCTAAGTCTATTTATGGTTGGTCTAATTCTTCAATTGTTTAATCCCATTCTTTTAGCAAATCCTGTATTAACAAACTGATCAACCTCTTTCTTTTTCGTTACAGCAATAATATATCATTTATTCTAAGTAGTTTTTGTGGTTGGTTGGGTGGTCATATTCTATTCATCATTTTGACAAAATTGGTCTCTTTCAGTATAGAACATAATTCACCTATCGACTATACTATGTTAAGACGCTATATCCATCGGACCTTTAGTCTACTTCTTCTTTCTTATTGTTAGGCATAAAGTTCAGGTAGGAAAGTTGAACTTGGAACCAATGTGGGTACTGTTTCCTTGACAATCATGCAATTTTTGGATTAATTACCCCCTTTTGAAGTCGAGGAATACGATGTACTTTTGTCCCAATTCTCTCTCCATTCAAAGTATTAATGATATAATATCATGTCAAATAAGAATCAATTTCGAAAACCTATTCAACTACTTGGTAGTTGCATTGCAACCATCTCTTATTGAGGATTTCGTTACATGTTAATATGACTACCAAGGGGAATTTGACTCCACCTCTGGTTACAAGTGGAAATGGTCAGAGATCAAGTAAAACAACCCTTAAAAAAAGCTAATTTAAATTTATATTAAATAAGTTTACAGCTGTGATATTTAAAGCAAATCTCGGTAAATGAGATTTTACCACATCAAAATAATGCAATGCTGGTTTTGATAGTCAGGGAGAAAGCCGACACCAGCCTCTGATTATAAATCAATAAATTGAAACCGCCACAGTATAATATCTATAGAATCGAAAAAATGACAATATTAGCAGTTTGGGGTAGCATTGTATTTCTCTGTAATTGGGGTTTTAATCAGACATGGAATCATCGGCGATTTGGAATAACATTGATTTTTCTAAGAAAACAAGTCCTTTATCAAACAGAAAAACTAACTCCACCTCTGAAAAGAGGTATAAATGTTCCAAAATGTAAGGCAACTATCGAGACAGTATAAAATCTATATAATCTAATACCAGCGACTCTATGGTATTTTGGCAAGGCAATTGAATTTTCTCACTATCATGTATGTTCGAAGCGGCCAAAATGCCATAACATCAAATATCCAGAAGCTAGATTAAAAGTGGATATCCAATAACTTCGACATGCAACTTCAATCAGTCATTACAAAGTGTTCTTTATTATATGGACTTTATCAAAGACGTCCAACAAATTTCACACAATAAAATGATGTGGATGAACTTCTCCGTTCTAAAATAAATAAATATTGACTTTGCTAAAAACAAAGGTTCAAGCGAGGACTTCGTTTATTGTTTAAGCAGGGCCCTGAAACTGTGACCCTATACACAAGTACAGGATCACAATCCCAAGAAGAAAAGACATGTACTTTCATTAGACGCTCCAAAACTAGCTTTATCATCAGCATTTCTCCAAAGAAAGTCACAAACAACTACAAATAGATTAACATATTATGATCTTAAAATGCCCCTCAACTTCAGTGTTTGACAAAACTTTTATATGTGCAGAGATATTGGATACACCAACTTATTCCAAGGGAACATGCCTTCTGAGAATTACTGACATCTCGGTCAAGTTCTAGCTCACATGCAGAAACTAATTTTGACAATGACTGAATAAGCCAAGGAAGTTTTGAAGTCCGTATATTCATACAAGGGACTCTGGATAAGAATTTAATAAAATTTTGAACACAACCCACGTGACTAGATATGTAGAATTGTCAGACCCTGCCAAATATTAGCAGAAAGAATAGGAGGAAAATGCGTGAGTGACATGGAAGAAATAATAAAGTAGATAATTGCACATAATGAAAGCTTAGCTTTCCTCAGATCGTGTCTTAAAGCTACTTCTCCCAACTAATAATAAAGCATCCAACTGTTGTCCGATGCACTCGAGGGCCAATCAATATAATGCAGAGTTGTTTGTACTCAAATCTTGCAAATTAATTTAAGATTCCACCACATCTACACACCAATCAATTTCACATCATAATTTGGAGTAATAAATTTGAATGCAAACTAAGAATCCTTGTTAGCATTAGAAAATATAATTAGTTAATCAACCAGCAGCAGATTCTTGTGACCAATGAAAAATTCAGATGCACATGGAAAACCTCTCACCATAAGACCCTTTAATTGCCTATGAAAATGAATCACAGATCTAAAGTTGTTTGCCCAGGATAATAAACCCTTTGAATGAACCTTGACTCTCATCTAAACATCGATATGCTTGAATCAAAAGGCATGTTTCCACATCTATCTTCATTTGCAGATAGGTTTTGTATTTAAGAGCGCGTGCCCTCAAGTCCTAAGTTTACCGACAACCATCGACAAACATCCTCCATTTCTTCAGGAATTGTATAATGACCCAACCTGCACAATATCATAACAATAGGAAACCAACTTTATAAAGGCAATCAAACTTGAATTTATCAAAGTAAAGCTAAACGGAAAAAGCATGGAGTGTTAACAGTTAAACATAAGCATCCATCTAACGAGCTTTGTAGCAAAAACATTCATTCTTCATAATCCCTGGAGACTCACTCTACCTCATTCCTACTCCCTGTATACTGATAAATGTTTTGATAAAAAGGTTCAATTATAAAATGAATTTCAACAAATAATTTTAACTGTATTGCCTTCTGATGTTCTTTAATGCTGAATAGTCTCTACAACTTACAATAATAACTATCATAAGTAATTGCAACAAGAGAAGCGAGGCACATTCTACAGCCCAATATGGGATAACATTAACATTCACGTGTAATGCTTACAAATCATAGTAGTAAAAATAAATAAAATTTGTAATTTAAAATAAGTAGCAAGCATTAATTAAGACACACACACACACACATATATAGCACCAGGAGATCTGTCACATGCGTATCACTAATAAAAAATAAAAAATAATGATAATAATAATAATAATAATCTATTTTTAAGGTCACAGCCAAGCCACACCAAATTGGTGTATGAGACCCCCATGTTTGTGGGAAAAGGGACCCCCTCTGCCCAGCGATTTGACTGGTAAAGTCTAAAGTCTACGGAGGTATACATATCCTACCCCCCTCTGGATTTGAACTTGTGACCTCTTAGGAGGAAACACATGTTCTTAACCATTAGGCCCACTCAGGTTTATAAAATTAAATAAACCAGTGTAGATCCATCTTAACTCCAGATCTTTTAACCACCAAGAGGATTGCACCTCAGCTTCTCTTTAATCCCTCTCAATGCTTAATAGATCCGAGGTTAACATGGATCTACACTGGTTTGTATGTCAACGGGGTCTCGGTTTGATAGTTAAGTAGGGGTGATGATATTCTGCCCACCAAGGTTCAATTCCCCCAGAGACACAGTTCACCCATCATGGCTGTCTCACCCATGCATCACAGTTCTCAATGAGGAGGCACACCACTATTGATTTATAAAGGGAGAAGGCACATGCATGCATGTATGCACCTACCAGCTAGCCTTAGATAAGACATGCACCACCACCAACTAATCTTAGAGGCATGCACCACCAGTTAAAGATTCAGTTTGGTTTTATTTTTAGAAAAATAAAATTCAGTTTGGTTTTATCTTTTTAGTAAATTCTATTTCTCAGTTTTAGTCGCATGCAAACCTATTTTGTAAACCCTAGTATGCCATTCTCAGATCTACAAGAGAAAGGGCAGAGGTACAGATTCATTCAAGTCTTGAGTCTAGCAGCTAGCAGTTTAGAGGTATTTTCCTGTAAGCAGATTATTTTCATATTCAGAATTAATAAAAGCAATGACAGGTTTCCAAGGTCGTCTATTGAATCATGTCAATTGTTTTCTACAACATGTTTATAGATTCTAGCATTTATTACAGAGTTGTTTTGATAGGTTCTTAGTTCTGCTGGTTTTTTTAGTTTCCTGTAGGAAGTGTATTACGGTGCAGGATCTGTTTAGCATGAGTTAGAAAACAAATTCTCGGTATCAAAGCAGTTTGCTGAGACCTTGTAGGAATCCTTGAATGGATAGTAGGGCTGCTACCTGTGAGAGATAGCTGTCACGAGTTTTCAGGGGTGAGATGCCCGTGATCTGTGCTTGAGAAAAGCACAGTGGACCTGTGATCAGGTTGTTGTTTTGTTTGTTAGGTTGTTGATCTGTTTTGTTTAGCAGAATATTCCACTGCAGCACTATGACTACATTCAAACAGATACGAAGACGGTTTGGAAGGTCCCTCTAACTTCATCCCGTGAAAGTGCCGGGTAAAAATATTGTTGGAGGAGCAGGGTCTGTGGGACTTTGTTGAGAAACTAATTGTAGAGCCTACTGATCCCGTGTTGTTGGCCAATCATAAAGAGAAGATGGCCAAGGTTAAGTGAGTCATCCTTGACTCTGTGAACAATTATTTGATCCCTCACATCGCCAAAAAGACCACGGGAAAGGACATGTTTGATGCTCTAGTCACTCTCTATCAGAGTGAGAGCATCAATCGGAAAATGATGTTGAGGAATAAGCTTAGAGCTATGCGGATGAGCAAGAGAGATACCATAGCTACCTACTTGATGAAGATCACTGAACTCCATGATTAGCTTGCAGGAGTTGGAGAGGAGGTCAAGTGTGAAGAGCTAGTACCCATCGCATTAAATGGGTTCTTTTCTTCTTGGCAACCTTTTGCCTGTGGGGTCTATGCCCAGAAAAATATTCTCAGTTTTGAGAGGCTATGGGATGACTTCGTCCAAGAAAAGATGAGACTGGAGACTATTGCAGGTATGGTGGAGGAAGAGCAGAATCTTGACCTCATCAGCAAAGATGAATGACAACAAGAAAGCAGGACAGGGGAAGGGTCAGAAAGGGAAAAAAGAGGATGATCTCAACCTTAGATTGGAGATGAGATAGAATGATCTCAACCATCCAATCTTTAGGTTTCCCTATGGAGGTTCAAGAGGGGTGCAAAGGGCAAGGAGGAGCTCATTCACTCATTTGTTCATTTGGAGAGTTTGAGAGAGAGCATGAGGATGAGGTTGAAGGCTAGAGTTGAGGAAAGCTTGGGCGCCCCTATTCATGGTGGTAGCCAGGAGACTTAGACCCTCAGTGATTTGTTAGAGTTGATCTTGCTTGGAGGAGAGCGCACTTGGTGAGGAGGGCGCACTGATAGCAGGGAGGACTTACAGAGCTCAGATTGCAGTGAGGACAGTTTCAGTGGAGAGCTACAGCACATATTCAGAGTTGTGTGTGATTGTTTCTCCATGAAAGCTTCCAGCAGCCAGAGCGCTTCAGTTCAGTGGTTTTGGCAACTTCTGAGGAGGGCACAACATCCTAGGGCGCATCTCTACCATTTGGACTTGTGTTTCAGCTTGGTTCAAGCTACTATTGTATCAGGTTCATCTGTTTATTGTACTTCTTGTATTCCACCTTCTTTTCTCCACATATATACACTCATATTCCAAACTGGTTTTCCCGGGGGGGATTTTATCCAGGGTCATGTAGACCAAAAATACATGTGTTCATTTTCATGTATGCTAGTGTTTAGAACAACATTATTTCAGCTCTAAAAGATCTCTAGGTGTGTTACATAATTTATGGTATGCATGTGCTAACATCTTGGTGACAAAAACTACATGCTAGAGCACCTAAATGGCCTATGTAACTGTAACAAAACAGCAAAGAAGTTAATGAACAGTTTGTTGTTATAAAACAACACCAAACCCTTATTTGACAGTTGAAACTTGGAGCCAACTTGAGGTCAAAGACAGACCTAGTTGGCAGCTTGTTAGGACCTGGAAAATCTTCATCAGCAAGATCTAGGGTTTCTGCAGGTATGGTGGAGGAAGAGCAGAATCTTGACCTCATCAGCAAGATGAAGAACAACAAGAAAGGAGGACTGGGGAAGGGTTAGAAAGGGAAAAAAGAGGATTTAGGGTTCTCTATGTTAGATTTTCTTTATTTATAGAGCATTAGAGTTACCATTGTTCTTTTACTTCATTACCATTAACATATATCTATATATCATGTATTGAGCAATAGCAGCATAAACAAGAGACAAAAAGAACACAAGAGATTTATTCTAGGAAAACCCCAAATGGGGAAAAACCCAACAATCTTTCTTAGATAGATTTCGTTCACAAAGTAAGTCCAAACAGATAAACCCTAGCTCAAAGGCTAGCTCAACCATAAATGCCACCACAACTGCCGCAGCAACACAATGCAAAGATAACGCACCACTACCAAGAGTAGGGCACAAGAGAGAGATACCAGAACAATTGAACAAGAAGAAACTCTATCACTGGAGTAGCTACGTCACCTTCTCCAAACTTGTGCCTTGCTTCTGTGCAGATGAGAGAGTGTGAGTGAGTGAACAAATGAGCCAAGGTGCCTCCTATTTATAGTCTTCCTGACCACTTGACTGGGCCGACTTCTCTGGAAAGGTGCCACTTCATTATTCTTTATTCTTATGGGTCGACTTCTCTTCTGGGCTATTTTCACATCTGTCCAATGGATCTCTTGCTTCTGGAATCTTCTTCGCATCTAAGAAAGGTCATCTAGGAGGGAAAGTTCCTCCAACAGCTACCAAACATCAACACTCCCTCTTACTTAGCTAGGGAGGTATCTTTCATGATGTCTTCATCTAGTAGTCCACTGACTACTCTGCAATCAGCCAGTAGCACACAACACAACTACTCCCAATGTGAACTGGTAGTCTCCATGGCAATCAACTAGTAGCGCACAGCTACTACAATGCCATCCAGTAGAACACGACTGTGTCGATCCATAGTAGTACATAACTACTATCCAATGGTACACAACCACTCCAAGTAGCACACAACTACTATCCAGAAACACAATGTCTCTCTCCTGCAATCAATTGATAGCTACACAAGCTACCAACATGCAGTCCAACAGTCTCTATGATTATGCAACAATCAACTAGTAGCACACAATTACTACCATGCCATTAGCCATAATCATAGTCTGCAATCATCATGACTATGCAACAATCAACTAATAGCACACGGCTACTACAATACCATCAGCCATAGTCATGGCCTTTATAACTATGCAACAATCAGCTAATAGCACACAACTACTACAATGCCATCAACCATAGTCATAATCTCTACAACTATGCAACAATCAGCTAGTAGCACACAGCTACTACAATGACATCGGCCATAGTCATAGTCGATGTCTCTATAACTATGCAGCGATCGGCTAGTAGCACGCAACTACTACAATGACATCAGCCATAGTTATTGTCTCATCCAATAGCATGAAGCTACTCCCATAGTCCTCACAACTATGAGTGTGATGTTTCTTCTCTCATCAGGTCTGGCAATGCATTACCCCCTTAGTCACCTCACATGATTGATCTAGGGAACCCTTGGCCAGAGGGGTTAGCCGGCATGAGAAGAAACAACACACCTCCCTCTCAACAAGGGTGGACATTCTACATCATGCCAAGCTTGTCTCTGAAGTACTCATACTTCACCCTAGATAGAGGTTTGATGAGAATGTATGCTATCTGCTCATCCGTGGATATGTACTGGATCTCTATAGCTCCTCCCTGCACCATGTCTTGGATGTAATGATATTTGATCTTTATGTGCTTTGACTTGTCATGAAAGACAAGGTTCTCTGAAAGCCTTACGCAACTTTAATTGTCACAATGTATCAAAGTTGGCTCCAATTCTAGATCAAATATCCCTCCAAGCAACTTCTAAAGCCACATTGCTTCATGACTTGCCACACTAGCTGCGGTATACTCTACCTTTACTGTATTGAGTGCCATTGATGTTTCCTTCTTGCTCAACCATGAGATCGTGCATGATCCCATACTGAAGTAGCATCCGAAAGTACGCATCTGATCCACTGCACTCCCTACCCAGTCAAAGTCTGTATATCCCTGCAGCTTCACATCTCCACCCGAGACATATCTCAATCCATATCCAATCGTAACACGTAGGTACCTCAACATATGTTTTGCTGCCATCCAATGTACATGTCTAGGTGATGCAGGAGCATCATTGGCAAACGCACAGAGGCGGGGCCACTCAACACGTGAGAGTTCTTCCAGAACTTCAACATTGGCAGTTGCAGCCAATTTTGAAATCCTCCTTAACTCAGTGCCGGAATTTACCTTTGGAGGCACGGTTGAACCAGTGTCGAATTTTACCCTTTGAGGCACATTTTGAAAATCGTAAACAGAGCAAGAGTTTCCACTACAGCTCTGGAATGCGACTGTACTAAGATAGCGTAGGATGAGTTTTAGAGTAGGCAAGTAGCCAGGGGAAACCCTAGAAATCTTTTTGAGTTAAGTAGAAGTTTGTACGCCCAGTTGAGAGAGCAGCAATACAGAAAGAAATTAGTTGTAAAAGAGAATTGCCAGTTAGCAGGAGTTTCTCAGTTTTCGAGTTAATGAAATTTGACTGTAATTTGTAGCCATTTTTGGGCACTTGTGAATATAACAGAAGGAAAATCGATCCAAATGCGGGTGTGTGAATGTTATTTGCGATTTCCTGTTGTTTCTGTTTTCATGAACAAGTGAATGAATCTCCACAGAGGAGAACGAAACTGTGACTGTTAGTTTTCAGTTTCAATTGTTTCTCTTCCTTTGAAGCTCTGCAAGGTGTGCATCGAGCCAGAGAGGAACGCAAGGAAATCGGGAGGAATTTCTCTGCGAGAAATACCGTGGATCTGAGTTATCGAAATCCCTCAGACACAAGGAGTGCGCGGGAAATCCATGTCTGAACCAGACAAAGCTCAGGAGGAATAACACGTCGGAGAGTGTTATCGAGATCCAGGAACCCATTTCCCGGAAGAAACGAAGGCCGAGCCTTCGAAGACTTGGAAAATCCTCTAAGTCTGAAGCGAGTAAAAGATCAGGAGGAAGAACGTTGTCGAGCGTTGGATCACGGTGGAGAATCCCACAAACCGTCTGATTTAAAGTAGGTGCGTAGGCTTTAACATTGCGTAGACCCAGGAGGGGAGATCTCGAGGATTTGAACGGACAGTGGAGAACTTCGGGGAGGAACGCAAGACCCCGCAAGTCGTTGGATCAAGTGGAGTTGCGAGGAGGTTAGGGACGGGGAAGAGATCTGAGCGCATATCTAGAGGGCGTTGTGAGTCGTTGATCAAGAGCCTCAAGCTTTCGACATTTCGACAACCGGGAGTACAAGGGTCAACAGTGTGGGACTCTCGACCAGTGGAACCCCGAAACGATCGAAGCCGTCAGAGCTTCGAAGGCCTACAGCCGTTGATCTGTAGTGAGGGGAGATTTCGTGATTTCGCAGACCGGGTGGAGGAGCGAACAGATTTCGTGCAAGGCAAAGTCGCGAAACGCCGAAATAATCATAGTCGTCGGTCCAAGAGGGATCTGAGCCGTAGATCTCGTGTCATCAAGGTTTCAGCATTCGTGACTTGGAGGGGTCAGGCGTCTTGTATCACAGGTTCCGATACTGCGAACCACGACGCACTTTCGTGGTAAAGCTTGTGGTCACGGGTGTGTGGTCACGTGAGTTGGGAAAAGGGAGAAGCTAACCTCCGTTAGCCCTCATCGGAGTTTCGGGATTCAGAGGGGTCTGTGTCGGGGAACTATTGCATTCGAAATCTCGAACCACCGAAACGCGACGTGCCTTTTGGGTTAAGCCCATGGTCGCACCTGCGGTCTCGTGGAGTCTGGGCTTATGCCTAGTGGTTATTTGCATAGCAAACACAGACAAGGGCCTGTGGACTTAGTGTCAAGGGTTCCAACTCGAAACCAAGAGAGAGCTATTTCGGCTCCTGAATCAAAGATCCAGATCGGGAGGTCACGCGGTCCTTAGGAGGGATAGGGGGTCTGCATCAGGTGGTATCAAAGCCTAAGTTCTTCGTCTGTAGACTTCAGGAAAAAGAGAAAGGGGAAGAGTCAGAGAACTCGGAGTTGTATTCTGTGTGTGAGAAGCAGTCAACACGATGCCGCCAAGGAGACGAGAGACACCTTTAGCCAACCGTGCTGTAGAGAGGGAGATGCGAGAACTTCGCGCCAGATTGGAAACAATAGAAGCAATGCAGAGTGGAACACCTAACGCTAGAGACGTCAGTGAAGCAGAAAGTGAAGAAGTTGAAGTTGAAGAAGCTGCAGGAGAAGACGTTGTAGAGGAACGTTTGTTGAAAGCAGTTGCCAGACTGGGAGGCAAAGCTAAGATAGAGGTTCCCATGTATGAGGGAAACCTAGAAGCTGAAGAACTGTTGGATTGGATAAGATCCATCGACAGACACTTCGATTATGAAGACGTCGATGAGGAGAAGAAGGTGAAGCAGGCAGTCACCAGGTTAAAAGAGCATGCAGCACTGTGGTGGGACGAACTGCGGGCTGAGAGGAGAAGTAAAGGCAAACAGAGGATAAAGAGTTGGGACAGAATGGTAGCCAAACTGAAGGCTAAATTCATACCCAAAGACTACCAGATCAATCTGTTCAGGAAGCTACAGAAGCTGAGACAGAAAGAGATGACAGTTAAGGAGTACACCAAGGAGTTCTACCGGCTGAACATCAGAACTGGACAATGGGAGAGAGATGAAGAGAAAGTCGCCAGATATATAAATGGCTTGAGATATGAGATCCAGGACGAGCTCAGCATGATGTCAGTCAGAACCGTGGAGGATGCTTATCAGTTTGCGCTGAAGGCAGAGGAGAAGCTTAACAGAAAACAAAGTCAGTGATGAAGAGGTAAAAGCTCGGTCCCAAGCAAAAGCAAGGGATTTAACCGTGACAGAGCACATCAGTCTAATGAGGCTGAGAAACCACACAATCACTCGGAACGAGGAGGAAGTTCCAAGGAAAGACAAGGTGGTGGAAGAAACTCTTTTAGAGGAAGAGGCAGAGGAGGAGTAAGATGTTATGCTTGTGGAAAGACAAGACACATGTCTTGGGAATGCCCCGAGAAGAAGAAAGAAGGAGGAGGAGAAGCTCACATTTCAGAAGCACAGCGAGGAAATGTTGAAGCAGAGGGAGCAGAGGATGGAGCATCCCTAATGTTGAGAAAATTTCTCTTGAAACCAGAGGCAGAAATTGAAAAGCCAGTGCAGAGAAACAGTCTCTTCAGGACAGCTTGCAAGACTAAGGATAAAGAATGCAAGGTGATCCTTGATAGTGGGAGTACTGACAACCTAGTATCCACAGAGATGGTGGAGAAATTGGAACTGAAGACAATTGCACATCCAAGGCCATACAAAGTCTCATGGCTGCAAAAAGGACACCAGGTAATGATCACTGAACAATGCCTGGTTGAAATTAAAATAGGAGGATATAAAGATGAAATCCTATGTGATGTAATTCCCATGGACGTATGCCACATTTTGTTGGGAAGACCATGGCAGTTTGACAGAAATGTCATTCACGATGGAAGGAAGAATACATATACATTCGAGAAGAATGGTAGAATACATGTTGTTGCCAATGGAGGAGAAGAAAGTAAAAGAGGAAGCCAGCACAAGCATACTTCTCATGAGTGGGAAGGAACTCTTGAAAAAAGTCAAGGAAGAACAGGAGATGCAGTTCGTTGTGGTGAGGAAACCCAGAGTCATCCTTACGAGTAAATCAATGGATGATTTGCCTGAAGAAGTTCAGGAACTATTGGATAATTTCGTTGATATAGTGGTAGATGAGCTGCCAAACTCATTGCCACCCATCATGAGTATCAGTCATCATATTGACTTAATACCAGGAGCAAGCCTACCGAACAAAGCAGCGTATAGATTAACACCTCGAGAGAATGAGGAAGTGAAGAACCAAGTCCAAGAGTTGTTGGATAAGGGTTTGGTCAGAGAGAGATCGAGTCCATGCACAGTACCAACTATGTTAAGCCCAAAGAAAGATGGAGGATGGAGAATGTGCACAGACTCAAGAGCCATCAACAAGATCACCATCAGGTACAGATTTCCTTTATCAAGAATGGATGATTTAATGGATTGCTTAAGTGGAGCAAATTTTTTTTTTAAGATAGATCTGAAAAGTGGATATCACCAGATCAGGATGAGAGAAGGTGATGAATGGAAAACAGCCTTTAAGACGAACGAAGGTCTATATGAGTGGTTGGTTATGCCATTT
Source organism: Picea engelmannii (assembly GCA_009831015.1). NCBI lineage: Eukaryota > Viridiplantae > Streptophyta > Pinopsida > Pinales > Pinaceae > Picea > Picea engelmannii. The sequence goes on along the minus strand of ML796792.1, from coordinate 43,261 downwards.
GGCTTAACAAATGCCCCGAGTACTTTTATGAGGTTGATGAATAAAATTCTGAAAGATTTCATTGGCAAGTTCCTGGTTGTATATCTGGATGATATATTGATCTTTAGTAGGACTAAAGAGGAGCATTTGAGGCACCTAACGCTAGTAATGAGGAGGCTACAACAGGAGAAGTTGCTGATCTAGAGAAGGTGAAAGCGATCAGAGAATGGTCGTCACCTAGAGGTATGTTCGAGGTAAGGAGCTTCCATGGATTAGCGAGCTTCTATAGGAAGTTCATTAGAGACTTCAGTGGAATTTGTGCGCCAATGATGGATACAGTGAAGAAGCGGCACAAGTCTTTTAAATGGACAGAGGAGGCTGAAAAGAGCTTCAATATACTGAAGAAGAAGATAACAGAACGACCAATTCTGGTCTTGCCGAATTTTGGGAGGACATTTTAGGTAAGATGTGATGCAAGTGGAGTTGCAATAGGAGCATTTCTGAGTCAGGACAATCGACCTGTTGCCTATTTCAGTGAGAAGTTGAATGCGACGAAGAGGAAATACTCCATGTATGACAAGGAGTTTTATGCCATTATTCAAGCCTTGAAGAAATGGAGGCATTATCTTGTCCCACAAGAGTTTATCTTGTATAGCGATAACCAAGCTTTACAATTCATAACCAAACAGGAAAAACTGAACCAGAGGCATGCAAAATGGGTTGAATTTATGCAAAATTTTACTTTTGCCATAAAACATATTGTTGGGAATGCTAACAAGGTTGTTGATGCATTAAGCAGGAGATGTTTGATCATGCAGGAATTTCAGGGGAAGACCTTGGGGTTTGAACACCTTAAGGACATGTATCATGATGATGCAGATTTCAAGGAGGCATATGAAGCATGTGTTAATCCTGTGTTGAGAGATAGAAGTCAGTGGACAGAGTACGTGATTCAGGAAGGACTGTTTTTTAGAGGAAATCAGTTGTGCATACCAAAATGCTCAATAAGGGATAATCTTCTAAAGGAAAAGCACAGTGGAGGATTGGCTGGACATTTCAGCCATGATAAAACGTTTGCACAATTGAGCAGTTCATACTATTGGCCAGGTATGAGAACAGAGGTGATAAAGTTTGTGAACAAATGTAGGATCTGCCAACATGCAAAGGGGAAAAAGCAGAACACTGGATTGTATCAGCCATTGCCAATACCAAAGAGGCCTTGGGATGCAATAAGCATGGATTTTGTGTTGGGATTGCCAAGAACACAAAGGGGATTTGATTCCATATTCATGGTAGTGGAAAGATTCTCAAAGATGGCACATTTCATCCCATGCCAGAAGACCAGTGATGCAACACATGTTGCAAATCTATTTTTCAAAGAAGTTGTGAGACTTCACGGCCTACCCAAGAGCATTGTCTCAGACAGAGACACAAAATTCGTTGGTCATTTTTGGAGGACATTGTGGAAGAAGATGGGGACAGATTTGTCCTTCAGCTCATCTTATCACCCTCAGACAGATGGGCAGACTGAGGTGGTGAATAGAAGTCTGGGAAATCCGTTAAGAAGCTTAGTCACTGAGCATCATAATCAGTGGGATCAGATTCTGCCACAAGCAGGATTTGCATACAATGACTCACCAAACAGGAGTATTGGAAGGAGTTCATTCCAAATACTGTATGGAATGCAACCCAAAGGAGTATCTGAGTTGAGAGACTTAGAACAGGGTGAGATCAGAAGCGCTGGAGCAAAAGATTTTGCTGCAGAAATGCAGAAATTCCATAGCCAGATCAGAGAACAGTTGTAGAGTTCTAACCAGAAGTACAAGCACAGAGTTGATCAACATCACAGGGAACTTTAATTTGAAGTGGGAGATCAGGTTTTAGCACATCTCAGGAAGGAAAGGTTCCCTAGGGGAACATATAACAAATTGAAGATGAAGAAGATAGGACCCTGTAAGATCTTGAGGAATTTCGATGCAAACGCCTATGAGATCGAGCTACCAGATGGTGTGGGCATTTCGCCCATATTCAATGTTTCAGACCTGTATCCTTACAGAAAAGATGACACAGAAGGGTCAGGAGATCAAGGAAAGATTCAGTGGGAGAAACAAATGCCTGTAGCAGAAAAGTCACAGATGGAGAAAATTATTGATCGGAGGATTGGCAAGAAGACCAGGAGGAAGACTTATTTTGAGTATCTGGTCAAATGGAAGGGACACCCAACAGAAGATGCCAGTTGGGAAAACGAAGCTGCTATCCAGAAGCAGGGAAAGTCAGTAGAGGAGCTCATGGACAGGAGTCCATGAATTTTTGTCAAGGGGAGTATGATGCAGGAGCATCGTTGCCAAGTGCGCAGAGGCAGGACCACTCAACACGTGAGAGTTCTTCCAGAACTTCAACAATGGCAGTTGCAGCCAATTTTGAAATCCGCCTTAACTCAGTGTCGGAATTTACCCTTTGAGGCACATTTTGAAAATCGTAAACAGACCAGGAGTTTCCACTACAGCTCAGGAATGCGACTGAACTAAGATAGCGTAGGATGAATTTTAGAGTAGGCAAGTAGCCAGGGGAAACCCTAGAAATCTTTTTGAGTTAAGTAGAAGTTTGAACGCCCAGTTGAGAGAGCAGCAATACAGAAAGAAATTAGTTGTAAAAGAGAACTGCCAATTCGCAGGAGTTTCTCAGTTTTCGAGTCACTGAAATTTGACTGTAATTTGTAGCCATTTTTGGGCACTTGTGAATATAACAGAAGGAAAATCGATCCAAAATGCGGGTGTGTGAATGTTATTTGCGATTTCCTGTTGTTTATGTTTTCATGAACAAGTGAATGAATCTCCACAAAGGAGAACGAAACTGTGACTGTTAGTTTTCAGTTTCAATTGTTTCTCTTCCTTTGAAGCTCTGCAAGGTGTGCATCGAGCCAGAGAGGAACTGCGAGAAATACCGTGGATCTGAGTTATCGAAATCCCTCAGACGCAAGGAGTGCGCGGGAAATCGAAGTCTGAACCAGACAAAGCTCAGGAGGAATAACACGTCGGAGAGTGTTATCGAGATCTAGGAACCCATTTCCCGAAAGAAACGAAGGCCGAGCCTTCGAAGACTTAGAAAATCTTCTAAGTCTGAAGTGAGTAAAAGCTCAGGAGGAAGAACGTCGTCGAGCGTTGGATCACGGTGGAGAATCCTGCAAACCGTCCGATTTGAAGTAGGTGCGCAGGCTTTAACACTGCATAGACCCAGGAGGGGAGATCTCGAGGATCTGAACGGACAGTGGAGAACTTCGAGAAGGAACGCAAGACCCCGCAAGTCGTTGGATCAAGTGGAGTTGCGAGGAGGTTAGGGACGGGGAAGAGATCTGAGCGCAGATCTGGAGGGCGTTGTGAGTCGTTGATCAAGCGCCTCAAGCTTTCGGCATTTCAACAACCGGGAGTACAACGGTCAACAACGTGGGACTCTCGACCGGTGGAACCCCGAAAAGATCGGAGTCGTCAGATCTTCGAAGCCCTAGAGCCGTTGATCTGTAGTGAGGGGAGATTTCGTGATTTCGGCGATCGGGTGGAGGAACGAACAGATTTCGTGCAGGGCGAAGTCGCGAAACGCGAAATGCCGAAATAATCATAGTCGTCAGTCCAAGAGGGATTTGAGTCGTAGATCTCGTGTCATCGGGGTTTCGGCATTCGTGACTTAGAGGGGTCAGGCATCTTGTATCGTAGGTTCCGATACTGCAAACTGCGACGCGCTTTCGTGGTAAAGCTTGTGGTCACGGGTGTGTGGTCACATGAGTTGGGAAAAGGGAGAAGTTAACCTCCGTTAGCCCTCATCGGAGTTTCGGGACTCAGAGGGGTCTGTGCCGGAGAACTATTGCATCGGAAATCCCTAACCACCGAAATGCAACGCACCTTTTGGGTTAAGCCCATGGTCGCACTTGCGGTCTCGTGGAGTTTGGGCTTATGCCTAGTGGTTATTTGCATGGCGAACACAGACAAGGGCCTGTTGACTTAGTGTCAAGGGTTCCAACTCGAAACCAAGAGAGAGCTATTTCGGCTCCTGAATCAAAGATCCAGACCGGGAGGTCACGCAGTCCTTAGGAGGGATAGGGGGTCTGCATCACTAGGTTCAACCATGTACTAACTCAAGGCATTCACTGCAAAACATATGTCCAGCCTGGTGTCAACCAGGTACATCAAAGATCCGATCAATTGTTTGTACATCGTGGGATCCACCAAATTTGAAGATGAATCACTCAGAAGCTTCAGATTTATCGTCATGGGTGTGGCCATGGACTTGCAATCCATCATCCCGAATCTCTACAGGATCTCAACAGTATATTTTCCTTGGCTAAGGAAAATCTCATATGATCTTTGCCACACCTCCAATCCTAAGAAGTAATGCATCGGACCTAGATCCTTCATCTCAAACTCTGAAGCGAGCTCCCTCTTGCACCCAACTATGAGCTTCTCATCTCTTGTCGAAAACATGTCATCCACATATAGGATCAATGGGAAACCATCCCCAAGCTCATCAAATAACTGTTTGATCTGGCATATCATGCCCTGGATGCCTTCTTAGGCCTGTACAAATCCTTCTTCAATCTGCAGACATGAGACTCCTTCTCATGTATCTTGTGGTTGCTCTATGTACACTTCTTCTGCCTACTAGAGCAAGTGTCTCGTCATAATCTTCTCCCTCTTGCTAGGAGAATCCTTCGGCCACAAATCAAGCTTTGTACATCTCTATGCTGCCATCTGCAACATACATGAGTTTGTTGTCCAAATCTAGCTTTAAAGCTAGCTCAAATTCTGGAAGAAGTTAGCAGCCTAAAACCTGAAAGCAAATTGTCCTTGCTACAAAGATCCCACTAGCAGTGGAGCTTCCTTCTTCGATGTGTCTTCAACGAGTATTGAATGTCACTTTGTCAAGCGCTGAGGAGTATTATTAATAATAATTATTTCTCCATAACTCGCTATAGAACTCGTCTTTATCACTTAACTTAACTAAGATAACTCGTCTTAGTAACTCAACTTACCAACTCGACTTTACATGCAGACTTGACAACTCGTCTTTGTAACTTAACTTACCAACTTGAATTTACATGCAGACTTTGTTAACTCGTCAACTCGACTTTGTTAACTCAACTTACCAACTCGACTTTACATGCAAACTACTTGACAACTCAACTCTGCTTTGCAACTAAGTTTGCATGACTCGACTTTGACAACTCAAACTTGACAACTCAACTCTTTGACAACTCAACTTTTGCAACTCGACTTGACAACTCAACTCTTTGACAACTCGTCTTTGCATGACTCGACTTTTGCAACTCAACTTGCAGCTCATCTTCGCAACTCGACTTCTCTACAGGCTCGGCTCTTCTTCTTTCTTCCAGCAATCACAAGTCTTTCATGGCAGTCATGGTCTCACGTGCCATCATACTAGCTCATCACATATACATCATTTGCATCTCACGTATAAGAAAGATCATTTGTCTCGGGATGTGACCATCTGGTTCTCCACTCATGGTCAATAGCTTGGCCTAGGAAAACCTCACACACCACTTTTGCCTACACAAGGCAATACCTCAACACATGAGGTCACTCAATCTTGTCACAAATAAGACTGATCAACAGTATACTCTTGTCTTGGCTTTTGCTTATACAAAGCTCACAAGACTTTTTGCCTTGTCTCAAATAAGGCTCTTCTCCAAGTCTCAAGTCAGACTACATAAGGCAGTCTTGGAGAATGACTCACTCTGCTGCAAACTTTAACAAGAAGATTGTTGCAAAAGATGGCATGCCAAAGAAGCAATTTAGTAGGACCATGCAACCAAAGACCAACTTCAAGTCCTCAAAGGAAGGATAGAGTGTCACACTTAAGAGAAACATGTCCCTCCCTGCAATTATTGCAAGCACAAAGGACATGTGAGAGAAGATTGGTTGATATTGCATCCAAAGAAGCAATAGGACTCTACCCAGCTAGAGTAGGGAGAGAGTTTCACTAATCTTAGTTGTCCACCCTAGTTGCATAGAGCCCAAGAAGTTGTTCTACTCCAAGATCCAACTTAAGGAGATTGTGACCACAGTTTTTGATAGTAGCGAGCAGCGATATCATATCTCAGACGTAGTAATGCAAAAGAACAATCTACCTACATGTTGGAGTATTAATGCTCCAATAAAAAGTTCGATGTAATAGTCACATTATATGAGTAATTAAAAATGGAGTCATTGCTAGGCATAAGTTAATAAAAGGTTAATTAGGTGTCATTAATATGAGGTAGTTAGATCATGTTGGTAACACCACTGCCTAATGGACATAAAAGGGAAGCATGGGTTGATCCTTGGTCTTGTACCTTGGTGGATAAGACCCCAGATGTGTTCTGGTGCAACCTGGTCTTTGATCAGGTAGATCTTGGTGTAATACCAAGATGTGTTGGTGTGTGATCCTCTTCCACTCTCCCAGGATGGTCCACAGGACCTAGGCAAGACTATGAAGATGGGCATGACCACATTGTGTGATGTAGCCCTTATGCATTGATGATAAAGTTAATTGGTCACCTTGAGAATCATATGGACATGTTTTGCCACTAAGAAAACCCCTTTGCCCTTCCTAACCCCTTGTTTGTTCTTCACCCTTTGGTTTTTGAGTTTGGGTTTGAGTAGGGTTTGTATTTTTGTTTTAGGGTTTGGTAAGATTAAAATAGAAATATTAATTAATATTTATATTAATTAATATGTCATTATATTAATTATTATTTTATTAACCTAATCCCTAGCCTAAAACTATAAATAAAACCCTTTCCCTCTCTATTCCTACACACACACTCCTATTCTAAGTGGCGGATTGCTCTGAGTTTTTCCTTCTACGTGTTGCAGACTCCTTTCTGTTCAGATCAGCTTCCATTCCTTGTGCTGGAAAGAGATCTATATGCTGCCTTGAGGGTTTGTCTAGATGCTACGTTGAGGGTTGCTCCAATTCTGTGTTGTTTGTTGCTACCAGATCCACTCTCCACCTATTTCTGCCCTACTCTATGTTGTCATCCACCCTTCACTCTGCCAGCCTTCAAGCAATCAGCCCTCTTCTGTGTGGCGGAACCTCTTCTAGAGGCTGTCGTCCCTTTCTCTGTGCAGATCAGGTACCTATGAGGGTCGCGACTATCATGCCGAGCTACTAACCCCATTTCAGTAGACAGTCGTCTTCTTTTTGAGCAGATCTGGAACTTCCAGGTTTTCTCTCTTTTGTTGTCACTGTGGGTCACTGAGATAACGGTCACTTCCAGAAATCAGTTTGGGATTTGTTGTCTTTTCTTTGAGGTTTTTCTATGGTGGAAAAGCAGTCGTTTATTCTCTTTGATAGAGATCTAACCCTTAGTGGTTGATCTATGGGTCCAAGACTATATCTTAGCATAAATTCAGAGGCTTAACATTTCACATGTGTGCCAAGCTCTTTCTTCATTACACAGAGGTAATCTTCAGAGGTAAGTTGCAGTTGCACTTCAGTTTGATCTATTTGTTTAAACTGAGATCTACTATTTGAAATGTTGAATATTCTAGATCTATAATTATTCTTGGTTCAGAGATCTATTAGTTTGCATTACTCAGAAATATTTGTTTAGTTCAGATTTGGATTACTTAGAAATATTTGTTTAGGTCAGATCTACCACTCTGCATTATTCAGAAATATTTTGTCGTTCAAATCTAACTGTAGTGTTTCAGATCTATTGTTTTCTTATACATCTCTAATCAGAGTTTTTATTTTTAGATCTACTGTGTTCTTGTTGATCTAGCTAACAGAAATTTTAAAAGTATATTTTCTATTATTTTCCCTATTTCTAACAATTATTTTTAAAACGGAAAGCAATTATATAATCAAAGTCTCAGTGTTACACATATAATATATGTAAGTTATATAATATAAAGTTAAATCTTTTTTTCCTTAGAAATAACTTCCCGAGAAACCTCTGGGCACTTTCCCCTTTTTTAGGATGGTACCCAGTGTAAAATAGGTGATGTAGACTCAGTGCACCTGACCATGTGTGAATCAAACCAAGGACCTACACAACGCGTCAGATTACCGGAAACATCCTGGAAACGGTGACACTAACCAATTGAGCTAACCTTGAGGCTACTTAAATCCTATTTATTAACTTATGAGTTATATTAATCTATATTTATTATTTTAATAGAAATTAGGTAATTTATATAAGTGAGGCTTATGTAAGTTTCCATTTGTATATTTAAACATATATTTATATAATAAACTTCTAAGTGTTATTTTTGTAATAGCTCAGACAAGTACTTCCGCATTGGCAGTGCCTAGCATGCGGAGGTGTTCGAGCGACGCTCTCTAGATCTTTAACTTTATAATTGCATTTATAAAGTTAATGTGGCTTTTATTTAATGACTAAAGTAACTTTTTTATAAAGTTGAGTGACTTAAGTGATTTAAGTCATCTCAATGAGAGATTAAGTCACAATTGTCGATCTTGGGAAGGCAAGATCTAATCTTGACTGTTGAGATCTTAGGGTTAGAGACTTGGTCATTAAGAGATTATAAAAGCAGATCTAAGGAGAGTGAGAAGCACACATTGAGCTAAGAGTTGAAGAGGGCGATTTGGCTAAGGAAGAGGGCGAATTTGCAATTGGAGGAAATATTTTGCAGGGTCGGAAAAGCAGGGCTGAAAAAGTTAGGTCAGGCTGAGTTTGTTGGGTTGTAGGAAGTTTCTCAATTAGCTTGTGTAATTATTTTCTTCCTCTGAAACCAATAAAATCCTCTCATTTAATGGTTTTCCCTTCGGGTTTTTCCAAGGGTATTGCCCAAAAATATCTGTGTTCAAATGTGTGTTGTTTATGATTCCATTGTGCATTTTTAATGGTTAAAACTCGGGTGTCAAAACGTCTGCATAGTTTATAGAATTTATATCAGTAGTAGCTTAAATTATGAGTTGTTAAATTATTGGCATAAAAATTTTGATTGTTGGGTTTCAAGAAATTAAAATGGTATTAGAGTTGGGACTTTGCAGAGTGGCATTGAATACTTTGGCACAAGGATTTGCAGGGATTGCAGGGGTTTTGCTTGGAAAAAAAAAAGGAAGGGAAAAGAATTGTTGATTAGTTGGACGAGGATGGCTACCAGATTGAGGTTTGAGGACATGTTGGACAGGGCTACGAACTTTAGCCCATGGAAAGAGCAGATTATGTTATTGTTGGAGGAAAACAAAATTTGGGACATTGTGGAGAAAACCCAGGTTGTTCCCACGGATACAACACTTTTGGCGGCCTACAATAAGAAAAATGTGAAAGCCAAAAGGATGCTCTTGGATGTCATGAAGGACCATATCACACCTCATGTGTCCGGAAAGAAAAATGCTTATGAGATGTGGGAGGCTCTAACAAATCTTTATCAGAGTAGAAACCAAAACAGGAAGATGGTGCTAAGGGAGAAACTCAGGAGCACCAAGATGTCCAAGACTGACATAGTGGCATCGTATCTCACCAGGATATCACAGGTTCGTGATGAGTTAACGGTTATTGGAGAGGTAGTCAAAGGTGATGAACTTGGGAGGACAGCTCTGAATGGGTTCTCGGAGAAGTGGGCTCTGTTCGTGAAGGGAGTTGTGGCACGAGAACATCTCCTTGACTGGCAAAGGTTGTGGGATGACTTCTCTCAGGAGGAGACTCGGGAGGAGGCTCTTCAAGGCAGTCAAACTAAGGGTGATGAAGACAAGGAGAATGTTGCTCTCCATGCGAAGAAGGGTAGAGGAGATGGAAAGAAGGACATGAGTAAAGTGAAATGCTTTGCATGTCATAAGACTAGCCACTATGCAAACCACTGTCCAAACAAGAAGAAGAGCAAGAAGGAGACACAGGTATCAACATTAGCATCAACTGAGATCAATGATTTTGCTGAAAAGTTCGAGAAGGAATTTTCTCTTGTGTCCTGTCTTTTAGGCAGTGGTAGTGCAGAGTTTGGGGGCATTAGAGCATGGATTATGGACAGTGGCTCATGTCACCATATGACAAGAATGAGGTCGATGTTCCTTAGTGTTTTAGAGACAGACTCAGACTGTCATGTGGATTGTGGGACTAGTACCATGCATGCAATGACGAGGGTTGGATGTGTGAGATTCCAACTAGAGTCATGAGGATCTTTGGAGGTGGTAGAGGTGTTGTTTGTTCCGAAGCTGAAGGTAAGCTTGCTCTCAGTATCAACTTTGGAGGATGAGGGATATGGAGTTGTGTTCGAGCATGGACATGTGTTCATATATCCAGAGGGAGATACCCTAGACGCAGCAGCAGTGCTTGGCGTTAGACAGGGGAAATTATACAGGTTGTTGGGACAGCCTGTGTGTAAGTCCAAGGGGATCTTAGATTCAAGATCAGTGTCAGTGGCAGTTGGTTGCAGCTACTTCCAGTACTGTAAGAGTCTCAGCTGATATGAGATGACAATGTTGGATACTGTTAAATTTATAGCAGCTGCGAGAGCCATTCTCCTGGAGGAAGGCTAAGACCCTGGACATGGTCCAGGGTACCCATGCCTGGGGCATAGGGTTTCTTGGTCTGGGACCAAGCAGAGAAAAGCCCCTAGATATGTCTAGGGCCCCTGGACAGGGTCCAGGGTACCCATGCCTGGGGCATAGGGTTTCTTGGTCTGGGACCAAGCAGTTAAAGTCCCTAGATATGTCTAGGGCCCCTGGACTGGGTCCAGGGTACCCATGCTTGGGGCATGGGTTTCTTGGTCTGGGACCAAGCATTTTTGAAGACCCTAGATATGTCTAGGGCCCCTGGACAGGGTCCAGGGTACCCATGCCTGGGGCATGGGTTTCTTGGTCTGGGACCAAGATGTTAAAGCCCCTAGATATGTCTAGGGCCCCTGGACAAGGTCCAGGGTACCCATGCCTGGGGCATGGGTTTCTTGGTCTGGGACCAAGATGTTAAAGCCCCTAGATATGTCTAGGGCCCCTGGACAGGGTCCAGGGTACCCATGCCTGGGGCATGGGTTGATCCTTGGTCTATGACCTTGGTGGTTAAGACCCCAGGAAAAGTCCTGGGGCTACTTGATGCTCAATCAAGTACTTGATGGTACATGACCTTCCTTAAATAAGGACATAACCACAAGAGAGATAAGTCCCATATGCAGTGATGATAAAGTAATAGTTTCACCATGTGATATGAAGGAATGAGTAATGCCACCCTGCAAACCCTCCTTTACCCTTGCATGTTTGGTTTGGGGTTTTTGTTATTAAAGGGTTAAGTTTAGTTATTTTTAAATATTTATTATCACATGTTTAAATTATTAATTTAAACATGTGATTCTAATGTGAATCTAATCTAGCCCTTACCCTAACCTAAATACTATATATTAAACCCAACCCCTCCCCTTTCACTCACTCATCTATCATTCTAATGTTCTAGCGCTGAGCTCTCTCTAGCCTGCGGCCTCTTTGTATCATTCAGTGGAGAGCTACTTCTTGATCAGCTGTGAATGTCTATTGACTGCCGCCTCCTCTCTGCTGTGGATGTCTCCTTGTTGCGGCCCCTCTGCTGGTGTAGTGTCTTCTGGTTGTGCCCTCTTGGTTTGTTGTTGCAGGGATATGTAGTGTGGCTGTGGCTTTCTTGGTTTGGGCTGAAAGTGATGCGGCCCTCCTCTAACCACTGTGGCTTGGTCTGAAAGTGGTGCGGCCCTCCTCTAACCACTGTGGCTTGGTCTGAAAGTGGTGCGGCCCTCCTCTAACCACTGTGGCTTGGTCTGAAAGTAGTGCGGCCCTCCTCTAACTACTGTGGCATGGTCTGAAAGTGATGCAGCCCTCCTCTAACCTTTGCAGTATGGACTGATAGGGGTACGGCATCCTCTTGTTTAGTGTTGAGAGGTGGCTGGGAGGTGTGGCTTTCCTTTGCTGTAGAAGGTGCTGCTTTCCCTTACTTGCTGTAGGGTACTGATGTGAAACGGCCCCTCTCCCCAGCTGTGTGTGATATATAGATATGGCCCCTCTCCCTGCTGTGTGATCTAGGTGCAGCCTCTTATTGCTGCTGTGAAGATTTTTGTCCTCAGAATTTCATGTGAGGGTTTGAGAGGTTTTTCTTTCTGTCTGTGTGAGGGTTTATACACAGTCTTGTTTTCAGCCTCTTGGGTAAGGGTTTTACTGTGTGAGGGTTTGGGCATTTATTTACCTTGTTGGGTTTGTGTTTTCTCCCTGTGGCCCTACTGCTTGGTGGCAAGAAAGTTCCTTCTTTCTATGGCATTAAGATCCTCTATGGATCCATGAACTGAACCTTTATCTGAGCATACTAACCTGGCCCTACACCTCTTGTGGTTAATGTGCTATCTTCAAGGTAAGGTTGCAGTACCAGGTATGTATCTTACTCATCTCTTCTAGATTTGGTTTGATTACAGAACTGTCTAACCTAGTAGATCTGAAGAAATGTTTGAAGTTATAAGTTACTCAATGATTGGACTAAATAGTTAGATCAGAAATCTGTGTTTAGATTTATTGAAGCTTTCAGTTCTGTTTACTGCTCATTAGATCTGAGTACTTTCTCTTTGGATCTGAGTTTATATTTATGTGATCAGAAGTTGTTGCTGTCCTTCATAAATCTAAAGATATTTATGTTGTTAAATGATTAGGCAGACCTTTTAGATCTGATATCTGTGTTTGGGCATATAGATCTATTGTATATCTCAGATCTGGTTACTGTTACATCAGATCTGAGTTTGGATTCATATTAGAACAGAGTTCCTTGTATATGTGTATTGCTGTCCTTCACAGATCTACATGCTAGGTGTTCTATCTGAGTTACTGATTTAGTTGCTTTGATCATTGAAATTTAAAAGAGACAACTGTTCTGCAATTTTACCCTAAATCTAACAGATGCTCAGGAGTGTGAGGAGACTCCTAAGGGCATGGTGAGGAGGAACAAGTCTTCAACATAGGATCCAGTGCAAGTGGCAGGGAAGCTTTCTGGTTCAGAGGGAGCAACTACAGTTGCAGATGGAGTTATGGGGTTGGAGACAGATTCAGGTGGTGGTTCAAGAAGTACCTTCCTCGCTAAGAGGGAGTGTTAATTTTTGAGGTAGCTCGAACAAGCACTTCCACATTGGCAGTGCCTAGCATGCAGAGGTGTTCGAGCAACGCTTTCTATATCTTTAACTTTATAATTGTATTTTTAAAGTTAACGGTGCTTTTATTTAATGACTGAAGTGACTTTTTTATAAAGTTGAGTGACTTAAGTGATTTAAGCAATGTTCCACCAAGTCTCTAGGACGAGGGGATGTGGGTGCAAGGAGACACACAGGGGGACGTGTGGAAGTACCCCCAAATTTTAGGCACTTTAGGGAAATGGGGGACGGGGGGACATCACATATATAATATAAAAAATTTAAAAATATAAAATAATAATAATAAAATCTCAATAATAACAATTCCATGTTTATCCCATGCAAATTCATCAGTAAATACTAAAATACTAAATTAGTAAATTGAAAATTCAAATTTCTAAATGATATAAACTATTAAACATGATTCAAAATTCAAATTCAAATTCAGTAATGAAATACATTGATTCATAAATCATAAATGAAAGTTGAAACATAAATAGTAAAATAATAAATATGGATACATTGATTTAAAAATTAAATTCATCATTCATCCCTCTAGAATCTAATTAATTAGTACTAAGCAAAATACTAAATAGTAGATACTAAATTATGAAATGGTAAACTGGAATTATTCAAACTCAAAAATTTAAAATAGTGAAGAGTGACGAGTCAAGGTCTAAGGTCATCAGTATCTAGAGTCAAGACTCAAAAGTTAAAATTGGAAAAACAATGAACATAGAAAATAAAAATTTTAAATGACCATCATAAAGTCAATTTCATTGACCGGTCCTCTACATCCATCTCCCGCATGAAGTCAATTTTAAAAATTTAATTGTGTTTTAATTATTTAGCTTTTAAAATTTAATAAATTAATTATGTTTTAACTATTATCAATTTTTTTATATACATATTTGTTTTTAAATTTACATTTATTTTTTTTAAGTCTTATTAGGCAAAAAAAATTGGGGGGACACCCAGGAGTCCCCCTTTTGGGGAGACTCATCCCCCACCTCGAGGAGTCGCGTCCCCCGACATATCCCCGCATCTCCCAAAAAGGGGGACGTGGGGAAACATCCCCCCAAGAGTCCCCCTGTCCTGGGAACGTGGGAAACATGGGGGATGCGTCCCCGTGGAACACTGGATTTAAGTCATCTCAACGAGAGATTAAGTCACAACTATCGATCTTGGGAAGGAAAGATCTAATCTTGACCGTTGAGATCTTAGGGATAGGGATTTGGTCATTAAGAGATTATAAAAGCAATATCTAAAGACAATGACAAGCACACATTGAGCTAAGAGTTGAAGAGGGCGAGCTGAGAGTTGAAGAGGGCGATTTGGCTGAGGAAGAGGGCAAATTCGCAGCTGGAGGAAAGATTTTGCAGGGTCGAAATGTAGCTATGCCGAAAATGCAGGGCCGAAAGAGTTGTGCAGAAAAAGCATGGCCGAAAAAGATGGACCGAAAAAGCAGGGCCATACAGCCTGAGTTTACTAGGCTGTAAGAAATTCTTGAATTCGTTGTTGTAGTTATTTTCTTCCTCTGACGCCAATAAAATCCTCTCATTTACCGATTTTCCTTTGGAGTTTTTCTACGGGCATTGCCCAGAAATATCTGTGTTCAAATGTGTGTGTTGTTTATGATCCGGCTGTGCATTTTTAATGGTTAAAACTCAGCTGTAAATTTTCTGCCTAGTTTACAGAATTTATATCAATAGTAGATTAAATTCTTATTTGTTAAATTATTGGCATAAAATTTATGATTGTTGGGTTTCAAGAAATTAACACTAAGTTCATTCCTATGTGTGTGTGTGAACCAATCTTTTTACAAACAATAAACCCAAAAATAAGCCCGACCCACACTTACACACTTAAGTGAAGAATAGGATTAGCTAGAACCTAGCCAAAAACATACAATAATCTATGTGAAGGCCACATCAATAATATTCAATATAATCAATAGCCACATCCGACAAACTCCACATAGGAGAGGAGCATAGCCACCAAGATTTGAACCTAGGTCATTTTCACAACAAACACTCCAAGTTGTTGCTAGGCCACAGCCCGATGGACATTTTAATTTTTTTTATATATATAAAACTTAAAATTTTAACCCCAAGTGTTAGTTCAATCAATTGAACCATCATTCCAAGGCATGTTGCTGATGAGGAGGCCATAGGTTGCATGTTCAAATCTAGTCAAGTCCCTTGACATTACTAGCCATTATTGTGGCTAGCGGTTGAGTTGGCCCCCATCCCAATATTTCAAGGAAGAGGGGGGGATCCTCATAGGTTGCATGTTCAAATCTAGTCAAGTCCCTTGACATTACTAGCCATTATTGTGGCTAGCGGTTGAGTTGGCCCCCATCCCAATATTTCAAGGAAGAGGGGGGGATCCTATGAGGTTTTCCTTGGTAAATAAAAATTAAAAAAAAAAAAAATATATATATATATATATAGAGAGAGAGAGAGAGAGAAAATTTAATTCCAGCGAGTTAGTTCATCCTATGAAAGCCCAATCATTCAAGACATAATCACCAAGCGATCGCGAGATCAAGTCCCCTTCAATTACTAGTTGCTAATGTCATTGGTTGTAACTAACATCTTCCATTCGGATGTTCGAGGAAGAGGGGGGAATCCTACTAATTTAATCTTCAAAATATATATATATAGCCCTAAGGGTTAGCTCAAGTGGCTCGACTTGCAATGTCGAAGTCGTATTAGCAAAAGAGGTTACAAGGTTGAATCAACCAAGGTCCCTCAGGATTAGGCATACATGCTATACACCAACGGCATTTACCTTCACAGTCATTCATAGAATGTGAGGAAGAGCCTAGAGGGTTTCCTAGAGGAAATTTTCAACTGAAACATACACACACACACACACACACACACACACACACACACATACATACATACATACATATATAGTCCAAGGAGTTGACTGAATTGGTTGTGGCCAATGTCGTTGGGCATTTGGCTAGTTTCATGCTAACGGGTGGTTTGAAACCCCCTAAGTTAGGCACACTAGTCTATGACAAAGAGTTTACTAGGGATGCCATCCATGAATGTGGAGAAACATCCCTTGGGTTTCCCAAAGAGGTTTTCCTTGCAAATATATATATATATATGTGTGTGTGTGTGTGTGTGTGTGTGTGTGTGTGTGTGTGTGTCAATTCGATTTAGCTCGAGCGGTTGGCAGAAATGATTGTTATCCTCCCCACCCAGGTTCAATTCCCGCAAGTGACATGTTGAGATCTTAATGAGTATATTATTGTAATGGCTTCGAGCCTTGTTTACCAACCTTGTGCCTTGAAGATTCTAGGGTTTACCTTGGGTGCCATCCTCGAAATGAGGGGAAGTACTCGGGGGTTTTCCCCGAGCTTTGTAACCTGGAAAAAATACACACACACACACACCTGGAATGGCATATGTTATATATTATTAACCCTCATGAAAGTGATTGTGGTTTGATTCGGAGCTGAGGTCACGATGACCAATCCCATCAGGTCAACCAATTTTCACTTGGTTATCGTCAGATTGGCAAACACAAATATCTATGTGGAGATAAACAGTTTTCCTAGGGAAGGAGATCGTTGGCGTTAACACCAAGCAAACCCTTGTGGGAGGCAAAGGCATCATCCAAGTGACATGTGGTGCCAAGCTCTCGTATCCTACCTACTTCACTGGCCAAATTAGGGTTCCAACATGGATGGCTCTCATTGATTTTTCATTCTAAGTATCCCCCTCATTTGTATGCCCTCTAGAAGCAAGAAATGGAAATCAAATGGGTCATTCTCATCACTTGTTGGTCAAATCTGCAGAGACGCGAAAGGAGACTGATATTTGCAAAGGAGTCTTCACTCGTCGAAGCCACATTTCTCCAGCCCTGCATAAGTTTGTAGGCATCCCCAAGATACCTCACACCAAGGTCTTTAAGAAGATATGGGAGTACACAAAGGAATACATCATGCAATATGATATCTAGCACCTAGAGGGGGCTGACAATATGGAGATGTTGAAAACTGTTGCATTGGTTCTAGGGTTATTAGAGACAAAAGATAAAGAAGTGATTTGGCCTTTTCTATTAGCCCACCTAATGGCCAGTTTTTCTCTAATTTGAGAGCACATAATTCTTCTAGTGGAGCTACAAACAAATCCATGGTAGCAAAGTCTACACATCAAGTGTTTGTTGAAAGGAATGCTTGCAGAGTGTTTGAGTTAATTCATGTGGATAAAAGTGTCAATCCATTATGCTTACATGAAGCTATGTCCAAAGTGTATGATGACTTGAGTGCAAGGACAGTGTTTGTAGAAATGCCAACCCATCAAGCATCCTTTCAAATCATGATCAAATTGCTCTCAAGGAAAACATGGATGATGTGAGTTCATTCTGGAGATTTTGTCATTGATACAAAGCTAAAATTGGAACAAATGATGCGGATTCAGGTAGAACAACAATGGTTTCTATTTGAAGGAAAACAAATTGATTGGGCTTGTTTATCCAACTACAACATATGCAAGGATTCAACTATATTTTCTATTTTACGCATGCATGGAGGAGCAATGGGAAAAAGCACAGCTTCCATTTCCAAACCTTATTTTAAGAATGTGGTCCAAAATAATCAATCCACTCCATCTGCGTTGATTCCTTCCATGCCTAGTGCATATATATTGTGGAAAAATCATAAGTGGCCATACACAAATTTAATGGTATTGGCCTCCTTCCTCAAATTTCTACAAGTGGATCCCGTCAACTTGGACAACCAATTGTGAGATATCTCTTTGTTCTAATGGGTTTTCTATTGTTTTGTTTTACAATCATTCTAATTATCAAAAAATGTTTGAGGAGGGTCCATGGTTTTGGGGAAGGGCAAGGCGTCTTATTATTCCATGGTTCCCAAAATTTGACTCTAACACACTATCAGCCACTAGAATGTCAGTTTCGGTCCGCCTCCCAAAACTGCCATCACATTTTTGGCATTTATCAATTCTTAATGATAATGGGAATACTTTGGGCAGCTATATAAAAACAGATGTTCAGAGTGTTGATGTTTCTGGTAGCTGCAGGAGATATTCACCTCCTACATAACCTTTTCTTATAAATGAAGATGCCAAAAATGTCAAGAAAGATCCCAGTGGAGAAGTTGGCTCCATAGAAAATAATAAAGTAGAATTATAATGCTCCAAAAGAAAACTTGGCCCACAAGGAAATTATAATGGGAAATTATAATTTCTAGAAGAACAAGTCGACCCTAAAGTACAGTGACAAATTAATATAAATATAAGCCTATCCTTCTCTTTTTGACACAACCAATTCGGTTATGATATATCTCTGTAGCAGCCGCAGGACGCCTAATCTAAGGCAAGGAAGAGGCCTAATCTAAGGTAGTGAATGTTGAGTTTTGTACCTTGGGAGGTGTTCCCCATGTGCTTTTGCTCTCCTAGACACATGTGGGATGTACTATACACTTTGTGTCTTGTACTTTATGTCTAATTTCACTTTGACTTGGGAATTTTAAGTCAAAAGTGAAATTTTGTCATTTATGCCTAAAATGACTATTAATTCACTTTGTGCGTGAATTAGAGACATAAAGTGAACTTAGGGAATTTAACCCAAAGTGGGTTATTGAGTGAGATTATTTTTGAGTGATCTCAACCTTTGATTAGATGGGAGATGGGATGATCTTAGCCATCGAATTTTTAGGTTTTCTTATGGAGGTTCAAGGAGGGTGCAAAGGGTGAAGGAGAGTTCATTACTTCATTTGCTCACTTGGAGAGGAAGATTTGGAGCTTGGAGATGAGGTCAGTTGCATGAGGAGGCTTGAGCTTGGGCACATGCTTTCATGGAGAGAGGCATTCAACATCTAGCCTTGTTTATTTACTGAGGAGGCTTCATTACTGTGAAGGGCACACTTGCTTATGAGGGCACATCAGTTGTGGGGAGGACTTCTACCCATCAGATTGCAGTGAGATCAGTTGCAGAGGGAGGCCATCCAGCAGAGCTTCATTCCTGTGGAGGGGTTTTCTATTATGAGCTCACAGTTTGCTTCTGGAGCAGTTTCAGTGGATTTGAGAGCTTGTATGTGGGGCGCACCTGGTTCTTTTGGACTTGTATTTCAGCTTGGATCAAGCTGCTATTGTATTAGGTTCATCTATATTTTGTACTTGTTGTATTCCACCATCTGCTTTCCTCATATATAGACATATATCCCAAACTGGTTTTCCCTAGGGGGTTTTATCCAGGGTCATGTTGACCAAAAATACCTGTGTACAAAATGATGTGTGTTAGTCTTTTAGATCTGCTTATTTTCAGCTGTAAAAATCTTTAGGTGTGTTGTATTTATTTTAGTATGCATGTGCTAACTTCTGGTTACTAAAACTACATGCTAGAGCACCTAAAATTGCAAGTACAACCATAACAAATCAGCAAGAAGTTCTTGGACTGTTGGTTTTCCTAAAACAGCAGCAAAACTTTACATAACAGTTGAAAATTAGAGCCAATCTGTGGTCAAAGACAAACCCAGTTGGCAAGCTTGATAGGACCTGAAAATCTTCATGGTATCAGAGCTGAGGTGGCTGAACTTTTGCGCAGTTTGGACAGCACATGTGTTGGCTGTCATATACATCTTCTTGGCAGAATTTTGTGGACAGCCATTGACTCATTCAGTGGTTGTTAGAGGGCAGATTTTTGTAGAGGACAGTTGGGCAGTTTTGGCACTTTGTCATCGGTCTCTTTTCACACCTACAGAGTAGGAGTGAGGCTGATTTGACTTGACCTCTTTTCACACCTATTTTGTTAGGAGTGAGGTCAGATTACGCTTGTCTCTTTTCACACCTATGTTGACAGGAGTGAGGCAGCATTTTCCTTGGCAGTTTGAGCATCAATTGGGGAGTGCAATTTGGCAGACATGGTAGCATCTCAGATGCGAGTTGAGGGCAGGCTAGCTGGGGCTAGCAATTGGTCGCCTTGGAAGGCGAGAATGGTCTTTGTCTTAGAGGACCTCGAGCTATGGGACATAGTCTAGGCAGTTGTTCCACCCATTCCTGTCACTGCTCTCGTCTTGGTGGCAGAGTTCAGGAAAAGGAACAAGGCAAAGAGGACCATTTGTGATACAGTTCGTGATCATGTCATACCCCATTTGACGGGGAAGACTTATGCATAAGAGATGTGGGCATCTCTATGTAAGTTGTATGAGAGCTCCAATGAGAACCGAAAGATGGTTCTTCATGACCGACTCAGGGGCATTCGCATGCTCAAGGATGAGTCGGTAACTTCATTCCTTGGTCGCTACACTCAGATCAGAGACGAGCTTGGAGCCGTTGGAGAGGTTGTTGATCCTAACTCTTTGGTGAGGCAAGCTATGAATAGCTTCACCAAACTGTGGGGTCCATTTGTACGTGGCATTGTTGCCAAGGAGGTCATGCCTACATGGGAGAGGATGTGGGATGATTTCATCCAGGAGGAGATTAGGCTTGCAGCTGAGGCTTCTGGACAGTGGCAGCAGCAGTCTGGTCAGGGTGATGAGGATCTTCTTCCTTGGACAAAGGGCAAGAAGAAGGTCGGCCGTGGGGGTCGGCAGGGTCCCAAGTTTGGGGCCCCACCACAGGGGAGTGGAGGAGAGAGCAGCAGTGGTAAGAGGAGAGATATGAGCAAAGTGAAGTGCTTTGTTTGTAAGAAGTTTAGGCACTATGCTGGAGAGTGCCCTAACTGGAAGAAGAAGAGGGGTGGTACCACAGCTACAGCAGAGGAGGCAGATTTTCGGACACAATTTCAAAGAGAGTGTGCTTTCATCATATGTTGCACTTCAGTTGAGATGGCACCCAGTATCTGGTATATTGACAACGGGGCTTCAAGCCATATGACTGGAGTTCGAGAGCACTTTACTGATCTCAGAGACACCGAGGTCGGGATTGAGATTGCTCTTGGAGATGACACATTGGTCAGAGTTGTTGGGATTGGCACAGTTACCTTTCGGAGAGATAGCATGCCACCTATATCGTTCAGGGACATTCTCTATGTCCCTGGGCTGAAGAAGAATTTGATTTCAGTTTCCACCCTCCAGGATAGAGGTCTTGAGGTGACATTCAGAGGCACCGAGGTACTCATTCATCCTCGGGGGTTTTCACTTGCCTCACAGTAGGTGATTGGAGTGAGGGATGGGAAACTGTTCAGATTTCTTTTTCAAGCACTTCATGCATTGGCAGCGAGCAGGGACAGTAGCAGACAGAGTTGTGAGTTATGGCATCGTAGGATGGCCCACCTACATCATGGAGCTCTCGAAGGACTGAGAGAGGTTGTGACTGGAGTGCCACAGATCAGTACAGAGCATCAGGATGTTTGTAGAGGGTGTGAGCTTGGAAAGTTTACCAAGGCATTGTTCCCCAACAGTGACACCAGGTCAGCTAGGATACTAGATTTAGTACACACAGACATGTGTGGGCCCATGACTCAGAGGTCCTTGAGTGGTTGTGAGTATTATGATTTATCTCACATTTATTGATGACTACTCGAGGAAGACTCGGATCTATTTCCTGAAGGCCAAGAGTGAGGTCTTCACACGGTTCCAAGAGTTCAGAGCTCTTGTGGAGAACCAATCGGGAAAGAGGATCAAAGTCTTGCGATCGAATAACGGGGGAGAGCATTCCTCGAGACAGTTTGTAGACTTATGTGGCCAGCATGGCATTAGAAGACAGATGACCGTACCCTACAACCCTCAGCAGAACGGGGTTGCCAAGAGGAAGAACCGGGCCATTACCGGTGCAGCGAGATCCATGTTGCATGATCAGAGTTTTCCTTTGTACTTATGGGCAAAGGCATGTGCCACTGCAGTTTACCTACAGAACAGGAGCCCCCATAGGATATTGGGGAAGATGACTCCTGAGGAGACCTTCACTAGTAGGAGGCCCGATGTCGAGCACATCAGGATCTTTGGGTGCTTGACCTTTTCTCATGTCCCCTCGGAGAGGAGGAAAAAGCTAGACCCCACAGCCCAGCAGGGGATTCTAGTTGGATACTCAGAGGTGTCCAAAGCCTATCGCATCTACATTCCGCCACTTAGGAGAGTGGTGGAGAGCAAAGATGTCAGATTTGAGGAGGATAGGGCTTTTCAGAGATCTCTTGAGTCGAGAATCAGAGTTGGGGATGATGCAGAGGCGTCGATTGTAGTCTCAGAAGGAGCACAGCCTCAGGTTTCAGGTACACCAGTATCAAGGGTGACAGGGTCACATACACAGCTTCAGGGTCACAGTCAAAGCATGTTCAGTCAGATGGGGCACAGACTTCAAGATCTCAGAGTGTTGAGACGAGTCCTGAGGCAGTCACTCTTGGGCAGAGAGACCTTACTTCTCCGTTGACCACTTCAGGGAAGAGGAGACCTAAATGGTTTCAAGAGACCCTAAAGGAGACCAGGGAGAGTGTAGGGGAGCCCAAGAGCCGGATCGGAGAGAGCAAGCCACTAGTCAGATTGGGAGCATATTTGGCACTAGTGACGAGTATCAAGGATACTGAGCCACAGACATTTGCACAGGCAGTGGACCAGCAGGTCTGGAGAGAGGCCATGGTAGAGGAGTATGACTCCATTGTGCGCAACGATGTCTGGGATGTGGTTCCGAGGCTAGTGGGGAAGTCAGTTGTGACTTCCAGGTGGTTGTACAAGACCAAGATTGTTGCAGATGGCAGCATTGAGAAACACAAGGCCCGTTTTGTGGCGCGAGGCTTCTCTCAAATTGAAGGAGTCGATTATGACGAGACTTTCGCACCAGTTGCAAGATACACCTCCATCAGGAGTATCATTGCCATAGCAGCAGAGATGGGTTGGAGCATTCACCAGATGGATGTGAAGACCGCATTTCTGAATGGCTTTATTGATGAGGAGGTGTACATAGAGCAGCCACAGGGGTTTGAGGTGAATGACAGGGAGACTCACGTGTGTCTTTTGAGAAAGGCACTTTATGGTATGAAGCAAGCTCCTCGAGCTTGGTATTCTCACATAGACACTTGCTTCAGATGGGCTTCAAGAAGAGCGATGTTGATCCTAACCTCTATTTCATCATTAGAGATGAGGACACGCTCATTCGCATCTTATATGTGGATGATTTGTTCATCACTGGAGCCGAGGATCTCATAGCTGAGTGCAAGTTGGGACTTGCATCAAAGTTTGAAATGAGTGATATTGGATTGATGCACTACTTTCTGGGTATGGAGATATGGCAGGAGGAGGGTCACATATTTCTCGGGCAGGGAAAGTATACAGCAGATATTTTGAGCAAATTTCAGATAGAGGACTGCAGACCTATGTCTACACCTATGATCACCAATTGGAAGAAGCTTAGTGCTTCAAATAGCCAGTTGGTGGATGCCACAATTTACAGGCAGTTGATCGGTTCACTCATGTATCTGGTTAACACCAGACCAGATATTTGTTTTGCCGTGAACACTCTCAGTCAGTACATGGTTGAGTCGAGGAGTGTTCACATTGTTGGGGCAAAACACGTCTTGAGATACATTGATGGGACAGTTGATTATGGCCTAGACTATGTTAGAGGAGATGGAGTCAGTTTGGTTGGCTACACAGACTCAAACTGGGCAGGATGTGTTTCTAACAGAAAAAGCACCTCAGGGTGTTGCTTTGGTTTGGGGTCAGGACTTGTTTCCTGGTTTAGTCGTAAGCAGAAGTCAGTTGCTTTGAGTTCGGTCGAGGCAGAGTATATGGCAACCGGTCAGGCCAGTTGTGAGGCCATTTGGCTTCGTAAGATGTTGGTTGGTTTGTTTGGTCAAGAGATGCCATCGACCGTCATTCACTGTGATAATCAAAGTTGCATAAAACTCTCTGAGAATCTAGTGTTTCATGATCGATCAAAGCATATTGAGATCAAGTACCACTTCATTCGTGATTGGGTTCAGAGAGGGGCAGTTCAGTTGCAGTATGTATCGATAGATGACCAAGTTGCAGATATTCTCACCAAGCCCCTACCAAGGGGAAAACATGTCTACTTTACAGACAAGGTAGGCTTGGTGAGGAACACCTTCCTCGGTAAGAGGGAGTGTTGAGTTTTGTACCTTGGGAGGTGTTCCCCATGTGCTTTTGCTCTCCTAGACACATGTGGGATGTACGCTTTGTGCCTTGTACTTTATGTCTAATTTCACTTTGGGTGTTTGCAAGAGAAGGGACTTTTGTCCAAGCAGCAACTTAGATCCAGAGGGATCTCGGATCCAATGCATTCAAAGGAACAGCGCACCCTTCAGGTTTGATTGTTTTGATATGCCTCTAGATGTTATGGCACCATTACGATCTTATGTTTTTGATCTATTGTAGTTATGATCATTACACTAACCACATAATACTAGAGATGCATTTGTTTATCTCCCCTCTAGGAGATATTCTTGTTTTGTTGTTTGTTCCAGGCAGGTTATATTGCTAAATTCCATGGAGGTTGCCATGGAAATACTGTTGTACTAGTGGAGTACCTTCCTACAGATGAGCAAATTGCAGATGTTCTCACCGAGCCTCTTGCAAAGTCGAAATTCGAGTACTTCCGTGATAAACTTGGAGTGGAATGCCCCTCTCGTTAAGAGGGAGTATTGATGATTGCAACTTCATGAGACATTCTTCAGTGACGATACTCCTCGATGGACTGAGTTGAGTTTGACACTTATCGACAAACTGATAAGTTGTACTGGGTTGGTGCCCAGCGACCTTTGGGTTGTAACCCTTGTGGTTGAGATATCTCTCCAGGTCTTCTCCCCAGAGTAGTGGGTTGGATCGACCTGTGAGGACACTCTCCAAATCTTCTCCCCGAGGTAGTGGGTTGGGTCGATCTACGAGTGTGTTGTGCCTTCTCCCTGATGGACTGAGTTGGGTCAACCTGTGACGGGTCTTCTCCTCAGTTGGACTGAGCTAGGTCGACCTGTGACGGGTCTTCTCCTCAGTTGTGATGGACAGGGTCAACCTGAGACGGGTCTTCTCCCCAGGTGGATGGGTTGGGTCGATCTGTGGGGACGCCCCTGATCTTCTCCTCATATCGAGCTGGGTCAACTTGGAAAACGCTCCTTTGAGATGGAGTTGAGCATGACACTTGTCAGAGTAATGACAAGTTGTCCTGGGGTGGCACCCAACGTTAAATGGGAGTAGACCATAAGGACACATCCCTTGGGAGTTGACCAAGTGGACACATCATGGGCGACTGGGTCCTTAACGATGCACTATGGGAGAGTAGGTCCTAGTGCCACACTACGGGCGAGAGTAGGTCCCAGTGTATTCTAGTGGAGATGAGGCCCTAGAAAAGGTCCACATTGGGTGTAGCCATGTGCGACATGATGATGCTACTAGTAGCATGGTCTGCGTGACCATGGCATGGTCGAAGGACCATGGCATAGCCTGCGAGGCTATGAGAACCAAAGGAAAAACATCATGGAGAATATCTCCCTAGCTAAGAGGGAGTGTTGATGTTTCTGGTAGCTGCGGGAGATATTCACCTCTTGCATAACCTTTTCTTATAGATGAAGATGCCAAATAAGTCAAGAAATATCCCAGTCGAGAAATCGGCTCCATAGAAAATAATAAAGTAGAATTATAATGCTCCAAAAGAAAAGTCGGCCCACAAGGAAATTATAATGGGAAATTATAATTTCTAGAAGGACAAGTCGGCCCTAAAGTACAGTGACAAATTAATATAAATATAAGCCTATCCTTCTCATTTTGACACAACCAATTCAGGTCTGATATATCTCTGTAGCAGCCGCAGGAGGCCTAATCTGTGGCAGCGAAGAGGCCTAATCTGAGGCAACGAAAAGGCCTAGTCTGAGGCTAAGTTTGAGGCATATCTGGGCGCACCTATAGCAGCATATATTTCTGTGTTTGAACAGTAGATTAGGCACACCTATAACAGCAATCTTAAGGCATCACAGATATAAAAGGCTGATTTTTGACAGTTTGAGATAGTGATCTGAGCCATCATTTGGACAGCAGTAGAGCCATCTCCTTAATAGTTCTAGAGTGCATATCTGAGCAGCTAAGTCACCTGACACGTCAAAACCCCCCCTTGTGTCGCGAATCCTATGTGTCGGACACCAAACGATAGGACACGTGTCGGATACTCATTTAGAACGTGTCATGTTCACAGGACACGCGTGTCTTGAAAATAGGACATGTGTCCTGCTCAGAAAAGGACCCTGGGCCATGTTTTCTCATGCAACTTGCAGCTGTGAGGTGTTTCAGTGTGCAACTAAGGGTTATTTTTCTTTACTAATTCTATTTAAAGAGGTCCCCACCCCCTCCATTTTACCCGCCCTAGTAATTAATGGCAATATTAAATTCTTAAAGTAAAAGTGACATTCTCCTTTATCTTTCATTTTCACCTTTATCTTTCATTTTCAATATCTTTCATTTTCATCCTTTTACTTAAATTTTTAACATTACCATTAATTGTTTCAGGATGTTTGAGAGTGGTTCCAACCTCATTGGACTTCATATGGAGAAAGTAGAATTTTAGGTCCCATTCAAAATTCA
>ML796791.1:187276-240805 GCA_009831015.1 Picea engelmannii | reverse complement strand
GATAATTTACTAGTTGTTTTTGTTTATGTAGATGATATTATTTTTGGCTATACTAATGAATCATCTGTTCAGTGGTTTGCTAACTCTATGCAAATAGAATTTGAGATGTCCATGATAGGAGAACTGTCATATTTTCTTGGTTTACAAGTAAATCAGAGTTCTGCAGGAATATTTATCTCTCAAGAAAAATATTTGAAAAAGATGTTGAATAAATTTCAGATGAAGGATTCCTCTCTTGTTAGCACACTTATGGTGGTTGGTTGCAAGCTCAGTAAAGATGATATTTCACCAGATGTTGATCAAAGGACATGTCGCTCTATGATAGGCAGTGTTTTGTACATCACAGCATCCCGTCCTGATATAATGCAAACTGTTGGAATGGTAGGTCATTATCAGTCAGCTCCTAAACAAAGTCACTTGGTAGTTGTCACAAGGATATTCAAATACTTGAAGGGAACAATGACTTATGGTCTGTGGTATCCCAAAAATTAGAATTTTTAGTTAACTGCTTATTCAGATGTAGATTGGGAAAATTGTGTGGATGAGAGAAAGAGCACCAATGGAGGTGCCTTCTTCCTAGGTGACTCGTTGGTAGCATGGATTAGTAAGAAGAAGGGATCTATTTCCTTATCAACTACAAAAGTAGAGTACATTGCTGTTGCTACTTGTTGCACTCAGATTTTATGGATGATACAAACTCTTGCAGATTTGAAGGTAACTTACACTAATCCCATTCCACTTCACTGTGATAACACTAGTGCCATCAGTCTCTCTAAGAATCCTGTACTTCATTCAAAATCTAAGAACATACCAATAAAATACCATTTTCTCAAAGAACAAGTTACAAACAGAATTGTTCAGGTGAATCATATTCCTTCCACAGAACAGATAGTTGATATCTTTACTAAGCCGTTAGCAGTGACCCCTTTTGGATATCTTTGTCAAAATTTGGGAGTTATAACTTCTTTCGTCTAATCTGTTCACCTGGTCAGGGGGAGTACTTATTGAATATTTGTTGTATTTCTAAGATGCTCATAGTTGAAAGGGGGAGTATGTACTGCAACATCTCAGGGGGAGTGTGCCTCTTCTTTGACATTGATGTCAAAGGGGAAGAAAGTGTGGTAATTTCAAAGATGCTACAGTGGTATAATTGGATGTTCTTCAAGGGGTTGCCATAAATGCCAAAGGGGGAGATTGTTGGCATGTTTTCAGACTGAGGCAGAGTATGTGTGTTTGTCATTGATGGCAAAGATCACGACAAGTAGCACAACAATGATCGTATGGAAAGATCAGAAGCTAAACTCCATTTCGGGTATTAGAAGCTAAACTCTATTTCGGAGTTTTGGATATCGAGAGTTGGAAGTGTTGAAACACTTCATCACAAAATTGTCGAAATGTCAAAATCCGAAATGCCGAAATACCAGACCATTGATCTGACTCCATTTTGGAGTTTCAGATACTGGGAGTTGTAGGAGTCAAGGAAGAAACTCATGGCAGAAAATCGTGAAATGCGAAACCACGACGTTTCGGAGTTTTAGATACCGGTAGGTGGAGGAGTCAAGAGTCGAGACTCTTCATCATAGGAGTCCTGAAGTTACGAAATGAAAAATGCTGAAATCCTGAAACAGGCACATCAACAAAGACTCCATTTCGGAGTTTTGCAGACTAGGAAATCAAAGATCAAAGGAACTTTAGCCTTTGAAGTAGTGAACCTCAAAATCTTGAATGCAGGAGAACCGTCCATCTTCGGGAAGGACACGTGGTTACAGATCAGCATTTTTCTGACTGAAAGGTCAAAGGAAGGAGTTCTCTAACCTCGCTAACTCGTGATATCCGAAATTGTGAAATAATCCTAGTCGTCAGATCGAGGATTGATCTGGACCGTTGATCAGACATGACAAAGGCCCGTGAATTTTTGAAATCACGATAAGATATGGACCGTTGGGTCCATAGGACATGTGGCAAAAGATCATCATTTCGCTGACTAGAAAGTCAAAGGAACGGGGTTCCCTAACCTATCGAACTCGCGATATGCAGAATCGTGAAATGCCGAAATGAGAAATTGTGAAATGCCTTTTAGTGCAGCCTGTGGTCACCACTGGTGGTCATGTGAGGGGAAGAAGCTAGTGGAGCTAAACTTTTTCAGATTTTTGGGGATTGCAACTTGGAGTGTCGAGACTCTTCACCACAAGAATTTCGAAATGCAGAAATACCGAAATGTGAAATGGAGAAATCTACATGAGACCCTGTGCTTGTAATCCAATGGTGTTGGATACTTGGAAATCTGATCGAAGGGATACTATTTCTCTTCACGATTAATTGTTCAGTTACAATTTATTTAGTAGAACCGAATCATGGTTCTTAGATGATTGGTGTTTGAGTTGCTGAAGCGTTGTTCTAGGGATTTGAGGGGTAACTGTAGGGGTTGTAGTGTATAAAAGAAACATGCAATGATTGTGTGTTGTTGGTTGTTCTAACTGGAAAATGAGTTGAATTGTAGAAAGGTAAAATTACAGTATGCGCAGTGTGAAGAAAGCTCAGAGATAAGGAACAAAATTTGAATAGAGTAGAAAAGGTGAAGAGAGAAGAATGTGCACATATCAAAGAGAATGAGAAGGACAGAGAAAGAACGGATAGAAAGAGACAGAAAGTCAAGCCAAGTATGAACATAGCAGAAGAATTGCAAAACAATGAAGAAGTGGTAAGAATTGATTTATCTGTGTTGTTGGTTATTCAATCAATTATTTGTAATAAGGGTGGTAGGGAGGTGCTAGGGAGGATTGTTGTCCTCAAAGGTTCAAGTGGGTTCTTGAACACAAGGAGTTGTAACTTCCATCTGGTTGCAGCCAGAAAAACCAGGGTGGTGCAAGGGAGAACAAGTGTTCTCTGTTATACAGGTTGGAGCCTATGTAACTGGAAGTTGGTGCTTCCATCCAGTTGGTGCTGGAACACTCAGGAATTTGGTGCTTCCTTCTAGTGGGTGCTAGAGAAACTAGAGAGTTGGTTCTCTCAAACAAGTTGGAGCTTGTAAAACAGAGGTAGTAGCCTCACATTGAGTTGGTGCTCAATTATAGATGATGTACAGAACTTAAAAGACTACCTATCATTTCGAAGAAGAAGAGGTTTTCTCCCTTTATGGGTTTCCTCGTGAAAATTTCTCTCTGTGTATATCTTATGTGTGACTAATGCTCATTATTTATATTGTCCATATGTTGTATAATATTAATGACCACTTGAAGAAAGATTAAGAATGTTTTAATAGACTTAAAAATTTTTAAGCACAATAACAACTGATTCATCCCCCCCTTTCAGTTGTCTTAGTAATTCCAACAAAACCGATGATCACCCCCCCTATTTTCATCCTAGGAGGTTCAAGGATGAGATATAGAAGGCAATCAAGGAATTTCTAGCGATGGGACACATCAAACCGAGCAGCAGCCCATTCACTTCTTCAGTTGTCATAGTTCTGAAGAAGGATGGCACCATGAGGATGTGCATTGATTACCAATCCTTGAACAAGAAAACCATCAAGAACCGATATCCTATCCCAGGCATTGACGAGTTGTTGGATGAACTACATGGGGAAGTTTTCTTGTTAAATATTGATCTGTGCTCTGGGTATCACCAGATCAGTATCCAAGAGTAGGACATAGACAAGACAGAATTTCAATGTCACTTTGGACATTTCAAGTTCTTGGTTATGCCCTTTGGGCTAACCAATGCACCCACCACATTCCAGTCTTGCATGAACCACATATTTAGGGGTCATTTGAGGAAATTAGTCTTGGTTTTCTTCGACGACATCTTGGTATACAGCAAGACATGGCAGGAGCATATGAGGCACTTGGATGAGGTGTTGAGCATCATGAAGGCATGGTCATTATATGCCAAAGATTCCAAGTGTGAGTTCGGTATGACAGAGATTCTTTACTTAGGCCATATCATCAGTGCACAAGGGGTACAGGTGCACTAGGAAAAGATCAGGTCCATTCTAGACTGGCCAATGCCTAGGAACATAATAGAGTTGAGGAGTTTCTTCGAGCTATGAAGCTATTACAGGTGGTTCGTCCGGCGTTTTTCTCATCATGGAGCACTGCTGACGGATCTTACCAAACATGGGGCTTTCATCTGGACCGAGGAAATCCTTTGATCACATGAAGGAATTCATGAGCACTTGTCCAGTATTGGCATTACCAGACTTCACCTTTCCATTTGTACTAGAGTGTGACGCATCTAGAGAGGGTATCGGGGTAGTTTTGTTGCAGGGAGGACACCCCATTGTATTCAAGAGAAGGAAGCTCAGTCAGCTTGAGAGGTTGTACTCCATTTATGACAAGGAGATGTTGGAAATCATGTATGCCTTGACCAAATTCAGACAATATTTGGTGGGCAGCAAATTCGTGGTCAAGACGGATCACAACAGCTTGAAGTATTTCCTTGAGCAAAAGGACTTCAATGAGCACCAACAGAAATGGGTGACGAAGTTACAAGCATTCAAATTTGACATAGATTATGTCAAGGGGAAGAAGAACATTGTGGCTGATGCATTATTGAGGAGACCTGCGGTCTGTTCCTTGATGGAGATTTCAGCAGATTGGAAATCCCACTTATTAGTGGAATATCCCAAGAACAAGTTTTCTTGTGAGGTGATGGATGGACAGATACAGGATGACAGGTATATATTCATTGACGATGTCATATTATACAAGGTTAGAGTCTACTTGGTGCTAGATTTAGGGCTCAAGAAGAATATCATCACAACAGTTCATGATTCACCACTAGCAGGCCATCAGGGGTTCTTCAAAACCTACAGACAGATCAAGGAGAGATTCTCATGGAAGGGAATCAAATAGGACGTTATGAGACACGTCAATGAGTGTGTGACTTTCCAACAGAACAAGTTAGAGCATGCTCTTCCAACAAGGCTACTTCATCCACTCCCCATTCCAGAGAAGAAATGGGAGAGTATATCGATGGACTTCATCACAAGCCTACCCAATGTCTAGGGTAAGGATTGTATCTATGTAGTGGTTGAAAAATTGACCAAGTTTTCTCACTTCTATGCCATACCGACAGAGTACATCCCAGTTCAGGTAGCCAAGCTATTCTTCAGGGAGGTCTTCAGACTTCATGGGTTGCCGAGAAACATCATCAGTGACAGGGACAGTCAATTCATGGGGATATTCTGGAGAGATTTATTTCGGTTGGTGGGGACAGAGATGACACCTAGCACCAGCTATCACCCTCAAATAGATGGGAAGACCATGATTGTCAACAAGTGGGTTGAAATATATTTGAGGAAATATGTAGGTGGAAAGCAAAGAATATGGGTTAAGTGGATACATCTAGGAGAGCATTGCTACAACATCACTTTCCACATGTCCATTGGTATGACACCCTTCCAAGCATTATACGGATATGATGCTCCCACTTTGGTAGACTTGGTTTTCAGGGAGAGAAGAGATCCCAAGGACAAGGATTGGATCATATAAAGTCAGGATATTCTCAAGTTGT
Source organism: Picea engelmannii (assembly GCA_009831015.1). Lineage (NCBI taxonomy): Eukaryota > Viridiplantae > Streptophyta > Pinopsida > Pinales > Pinaceae > Picea > Picea engelmannii. Next base: position 235,291 of record ML796791.1, on the reverse strand, counting down.
TGAAAGAGAACTTGCAAACGACACAGAACCGACAGAAAATGAGTGCGGACAGGCACAGGATAGAGCGCATCTTTGAGGTTGGGGATTTGGTTTTCTTGAGACTCCAACCTTATAGATAGTAATATCTAAAGAAGAGTGGGGCTGAGAAGCTCAAGCCCGAATTTAATGTCCCTTACAGGATCATGCGCCGAGTAGGCAAGGTTTCCTATGAGTTAGAGCTTCCATAGGGGAGCAAGATTCATAATGTGTTCCACGTAGCTTGCCTCAAAAAGGAAGTGGGACAATTCATTAGCACATCAGAGGAGCTTCCCCCATTGGATGAGGAGGGATAGTTGGAGCTGGTTCCAGAGGAGGTGTTGGAGTTCCAAGAGAAGAAACTAAGGATAAGGGTTATCAGAGAGTGTTTGATCATGTGGAGAGGTCTTCCAGTAGAGGACGCTACTTGGGAGAGCGAGCAGGTGTTGCAACACCCTGGACTGGTATTGCTTGAGGACAAGCAATTTTGGGAAGGGAGGACTATAATTTCCCTTTCCAAATAGGATCTTGAGAGAGGAGGATTAGTTGTCTAAACTACCCCGTTAGACTATAGCCAGGGATAGAAAAGCAGTAAACAGGGTTACTAGAAGTCACTTGAGTCACAGGTGTTATATTCGGAAAGTGACATTGAGATAAAAAGGGTTAAAAGTTATTTTAAGTCATTATGAGATAAAAATAGAAGTCAATAGTGAATTAGGGATTCAGTAGTGATTTAAGGTTTTGGAAAGCTATAAAGGAAGGGTCAGCGACCTAATTCATCATTATGCAAATTATGACTTGTCATTGAGGAGAGAAACGCATCTCAGGAGAGATAGTTCTATGGATTCCGGGAGGAAGACACTAGTTGGTTGATTTCAATTTTGAGAGACACACCCTAGTCACCGAGAATATCACACAGGTCTTCCATTATCCTTCAACAGCAGTTACTCAGTGTTCAACAGCAAGGGCGCATTCATCCAGAGGGAGGGTGCAACTTCTGGGAGGTTTAGAGATCGACTTGTCCCATCCAGGGAGAATTCTGAGATTTCCCTCTGAACCATTTGAGAGGAAGGAAAGGCACATATTTTTCCTAGTTCCTCACCAGATTCTGATGGAGGAATCATCTAGGGTGCATAAATCAGACTTGGGAGTGCGACACTTTTGGCGGATACATTCAGGGTTCCCGAGAGAGCATCATGCCATATTTAGGGAAACCCCTCCTATTCATTTCCCAGTATACCAAGGAGGTAATTTTAAGACACATCTCATTCGATTCCAATAGTGGAATCACTAGGATGCATTTTTTCCAGAGAAAGAGGGGCGCATTCCCCCCAGGGGAATCAATCCAGGGTCCAAACCCACCAGCAGAGGGGTCCAAAAGTTACCAGTACTGAGGACTAGGGAAGGGTGCATCATTTGGGATATTTTCCAGGATATTACAAGAGGTATAGCTCCCAGGGAGAACTTTCCAGGCTTCCAACAGTTACCGTACGAGTTTCCATAGTTCTAGTGCATCCATTGATCCCGCAATGCTCACATATTCTGGGTATTATCTTTTGTTGTTTATTTGTATTCTGACTAAGATCCTTTTGTATTTTGATCTAGCCGAGTGTTGTCACTTTATTCAGCCGCATTTGGCCTTTGTAATCTGCAAAGATATCATAATATAAACTTTGCATCCCTTTGTCACATTTATTATTTGTATGACCATTTATATGTTGTAAACGATTGATCCTACACACACATTAGCAGTGTTTCCTAGACTATCCAAGTTAGGAACATTACAGGAGCATCCTGTGCTTTCTGCTTGGTCCCTACCTTCCTTGTGTAGACTGTCTTTTTTGTGTCTGGTACCTAGTTTCAACTACACCTGGTACCTAGACACTTCTTCCTTGTACTTTTACTTAGAGTTGTGAGGCAGTTGGTTGTCATAATACAATTTCAACCAGCTCCCATTTACCAAACCTTCTTTCCATTCTCCATTAAGGGTCTTCAATTGTGCAACTCCTCCTTCTATAACATAGGCAACTTCAAATGGTCCTAGCCAATGTGTCTTGAACTTCCCTGGATGCTTCATGAACTTGTTGTCATATAACAATACCAAATCTCCTTGCTTAATTTATTTTATCCTTATGTGTCTTTCATGATAAACCTTTTCTCTTTCTTTATGTACCTACTAATGAAATCTTGCAGTAAACATGTCTTCTTCCAGTTCCAGTAACTGCGCAAGCCTGTCTTGAACAGCGTTTATGTCATCCATACCTGTAAATGTTGTGATTCTTAAACTAGGAACCAAGTATTCCATAGGTACCACTTCTTCCAAGCCATATACCAACTTAAATGGGGTGTGTGTTGTTAACTTCTTGCAAGTAGTTTTGTAGGCCCATAATACTGTTAGAATTCTTAAATCCCAATCATCTTTGTTTAACACTACAAATGTTAGTCAATGTTGTCTCCAAGATCTTATTGAAATATTCGACTGTACCATTTGCCTGTGGGTGGTATGGAGTACTCTTCTGGTGGTGAGCTTCAAATTCCTGAGTCAAGGCTTCAATAGTTTTTTTTATGAAGTGTGTTCCTTGATCACTCATGAAGATCTTCGGGCATCCAAACCTTGTTATGATATCCTCAAAAATGAACTACACAGCTATGGTTGCACTACAATCCTTAAATTCTCTTGCTTCTACCCATTTGGTCAAATACTTTGTCACAGTGATAATGTATCTAGCTCCTGTGCGCCTTCCTGGTGGGTTAATAGGTCCCACAAAATCAATGGCCCATTTCTTGAATACTTGTAATGTTAATTGTTGTGCCAAAGGCGTCTCGTCCCTTCTAGAAGGCTTTCCTATTCTTTGGCATACATTGAAGGATCTATATTAATCCTTAGCATCCTTATGTAAAGTAGGCCACTAGAGGCTAGCTCTAAGAACCTTACGTGTTGTTACTTTCCCTGCGTAATTCCCTCATGTGATGCCTTCATGTGCTTCTTCCAGAATCAATGGTATTTCTACCTCCATAACACATCTCCTCAAGATCTCATCGGGTCCCATCTCATATAATTGTCCAACTATAAGTTGAAAATCGGATGTGCAGACTATCAGTTGTTTCTTCTGAATGACTGTGTATTCATGAGGTTCCATTCTTGTGGACAAAACTAAGCTATCTCAGCGAAGTGATCATTGACTTTCCCGATGGCCAACAACTGTGCATCTAGAAGTGTATCCTCCAGACTAGTAGGTTCCTCTCCATGTTCCAACCTGGATAAGTGGTCAGGTCCTTTATTCATTCTTCCTGGCTTAACCACAATCTCAAATTCATATTCCTAGAATAGCAGTAGCCATTTGCATATTCTTCCCCCCAACACTGGCTTGTTGACTAAATATTTTAATGCATAGTGATCAGTGAACATCTTAAAATGTCCTCCTAGTAAATAGTGTCTAAATTTATCCAGCGCATATACCTTATCCAATCCTTCTCTTCCAGTCGTAGTGTAGTTCCTCTCAGCTGTAGAAAGCTTCATGCTAGCAAAGGCTATATGGTGGTTGATGTCTCCTGAGCTCGGTTGTGATAAAATTGCTCCTAGTGCAATGGACAAAGCATCGACATGAACATTGAACTCCTTACTCCAATCTAGAAAAACCAAGATTGGTGCAATGACCATTTTCTGCTTTAGTGTGTTGAAGCTTTGCTAGCATTCTTTTGTCCATTGGAACTTGTTGTGTTTCTTTAATAGCTTCTCCATAGGTGTTGTTATCTATGCATAACCCTTAATGAACTTTTTGTAGTATCGAGTATGCTCCAATGTAGTGCGCAACTGTCTGACCTAAGTAGGGGAGGTAGATCAACAATGATGGCAATATTGGAAGGATCTACCAACAATCCCTTCATACACACAATATGCCCTAGAAGCACTCCAAAGGGTGAAAAGAAAATACATTTTTTTTAAATTCAGGGCATTCTGACATTGCCTACATTTATCTAACATCAATCCTTAACATTCAATATGGTCTTTCAGTAAGCTAAAGACAGTCCAATCATCAAAATAATATTCTAGGAACTTATGTGAGAAGTCCTTAAATGCTTCAACCACCACCCAGGAAAAGATGGTTGGTGCATTCTTCAAGCCAAAGGGCGTCACTGTATACTGAAAAGAACCCCATTCTTTTGCAAATGTGGTCTTATGTCGATATTCCTTAGCAATTTTGATCTGATGATAACATGAAAATCCATCTATGAATGAGTAGACCTCATGTCCTTCTACATTATCTAGAACTTCATCAGTAAAGGGTGTAGGGAAGGGGTCATGTAGGCATGCATCATTTAGTTTCCTTAGATCTACACAAATCTTGATTTCTCTTGTCTTCTTATCTTGGACAATCATAGGGATAATCCATTTAGATTCTTCAACAGGCTCTATGATTCCTGCTTCCATCATTCTGTCCAATTCAATCCTAACTTTTTTCTTATATTTGGGATTCAGTCTATAAGATCTCTACTTGATATGTCTTGCATCTGGTCTCAAGGGGATATTCATTTCTCCCATGGGCCCTTTAATTCCCTTCATATCAGTGAACTTGGTTGGAAACAAGTCTTGATATTCATGTAATAGCTCTGTGATCTTGCTAATATTAGAGTCATCCCAATAGTCTCCCACATTTTCTATTTTAGGTGCTTGCTTTGTTCCAATATTAACTTTCTTGATTTTAATGGGCTGTCCAACAAAGGGTAATTCAATCCCAAGACCTTCTATGGCTCTGTGACCTTCAGTTTCTATAATGTTTACATCTCTAGGATCATCATCCTCATCAAAATTAATATTGTAGTAACCCTATAACTACTAAAGAGGCGCAGTCCATTCATATCCTTCTTGGGTAAAAGGGAGGTTAGGTGCATCCTCAAAGACCTTCTTTCTCATAATTTGTAAAGCCTAGTCTACTGTAGGGTACTGACTTTCAAATAACAAGGTAGCTATAAATTTCTGAGTCATTCCATACCAATCTGTAGTGATGATGCACAGTTCTTCATGAAGATACCAGTTTATAGGCGTAGTATCCAAAGTGTTAATGAAATTATGCACCCAATTTTCTTTAGGAATGTTTCCCTAGGCCTCCTCACAACTTCACATGTGGTCCTTAGGAAAACTCTGGCCTGTGTAACAAACTATGCATCCTTCTGCTTGTTCTGAAAAGCACATTGTTGGTAAGGTGCGACACTATGTCCATTCTATGATGTTCCTCTTATGTGCTCCCCACCATCTAGTTGGTGTGGCTTTCAATGCCTCATCTAGTGCCAACATCCTCTATTGTACTGGTACAATTTTCTCAAACTCAGCTAGAAATGTCTCTAAGTGAATCTAACCATCAAATGTTGGAATATTACTTACTTCGGTGCCGATCCAGTGAATTGTTCTGGTCAGCCTGGCACATCGTCATGTGGAGACTTCATACATCATGTTCTACCAATTTTCTAATGCCTCCTCTGAATTTGATAAACATGCACTTTCACTTCACCAACTGAGGTTTCCATCTGCTGTAGGATTAATGTAGTCCTATTTTCCTGTTGTTAGCTTGTAGATGTTCTCTAGCTCATATGCGCAGTTTTCTTCCCTGATAGGTTTTGTGTATCTGTGACCTTCATTCGGGTCCATAGGTACAATGAATTTAAGGCCATTACCCTCAAAGGTCATTCTTCTCTCCTTTAGGTCAACAATAGTAAAATTATTGAAATCCCAATCAATTCCTAACAGCGCAAGATAAGGATAGCTATCATCAACAATTTCAATCACTTCAAAATATGCAAATGTCCTTATCCCATCAATATCTATAGGAACATGCTCTAGTCTTCCAAAAGGGTTCATCACTTGTTGATTGGCCATATTGAGCCTGATAGGAGAGTAAATCAGTCTAGGTTTTCCCATCAGTGCCCATGTCTTCTTTGTCATTACATTGACTTTTGATCCCAAGTCGAGGACCACATAGTCCACATCATAGTCTCCAATATGAGCACTAAGGTGTAATTCCTTGTTTGTACTTCTCTTTCTAGATACTTGATGTACTGGTTTATTCAGCAGAGGATCGACCCTTCCTATATCATACTATCTCATCATGTATTGGAGCTCTTGTACAACTCTTTCGTCCTTAATCAAATTAATGAAAGTACATAAGAATTCCATAATCTTTCTTACCTCTTTTCCTTTCCTAGAAAATTGATCAAATGTCAATGGCATTCCACATTCCCTTACTTCGGGTTGTGACTTAGATGAAGAAGCTTGTCCTTCTACAAATTCTTTCCTTTCCTCCTCAAAAATATGCCTCTCTCTCCTTGGATCAAACAACTATTCCTTCTCTACATCTTTTCTGATCCCTGATCCTTCTACAGTCTTTCCTGGAGTCACTCTGTCTTCTCCTGTAAGAGCGCCTCCTCTAGTAATAACAACGACTCTAGGGTCTTCACCATGAGGTTTTGTTGATACTAACTGTACTTGCTAGTTTCCTCCTCATCTCTCCTGGAGTTTGTCCAACAATACTAGAAAATATTCGATGACATGATCAACGAGTTACAATAGTTGCAAGTCGTACAAGGGTTCTAGCAATCCCTTTCCAAGTGTCCTAGTTGTGCGCAGTTATAACAGATGATCTATCCTCTACCTCGACCCATACCTCCTCCTCCTCCTCTTCCTCTAAATCCACCGCGAGGGTTGAAGTTTCCTCTTCCTGGGGAGTTGAACTGCATAGTGTTTCCTTCTTGTTACGTTTCTCCTTGAATTCTATATGTGTCCCTTGATCTTTCATGCATGAGATCATAAGCCCTACAATCCTTCTCATCATGTCCCACAGACTTGTAGAATGTGCAGTAAAGATTGGTAGGTGTCTGGACATACTTTTTCATATAATAGCATTCACCAGGAAGACGTATCATTCTACATACCTCACACCAGGGTACAATAGCATGCTTCAAAGGACTACATTCTCTAGAGGCCAAGTATTCATGAAATAGGGGACAATTCTCCTTGTCAAGGCCCTCTTATTTACATCTGATACACCAGATATATTCTCTTTTTTGTTTTCCTTTATCTTTCTTCATATCTTCGACATGTAAAGATAAGTTGGTTAACTAATTTAAGATCTGAATCATACCTGGGTTGGCTTCTCCTACAGGGGATGCTTCTAGTTTCATAGCGATCTCCAATGCTTCATCCTGTGAAGCAACCTTTTGTTGCATCAAATGGATTCTGATGTGTGGAAAGAGAGCAACAATGAACCATTCTTTATTCTATTTGTGTGGAATCTAAAAGATCAACCGACCTGTCAGAGTCTTAAACCTCTTATCAAACTCTCAAATAGGTTCAGTGACCTTCTCCTTGATCTCCTTCAGCTCTGTAATGCATTGTGACTCCGACTTAGGTTTCTTGAATTCTGCACTCAATGGAGTCTTGATAACATTCATCGGTTTAGGATGTCCAGGTCCTAAAAAAAACTTCATATACCAGTTCAGAGTGTGATCCCTCAATGTGGTACTAAACTGGGTTCTCTTAACAGCTTCATTGGTGACTTTCTTGATACTCCATACAGCTTTGCATAAGAACCAATGTTGATCAGGATCTTCAAATCCATCTCCTCTAAATATCGGTAACCCCATTTCATCTACCATAGATCTTCCTTGGATTCTTTACTGTGTACTAAACTGCTTGTAACAGTACTCTGATTGTCCTAACTACTCTGATTACTCTGGTTACTCTGGTTACTTAATTCTTCTAAAAAAATAGGAGGAAGGATATTACTTACTTCAACAGTAAGCGTAGTGCCTAAAGTTGATGTTTCTCCTCGACGAAGTTCTTCAGTCTATACTTCCTTTGTTCTTGCGGATTCTGAATGCTCTTCGTCTGTTATATCTACTTCTTCTTCACTGTAGAATCCCTCATCTCCGTAGTTTTCCTTAAATAGGTTTGCAAGAGGAACCTCTCTGAACGGTCTCCCACTACACGTGTGTCCAGCCTCTATATCACTGTCATTGTATGAATTCTTGAACATTAGATTCATTGTATCTTCAGGATATTCTTCTCATTCAATAGCATCTTAATCCTCATCTTTAAAAAGTGTAGGAACTTTCCCCTAGGTCCCTTAAATAAATACATCCCTTCTTGGATATATGATTCGACTCTGTCAATGGAAAACTTCGTAATATACCCTCCAATAGTGCTATCAAACCAAAAATCCATGGCCCTAGACACAGCATTATCAACTCTCTTGACCTTCTTGATCAGTGTTGTTTTCCAAACCACAGGTGGTCTAGATCTAATCTCAAACTGGGTATCTTCTAGTCTAGCTAACCACTCGTATAAATATTTATGAATTCCTCCAAAAACAATCATGTGTATGTCGGTGAAGATGTACCTTCCCAACCAATCTTATGTACTAATGCTAGGATTATTGTAATGGGCTTCAGTGAAGTCCTTCTCTTGTTCTTCTATCCACTTCTGATTTTTTTTCTTCGATGGGAACCACCTTGACATTCCCTCAAAGAGATCTCAGTCCTGGAAATAGAACCATTTGTTGGCACAGGGGAAGACCCAGGGTTCATCTCTTACAGTGCACCAACAAACCCTAACTATTGGCCCTTTCGGCAACACCTGCAAAGAAGATGCAGTCTCACCCGAAGTAGCGATTGGGGGTTGCAAGACACAGGTGTCTACAACCAGAGGAAATGCAAAGTGGATCCAGGACAGCCACACACAACCATCTATTTATTCTTTACCTCACTTAAGCCTACTTCACGATTTATATCTTAGATCTAACACAATCAATGCAATAACAATATAACAGATGTCAAATAACACAGCATCAATCACAAGGAACAACAAGATATACGTGGTTCACCCTCTCCCTAGGGCTACGTCCACATAACTATGTTTCTTGATATATTATATGAAAAAATATAGTTCTATCTACGCACTTAGCTTGCAGATCTCTCTCTCTTCCTCTCATCACTCCCTACGCACCCAATTGCAGGGTTGATCTTCGCACCCAGCTAAAGATCTTACAATAAAATCTCAACATTGTTCTCTACAAAAATACTCAGCAATGAGCAACAACAACCATAGTATCAATGAACCAACCTAGAACGAATGACCCCTCCCAGGTCTTCTAGACCTTTATTTATACATTACATAACAAATTCTAGGTGTTAAAACCCTAGGTCAACTTGATTTGTGCTTTAAGGGCTTCGCCAGCCTGTATTTCCTTCTTTTCTGCAAGGTGATCCAAAGAATTCGCTGATGTCTTCTTCTACTTGCTGAGTTTTTCATGATCTATCTTCCTTACTGCTTTATATTCCTTGGTCTTCTCTTCCAACGGCTAGTTTTTCCTTCTTTTTCTCCTTATTTTATTCTTCTTTTCCCATTTCGTCCCTTCCTCGGTTTATGTGTCTTCCATGCAGTTCATACTTTGCGTTTATTCCTTAATATTAACTTCCTTTCATATCCAAGGGCCAACAAGTGTCAACATTTGAACTGTGCTAAACTAGGAAAACTTATACAAGGATGAGCACTAGCGTTCAATGAGAACAAAAAAGTGGCTTAGAGAGGTTAAGCTTCTTGTTGGTATGGGGTGGAACATTTGGTAAAATCAAAGGGAAAAAATAGGAAAAAATGCATTGTATCATAGAAATAAATAATCCTAAGTTCTATTTCAATGAGTTATACCTAAAGCAAAACCACCAAAAATTGTAAAAGATAGGAAAAAGGGTAAAAATTGTTTTTGGCTATTATTTATTAACCAAAGATTCTGATGCCTTGCCACATTCCAAATTTATGAAATCTTACCTTAGGAACTCATTTTGAGGCATTTGTCACATCAATTGATGAGATTTCCACCTTGGAGTTTGCATGAAGGTTTTATTTGGCATGTGTGGGTTTGTTCAACCATCCATTGAATTGGAGAGGACATTGGCATGATTTAAGGAGGGTGATTACACCTTTTTGGCTTCACATTTGACATATTAGAGCTGATTTAGAGGAGGTTGTCCATTTTTTAGGGTTACATTCATCAATTTTGAAGCCTCCTTCAGCTTGAAGAGCCATGTGTCCACTTGGAAGGGGCTTGTGATTCCTTTTTTACATGTTTGATGAGGATTGGTACACCTTCACACAAGACTTATGGAGCCTATTTACAAAAATCCAATAACAAAAAAAAACACATTTTATTAATTTATTTTACCCATGGGAATCGATAATTGGTAAGTATCTGAAAGAACATACCATTAAATTCTCGGTCTCGGTCTAGAATGTCCCTCGATGGTCTCATGCGTACTTTCCCTCAGTCTCGGATGACTCTCAACTGTCTCAATGCCCTCAGTCTCGGATGACCCTCAACGGTCTCAATGCCCTCAGTCTCAGATGGCCTCAGTCTCAGATGGACTTAGTCTTGGATTCCCTCAGTCTCTACAGTTCCCTTAGTATCAAGATATCTCCATGTCTCAATGCCCTCAATACCCTCAATGCCCTCTGTCTCTGCAATGCCTCTCTACTCCTGCGCATGGGGATAGTGTTATGACTAGTTTGGTTGATATCTCGGTCGTGAATGGAAATGGGTGTGGGGATAGTGTTTTGTAATGCTCTCAGTCTCAGGTGCTCTCTATGTCTCAATGCCCTCAATTCCCTCAATTCCCTCTATCTCTGCAATGCCTCTCCACTCTTGTGCACGGAGATAGTTTTATGACTAGTTTGGCTTCTCTCTCTGTCATGAATGGAAATGGGCATGAGGATAGTGTTTTGTTTTGTTTTGTGTGGTGTTTTGTTTTGATTTTTTGTTTTTTTTTTAATAATGTTTTTTAATTATTTTGTTTTTAATTTAATTAATATACATTATATAATATATAATGTTTTTCGTTTTTATTTTTTTTGTTTTGTATTTATTTTTTTATGTTTTGTTATTATTTGTTTTTAGTTTAATTAATATATATATATATATATATATTATTATTATTATTATTATTATTATTATTATTACCCCAAGCCTATAGAAATATGGAATGTCACAACTGTTATCAGACTAATCGGTAGGTGCATACACTAACTGATCTCCCTAGATCCACCTGGATCTAGAACAAAACAAGACAGGACATGACTCTTTCCCTAAGTTTTGACCATTGAATTAGCTAGTAGGAAGAAACAAGTAACATACCTTTGAATCGCTTCCTAGGGTCTCTATTGATCCCGCTTCACTCCAGTGCTCTCGTGAGGTCAAGACCAAGACAACACAAACCAACCAAAGTGAAGATAGCAAAATATATTCAATTGTCAACTTATGTGTATGATCAAGGAATTACACAATAAAGTGAGAATGACTTTATGGGAAAAGGACATACCATTGTATCATATTAATTGAAAGTAGAAGATTACAACCTGATCTCCTTGATGTCGCAAGCTCCCTTTCGGTGTCTCTTAGCTCCAACACACACACTTTCTCAATCCTTCTATGAAGAAGATCAAATCCTTTTGATAGACTTGCTAGAGTCTCCAAGTTCCTGTTCAAGGTAAGTCCTTCACACAATTCTTTCACCAATTCTCCAATGAATCTTTCTTAACCTTTTCCATGAGAATTCCATCAATATATAGGAGAGAATGAGATGGTTACTTGGATAAGAATAATCCCACAATATCAGGGAATCCAGTACAAGGATAACCATTCGAATGCCAACCCATTCTTCTAGAATATTCCCTTCTAGAACCATCGAGAATTCATATTTTTCCAAGATTTAGAGAAAGTTTGCACCCTATCTATGTAGCACAGTGCGAGAATTTCACACCCTAGCTTACGGCAGCCTGCGAGAATGGGTCATTCTCGCACCCTAGTATATTGGCAACCTGCGAACTCTCTTCAAAAGTAAGTTTTCTGGGAAGAGATGAATATCACTTTTCTCAGGAGAAAGTTCTTATGAGGAGCCTGAGTACACCATGATGATGACCAAAATCATGGGTAACAGAATGCCCCCCAAAGTATGAGGCCGGAATTAGTGCCAGCCGAAAGACTTTGTAAACTGCATGTGTGTGTCGGAAACCAGGAGCACACCTAATCGAAAACCTGCGAACAACCAAGCATCTGCAGAATATCATATATATCAATTTTGAGGTAGAAATTCCCATACTCAGATCATAGACAGATGACATTGTAGATATAGGTCATGGCCACCAATCATGCACTGTGGATCCATGTCATCAAAATATAGCATAGCCACCAAGAATACACTGTGGATATATGCGAGAAAATTCAAATTAAGACGACATAGCCACGAGACATACAAAGTGGATATATGTGTCGCAGCTTATACATATTTCATCGCAACCTAGACAAAGAGATGATATCCAGGGTCTTCAATTTCTTCGTCCAAAAGTACGAATATAACCATGTGATTACATGTGTTGAAGTCGAACATGGCAGAAACCACTTGATTACCAGTCATTGATGAAACCGTTAACAAGTGTGAGGGAAATCACAATTAATGTCAATGAATCCCAAGGTACACTTAGTACAATCCTTCGAATGTGAATAAATGAGTTAAAGTCAAACATCCAATGGAATCTTTCGATCAGAGGTCAATGATGCAAACCCACTATCGAAAGCGAGGAAACCTGCCATTGAGGCATGCAAGTTCCAAGGTACCAAAGAATTTCTACATCTTGTTTCCGGATAATGAGCTGAAGTCGACGGAACAAAACTTGTCACAGGAGGGCCTTGATGTATCCCCCATCAATGACACAAAATGAGTAACATATTTTGAAGGTGAAATAGAGTATGATGTAAGTTGGACTGGACACAGGGAAGGCTAACACAGAGAGAATGGACAACTGCAGATGGCCGACTCAATAGAGGTCTCGGATGAACTTCTCCTGAATATATGAATGACATGACCAATGATTTGGTAGCATTGACTCAAAGACAACACAGGGTATGACCTTGTAGCAAATCGAATGAGAGACAAATGGATTTCCCAAACCGGATTCAAATATAATGAATAGGGGGTGTCATGTTCAAGAGAAACACTTACTGCCAATCAATATGAAAATAAGAACATATCCCTTTCCCAAATTTTCCCCCACCATTTCTGGCGAGTACCTCTTTATTTTTACGCAAGCTTGAGGAGGATAACATATGTTTGTTGATATAAGTTCATCCTTTGGATGAGTCCTTCGGAGTATTTTTAATGAACCCTAGGAAGGAGTGGTTCGGTCCCATGAAGGGTCTGTCGATGTTTGAGTCCAAAGATAGAAAACGCAAAGGTTTTTCATGATTATAGAGTCTGGAAAAACACTTAAAAGAGAACTCTCTCAGTTCCTATTTCATAAAATAGTCTGATGAGACCGAAAAAGAGATAAATTATCGCCCACCAGATGCTTTCTTCAGATACTTTATCGAGTGTGAAAATAGCAAAGTCGCTCGGCTATATTTTCATATTTAGAGAGTCTGAAAAGAGCTTAAAGAGGACTCCAGGGGGGGTTCCTTTTTCGTATAACCTTGTTGAGCCCGAAAAAGTGATAAAAGTGTGCTCGATCGCATTCTCATGTATTTTCGAGCGTGAGAACGGACAAAGACCAAGCTCGAGGTTTTATACAAAAACAAAAAAAAACAATCAAAACACACGATAAAGAAGAAAAAATATGTCTGTATCCCTGTATATGAACATCGAAGTTGTTACGCCTCCAAAAGTTACACTCAAAAGGGAATTAGGGATTAGGTTTTAATAAATAAATAATTATAAAAATCCAAATAACATGGTAAAAGTAAATATAAAGAATTAAAAACTCTTTTTACCATATCATTTTCACTTTTCCACTATTTGAGCCCAAAAACCCCTCTTTTACCCTCGAAATTCGGTGTCAGATTGCGGGAGTTACGAGCATCCATTCGACGAGCCATCAGTGACAGTGAAGTAGGCTCTTTGTCCTCTACTCTTTCATGGTTTAATTTTTTATTTTCATTGGTAAAAACTATCATTTTGAGTTTGTTTTAGGGGTTATCATGGCGCTCAGCCATTCTCACAGGTGAACTACATGGGACCTACGAGAATGGTTCATTCTCGTAGGTGAGCCCACAGTAGCCTGCGAGAACCTCGCACTGTGCCTAAAGGGCACCTGCGAGAACCGCAAAGCATAAAAAAAATTTCAAGTTTTGCTCAATGAAAGAAAACCAAATTGTGAGTAGAGTTATTAATCTTCTTTTTGTGCTTCTTATGCAGGTATTTGGCCATCAAAATGGTTCTAGAATGGCGTGAAAGGGAGCATAAAGAAGATAATAATATTGCCAAAAATCATTCGCCCACCATTTCCACTTTGAGAAACTATGGTCTTCTGAAGTACTTTCGTATCCCGGGCATGAGGGCCCAAATCAGGTTATTAGAGTACCTTGTGCATATGTGGGATCCCGATCAGCAATTATTCCATGTAGAGGTCCACAAACTATCCTTAGATATTGAGGAAATTTACTTCTTGACTGGATTATCACGGCATGGGTACCACGTGAGCTTGACTGGTAGCAGAGGTGGTGGGCTGCCCATGAGTGAGTACTGTCACTTACATTGTGTTCCAGAGGCAGAGAGGAAGAAAGGGAAAGTAGCTATTTGGGGAGTACGAGATTTGACCCTCCGTACTATCTTGTTCACCATTGCACGTATGGTTGGGAGCTCTGATCCTCACATGGCACTCCAGAGTTACTTTTAGTATACTATAGAGTGTATTGAACCTCAGGTTTTTAACTGGGTAGATGTTGTGCTTTGTAGCATGAAAAAACAGTTGACCAAATGCAGACAAGGTGACCTGAAGAAATTTGGGTACGGGTCTTTGTTAGTGTCCTTCTTTCTCGAGAGGGTTCCATTACTGAGGCTGCAGGTTGAGTGGAATTTATCGGCTCCCAGGGATCCAAGAATGCTGAGATGGTGTCAGCTCATGGCCCGACATGTAGTTGGACCAATTATCAAGTATGATGATACCTTCTTCGACTGGCTGCGACCACAGATGTTGATGGTCGACGATTATGCTTATGCCAGGTTGGATTTCTGAGGAGATCCAGGCTTGGTTCTGCCAGAGGATGCTCAGTGGGGGGAAATTGGTAAGAAGTACACAATTTTTTCCTTTTTAAATGTTTTTTGTGAACTTTATTCTATGAAAATGTTTTTTATATGTTCGTCCAAAGACTAAATACAAAATTCGTTGTTGATGACACAGATGTTGGACCTTACCAACCTCTTGGTACTTCTCCCATTCAGCGGCGAGGAGAGGTAGCACTAGTGCCACATTGGGACGCTGAGGATTATCAAGAAGTGGAACAAAACCTAAAGGGTTTGACAACAGATATTCCATACATGCCTCTTGGAGAGGTTCTACGACGTTATCAGCGTCACACAGTGGGAGTGTCAAAGTCCATTGGTCAACTGATCCGTAGGGTTGCCCGGGCAGTCGTGTGTTACCATGAACGTCATCCATGACGTCACTTTGTAGAAGCTATGAGCTTCATATTTTGAAATTTTGGTCTCCGGACAAAACTTTTTTGTAAAAAACTCTTTTGATCATTATATATACATACGGCTTCTACCGGTTTATCTTGTGTTGTGTGAAAATTGATGTGATTGATTTATAAATGATCCAAATGTCTGTCTAATACATAGTTAGCCAATGCATCAGTTAATGTATTTAGACATCTAGGAATATGTTAATATTCAATATAATCAAAATAATGTTCCAAGAGGGGAATTCGCAAATACACCCATAACAAAGTAGGACTTCGAATAGTATAGACATTACTTAACTGTAGTACTACAAGCTGCGAATCGAGTCGCACAACCAAATGACGGATTTCGAGTGAGATAGCATCAATAAACAATTTGATAATGGCGCTATACTCTACAATATTGTTGGTCGCATGGCTGAGACACACACCTCGTAAGGAGACAAGTTTGTTTGTAGGGGTGTAAATTGCCCATGCAGCGGAAGCAAGGTTCTGAGTACTACGGCTAGCGCCATCAGCAAAGCCAATATAGGGTAGCGAAGACTCCAACATCTGGAAATCAAACACAACGTCACATAAGGGAAGAGACCAGATAATGACAAAAGAAAGCTATAGTAACACACAAGAAGTATGATACAATAAAAATACAAGTACTCGTGCACAGATGATTTTATGCATAGTACTTCTTCAAGTACAACCCATTTCTAGGTTCACTCAAATGGATGCCATCGTAATCTACTAACTCATAAGCTCCTTTTTCCAAAACTCGTTTAACGATATAAGGACCTCACCACATGGCTTCAAATTTTCCAGCTCCTAGCATATCTCGATCTTGTTCATAGAGGATAATGAGATGTCCTTCGGAGAAAATGTGAGGCTTGACATGTTTGTCGTATTGGGCCTTGACACATTTTTTATCAGCTTCTATGACTAGAGTAGCATCGCGTCAAGTTTCATCTAATCATATAAGATACAATAGACGTTCTTCCTCAGCAGAAGTGTTTGGTAGGAGTTCAAAAGCTAGTTTTAAAGAGGGTATCTCGCATTCAATCGAGAGAATGGCTTCCAAACCATAGACTAACCGGAAAGGTGTAAACCCAGTAGTGGACTTGACAGATGTCCGGTAAGCCCACAATGCCGAAAACAACATTCTTTGCCAACTTGTTTTGTGAATCCCTATCATTCGTCGGAGCATAGTTATGAGAACTTTGTTAATTGCTTCGACTTGGTCGTTGGCTTGTGGGTAATAGGGCGTTGAGTTTTCATGGCGAAGACCCAACTTTTCAGTAAGTTCGGACATCATGAAGTTTCTAAAGTGGCTACCATGATCAGTGACGATAGCTTGGGGAACACCAAAACGAGCTATGACATGATTAAAAATGAATAATGTTGTGGTCTTTCCAGTGCTGTCAAATGTCGGCATTGCCTTGGCCCATTTCGTAAAGTAATCAACAGCTACAATAATGTATCCATGCCCCCCCGCCGAGTGAGGGTGACATGTCATAAAATCGATGCCCCATTCTGCAAAGGGACCAACGGAAACCAGAGGTTGAAGAGGAGAGGGATGTGACCGTATCTTGGTATTATAGGTCTGGCAAGCATGGCATTTTTGAATGGCGATTATGCAGTCGTTAAATAAAGAAGGCCAAAAATACCCTACACGTAAGATCTTCTAGGTAGTAGCATACCCAGACATATGACCACCACAAGCTCCAAAATGGCAGTCATTCAGATCTTTCTCTGCTTCGTCGAAATTTAGGCAGCGTCAAAAAACAGAGTCAATCCCCCGACGATAAAGAGTATCCCCAAGGATAATATATTGATGGGCTTGATAGCGTATGCAACGTCGGTCAGTACTAGACAAAGTTGGCCAAAAAGTCTGGGTTTGGAGATATATAATGATATCACCATACCAAAGATCATCAGTACTGATAAGGAAAAGAGATTCATCGGGTAATGAATCAGCTGCTACATTTTCCATTTCAGAATAGGAAAAGTCACATATCAACTCAACAAATACTAAGGACTTCTTGGACTTGGCACGTTCGAATTCCAAGTCAAACTCCTGGAGTATCACAATCCATTTGGAGTATTTCCCCCCTAGCAATTGACGTGTCAGAATGTGTTGCATGGGGTTACAGTTAGAAATCATTGTAGTCTTGCGCGAGAGGATATAGTGTCGGAAGCATTGGACGGCTTGGACGACAGCCAAGGCCAGTTTTTTTACATGTAAATACTTGATTTCAGTAGGCGTTAGACTTCGACTCAAGTAGTAGATAACATGTTCATTGTTAGCATCATCCTCTTGGACGAGAACCATGCCAATAGTGTAATCTGAGGCAGTAAGGTAGATGAAATAATCATGACAGTAATCGAGGGGAAAGAGAAGTGGAGCATGCATTAGGGACAATTTCAAAGATACCATACAAACTCAGACCCCTTTTTTAGTAGCCGCGTAAACCCATGAGTTATCTCGACGTAGT
Organism: Picea engelmannii; assembly: GCA_009831015.1. Taxonomy (NCBI): domain Eukaryota; kingdom Viridiplantae; phylum Streptophyta; class Pinopsida; order Pinales; family Pinaceae; genus Picea; species Picea engelmannii. Next base: position 217,296 of record ML796791.1, on the reverse strand, counting down.
TTGGGATAAAACGATGAAGAAAGTTTTCTTTCCCCTGCAAACTTTGTAACTGGCGAAGTGTACAAGGAGGAGGGAGATTAAGGATCACCTCAACCTTTAAAGGATCCACCCGGATCCCTTGACGTGAAACGATAAAACCTAGAAGTCGATCGGATTCCACGCAGAAAACACACTTATGAGGATTCAAACGTATACGGTAGAACCAACAACAGATGAAAATGGCTCGGAGGTGGGTTGGATGATCAACTCGGCACATTGAGTGAGCGGGTAAATCATCCAGATATGGCTGGATGATGTGCTTGATATCATGGAAAGCATAAGATATAGCGCGTTGAAAAGTTGCACCAACATTCTTGAGACCGAAAGGAAGTTTCCGATAGGCAAAAGTACCCCAAGGACAAATAAAAGAAGGCTTATGTTGGTCTTCGAGAACAATGTTGATTTGATTATACCCGGAGAAACCATCCATCAGAGAGAATATTTCACTTCCGGTGCAATCGTCGACAATCTGATCGACGAAGGGGGTAGGAAAGTTGTCTTTTGGACAAGCTTTGTTGATATCCCTATAATCAACGCATACACGAATTGTGCCTTGTTTCTTGTCGATCAGGACAAGATTGGAAACCCAGTCTTTGAAAGCCACTGAATAAATAAAGATGGCTTTAAGAAGTTTCTCGACTTCAAGCTTGATAGCAGTCGCTTTACATGGGTGAACTGGACGAAGGCGTTGTCGAACGAGTTTAGTGTCAGGGTATGTATTGATCTCATGTATCACAATCTCAGGGTCAATACCCGACATTTCTTCGTAGCTCTAGGAAAAGATGTCACGAAACTCTTTGAAAAGGGATGCGTAAGTGACGATTTCGTCAGAAGAACATGAAGCTCCGATATGGACATTTTCAACAATCCCAGGTTTGACAGATATGTCGAGGGGGATAGTGGGAAAGATATTGCCTAAGTTCCCTTCAGAAAACACATCATGTGTAGACTCAAGAATGGTTGAGATGACGACAACGGTCGATGGATTTGATATCCATTGGTAGTTCTCAAGGGTATGTTGCTCCAGAAAGAGGATGGAACAATGATGTCCATCGTGCCAAGGGATTTCCTCCATGACAGACATTATCATCTCATCAGTGGGAAAAATGACACGGAAAGGATCTGGAGATAATTCACCAAGAGAGGGGGTAGAAGGGGTTGTCGATTGAATGGCCTGATAGGTGGATTCAACCGGACTTAACGTAATTTCATCACCGTAATGAAGATAATCTCCAGGGTCAGGTACTATCCATGGGTCGTGAGATGCAGGAAGTTTGTGAATCGAGGTGGAGATCATGTTGATTGAAGAAACAGACGAGCGTGGAACATCGGGTGGTGGAATGGGAAAAGTACCCATTAACGAAGAGTCCTTGAGAAGGCCTACACCGACATTCTCATAACCTGGTGGGGTTTTAGCAATAAATGGTATGTTTCCAGTACAGGTATCAGAATTAAAGAAGGCTAGTTGGTCGACGGTGACGACCTTTCCTTGATGTGGGAAGCGTACCACACGGAAAAGATTCGACACAACTGCACACATGGAATCAATCCAGCTGCGGCCAAGCAGAAGATTGTAATCAAGGGGAGCGTCAAAGACTTCCACTTCGACTTGGACCATTTTGCCTTCTAGCGTGATGGGCAATGAATGAAGGACACCGTAGGGCTTAAAACCAGAGCCATTGAAGGCTTTAAGAGTGTTCTGGGATTCATTCAAAGAGGGAGAGCCAATGGCTTTCCAGCAGGTAAGAGACATAACACATGTCGAGGCACCCTCATTGATAACGATTTGACAAATGTTTTTTTCGGAGACAACCACTTGGATCTGGAACACAAGTTGAGGGGGTAACCTTGGAATGTGATCATCCAAGTCAAAAATTATTAAATTCGTATCCATTGGGTCAATTCCACCGATAGATTTCAACAGAGCCTTTTGTTGTGTGGGACAACTTTGAAGGACTTCAAGGGCTGACATCGCAAAAGGTGCTTGGGCCAGATCTTCAACAATGTTGTAGTTCTGGGCAGCACGAGCATGAGGATTGAAAGCTGATTTTTGAACGACGCCCTTTGGGGGGGGTTGAAGAACTGTGTCGAGGCTCGGTTGTTCAAGATGAAGAGGACCATTGGTAGGTGGAGTCACGGGATAGGGTTGTACCAAAGAAGGAGGTAGATCATCAAACTTCTCTTTAGAGGGAGAAGAATATTTGGCTCAAGTGGTGAGTGCAACGTCGTTCTGCTTTGAATCGCCAGTACACATCAATACATAGGATGTAGTAGAAGATGAGAGTTGGTCATGAATGACCAATTGAGCCTATTGTTGAGACGGGAAGGGTTGGGACAAAATGGCCGGAGCAGGTGGTTTTGGAGCTCCTTGAAGGAACTTAGTGACCTCGACGCGTCATGGACAATCCTTCGTGTGGTGATCATCACCACAGATAAGTCAAGGGTATTGAGGTTTGCGCTTATCCTGATCATCAACAGGGGTAGTTTTGGTTTGCTCTGCTTGAGAAGTATTTTTGTCCTCCTAATTCTTACCCCTTCCCTTTTTGGATTTAGTTTTACCGACTGGGGTAGATTGAACTGCATTTACCTCAGAAGTATTGCCAGTGGGAGGGGCAGGAGATGGAGCATTTTTAACATTAGAAGAACTAGGTTTGGGATTTGCACTTGAGGCGGAATGTGGTTGGGTCTGGAAAGTGCCAATCACACCATCGGCTGCATGCGAAGCAACTAGAGTTGTTGAAGTGGTGGAAGTGGAAGGACGAGGTAAGTCAGGTAGTAAATCGTAAAGGGTACCCATTTGTGAGTAAACGAGATCAAGGTATTGAGCATGACTTATGGCCCTCTCTTCTGTGACTACTCCACCCATGACAATGTCACGACCGATGTTGTTCAGAAATGATTTTTTGAACCATTCTGCCAGCAACTAATCGGGGAGTTCAAGTTTAATGAGACGTCGTCTCCATCGCCACTCATGAACGTGATCGGATATATGAGTGGCTTTGTTCTGTTTGAAAGAACTCAAAATCTCGGTCCCTATTTCATAACAAATCGGTAACTGGTAGTGTGTGAGAAAATCCATAGCTAGGGTGTTGAAGTCAGAGAAGATACCTCGTGGAAATTCTATATACCACTTCGCAGTAGAATCTGTGAGGGTTCGTTGAAAAATACGTAAACGAATAGAGTCATCCATCAACAAATTGGATGAACACTAGAGGTGAAAAGTCATAACGTGATTGTTCGAGTCCTCTCCCGCTTTTCTGTCCAATTTAGGAATGTCCAATGGTAGCTTGGTTGGTATAGAAGGCCATTGGGGAGAGTGACGAATTGGATCATTTAAAATCCTTGACAAATCTGGAAGATCCAAAGTGGCCAAAAAGGGTAACTGTCGATTCACCTGTGGGTACTGGTGGCTTTAGGGAGGAAGCCCCGTCGGCAAACCAGTAGGACCATAAGCAGTCTACATGTAATGTGAAGACCCAAGCAGATTAGGTGGTGGTTGAAGAGGATAGTAGCTCATGGGGTTGTACCCTGGAACAGGGATGTGAGTTTGAGCAGTCGATCCCCAAATAGAATTGAACGAACCTGGATATGGTTGGCCCATACTAGGGGGTATTCCAGATGCAGTTAGAAACTGTTTCCCCCTAGTCGATTGAGGAGGATGTTGTGTCAGATGATTCCAATACTTGGCCAAGGACGGAGGTATGTTTTGTCCATAAGGTGGGGTCGGTTCGCCTATCGAAGGTTGTGTTCCAATTGGGGGTAGTGTTCTAGTTGGGGGTTGAATTCCAATTGGGATTTGCGTTCCAATAGGAATTTTCCCACTGAGAGGGGGTTGATTCATGCCACCTTGGTGAAATTGTCCACCGACAGGAATCTGGTAATTTGGTGTGAATGATGGAATAGTGCCACTATGATTAAGACTACCAGTAGAAGACAAGGAAGGTCCTCCAAAATGAAATTGAGGGAGTGTCGGAACAAAACTGGGAAGAGAGTGCCTAGAAGAAGAAGGACCACCAGGAGAGCCATATCAGGTCTGTGTAGGAGTGGGAATGGAAGCATTCAATGCACGATATCCAGGTGGTAGTGTCAGAGTGACATTGGGAATTCGTGGTGTGTTGATGGGAGCGAGACTAACCGTAGTAAACCCAATGTGAACACTCGTATTATCTGTGTGATGGTCCATTTTGATAGGAATGGTAAAGTGATAGGTGGTAGTAAACGGTACTGTCTCTGGACCAGAGATTTCAGAAATCATAGGTGGGGTGATTTCAAAAATCACAGGTGAGACTGGACCAAAAAGGTCTCGTCGGAAAACGCCTGTAGAACAAAAAAGATCTTGGCCTTCAATGCCTAGAAAGGGTCCAACTGGTGATCCAGAAGACGTAACAACTAAGTCTCCGGAAGAATTCTGTCGCATAAACGGTCGCTCAGAATCAGGGTGAAGTCGAAAGTCCTCTCGAGTATTAGTGATTCGGAAATGTTCGAGAGAGTCAGTTCATTTCACTTGTGGCGTGGTGATGTCTGGGACTTCACTCTGCTAAGGAGAGCCCTCAGGTGAACTTGTAGGCAAGGGTTGAGAACCTTCCATATTCTCTGGAGATAAACCCTGCATTCTACGTGAATGACATGGAGGAGCTATTGTAAACGAGTGACAAAATTCATGAAGAAAATCGTATGATCAACTTTGGTAAACAAACAACACATGCTAGTAAACAAAATCTAGGCAGCAACACCAAGCAAACAAGACCTTCTAATTTTGAAGCCACTAGTTGGTGATGAAATCCAACGTTGCAACAACGAGATGAGAAGGGGCTGGGCTAGGGTGGAAAATTTACGCTGACGACCTGCTTAACGGACTTAGACCCTGGTGCAAGATCCCACACATAATCGTCGGTATACCCTCCAAGGAGCCCGAGTGAGTTTGGCCAACGCTGATTCCAGGTACCGTGAATACTTTCCCCTTCACAGTCACCTTGTGTAAGAACCTAGAAATATAGGCCACTAAGGTTACCACTGACAACAATAAAGCCTGGGGGGACAGTCGACAGTCCGATCCACACGCAAGGGCAGGGTATCTAGCCCGAAATCAATTGAAAAGGCTTCCACTCATCATTGTGGGTATACCTCCAAGTGATCCCCGTAATACATGCAATCTCTACACCGATATCAACAAAGTAGGGTGAGTAACTCTGTCAATATCAATGCGACCTCGTGTTTAACCCTTGTGTGAGAAGGGCTTCCCAGGACAAGATGTTGCAAATGGAATTTGGCACTCCTTAACACAAGATGTTATTGTGTGTTTTGTTCTTTGGAGAGTGTATCTCTCTACCTATTCCAAAGCGCTATCCTAGCTAAATGTTGGTGTAATAGAGCCCTAGAAAAAAGTTAGTAGTTAAATTTTACAATTCTGCAATGTTATTAAGGGCTGTTGTTACTCAAAGGAAGTGGAGATGAAACTGATGTTTTATGAGACCCTGACCCAACGATGCATGGATAAGAATGACATATAGCAATTTTTGTTCAATGAATCCTATGTATGGGAGGGAAAGAGAAGTTTTCCGGATCAAACTTGAACTACAAGACACATTTTCCTTTAAAAATGTAATTGCAACAAATCGCGCATCAATAACAATCCTCTATTGTTTCTTTTTCAAAAATTTCAACAATTGATTTTCAATACTTTTGAAGATGAAAATGATTTTGAAAGAAAAAAACGTTGTTCACTTTTTAAAAAGGACCTACACCATATGGTGAGAGTGAAGAAAACAAAAAGCTAATGAACAAGCGATAGATAAAAACACAAACCAATCTTTCAATGGAAACAAAAATAACAAGCAAACCAAACTAGTCTTTTCAATTGCACGAGAAAAATGATCTGTCAAATAATGAGCAAATGATAAAGACAAAGAAACTCAACTTTCAACCGATCACCGGTTCTTAACCAAACAAGCACACTCAGATTCCGAAATCAGAGAGTATATCGTTGCCGAGAAAAGTCAAGAAACGAAAGTCAAGAAAAAATGACAGGAAGAGCCTTTGATTTCCTAAGACTATTCATGCACGAAAACGAAGACAAGAAAAACATCAACCAATGGTCCAAGAAACTCTTTTTAGGCACCTATACTGATCTGAGCAGTTGAAGATGCAAAAACTCAAATCCAAAATTTTGAAAAAGAGGGTTCGCAGGCTAGCAGTATTACACAGTGTGAGAATAGGTCATTCTCGCAGGTGAGCTTTGAGCAAAGTGCGAGAACCTCGCACTGAACCTAAAAGAAGGGTGCGAACTCAGTATATTCTCGCAGGCCACTGTGGAGTGCAGTGTGAGATTTTTTGAAACTAATCAAATTTTTGGAAAAGGACACAAAATTTGAAGAGGCCTCTGAACCCAGAGGGTCTATCAGGGTATCCTGAAGACTCAGAGATTGATATGAATGGAGAAAGGTAAGGCAAGAGAAAATGGCGAAGGAAAAATACCAAAAACCACAAAGAAAATGGGTTATCTCCCCAGTGGAGTCGCCAATTTTGTTATCGGACTAATTCGTAGGTGCGGACACTAACTGATCTCCCTAGATCCACCTGGATCTAGAACAAAACAGGACAGGACGTGACTCTTTCCCTAAGTTTTGACCATTGAATTAGCTAGTAGGAAGAAACAAGTAACATACCTTTGAATCACTTCCTAGGGTCTTTGTTGCTCCCACTTTGCTCCGATGCTCTCGTGAGGTCAATACCAAGACAACACAAACCAACCAAAGTGAAGATAGCAAAATATATTCAACTGTCAACTTATGTGTATGATCAAGGAATTACACAATAAAGTGAGAATGACTTTATGGGAAAAGGACATGCCACTGTATCATATTAATTGAAAGTAGAAGATTACAACCTGATCACCTTGTTGTCGCAAGCTCCCTTTTGGTGGCTCTTGGCTCTAAAACACACACTTGCTCAATCCTTGTATGAAGAAGATCAAATCCTCTTGATAGACTTGCTAGAGTCTCCAAGCTCCTGTTCAAGCTAAGTCCTTCACACAATTCTTTCACCAATTCTCCAATGAATATTGCTTAACCTTTTCCATGAGAATTCCATCAATATATAGGAGAGAATGAGATGGTTACTTAGATAATAATCATCCCACAATATCAGGGAATCTAGTACAAGGATAACCATTTGAATGCCAACCCATTCTTCTAGAAGATTCCCTTCTAGAACCATCGAGAATTCATCTTTTTCCAATCTTTAGAGCAAGTTCACACCCTAGATATGTAGCACAGTGAGAGAAGTTCACACCCTAGCTTAAGGCAGCCTGCGAGAATAGGTCATTCACACACCCTAGTATATTGGCAACCTGCGAACTCTCTTCAAAAGTAAGTTTTCTGGGAAGAGATGAATGTCACTTTTCTCAAGAGAAAGTTCTTATGAGGAGCCTGAGTACACCATCATCAATAAACCATCATGATGACCAAAATCATGGGTAACAACAACACCTAAGGGCATTCGACAATTCAAGGATTCCCTTTGTGTATCTATGCCTTGGCGGCCTCCTAGGAAAAAGTGCAAGGTCCTAGGTAAATTTGCAAAATATATTACCCCAACTCATGGTGGCCTCCTAGGAAAATGGTTGTTGGTTGGTTTCTTGTGTTGACTAAGGCTTTAGAGCCTTGAATAATTCCTCAAACCAACACATCACTCATTTGTAAGGCTTCCTTGAAGGCCTCCAAGTAGGATACAAGTTCCATGAGTAGGTTTTGTTCCCTAGAAATGGGTCTTAACACCTAAAAATGGTTAAGGGGAGAGTAAAGGACTTAAGCCATAATTTAACCTTCTCAAGCTCATTTGCCATGAAAAACACCTAGAAACCATGACATGAGATCTCACTTCAATGTATTTGTACTAAGATTTAGAAATGAGCGTCATTTCTATGTTTTGCATACTATATATGGGTCTCAGGGCCTTGACCATTGTTGTGGTAGGGAAACAATCCACAATACCTTAACCATGGTCAAGGGAGGGAAACAACAACTCAAGGCCCAAACATGTCATATCTAGCTCAAGCACCATGAACAATTCCTCGGGTTACCACACAAGACCATGGATGGGTCACAAGACCTTAGTTATCATCAAAGAATGAAAACAAGTTCATTATAATATTGATGAAGATTTTGAAGCTCGAGAGCCTTGAACAAGTCTGAAAACCAACATAACAGAACTTTGGCCTTTAAGAGGGATATATGCATCATGATTAGGTTTTGTACATTGAAAATGGGTGTAGAGGAATAAACATGGAAAGTTGGAAACAATGGCCTAAAGCCATAAATAAACCTTCTTAAGCTCAACCACCATCGAAAACACCTAAAAACCATGACATGAGTCCTCTCTAGGGAGTCTTTGTCATCCAAGTTGAATATGGGTAACATTATTAGGTATTCTTCATCATGGATGGGTCTTAGCTAGTTCATGACCTATGTAACATATCATTCACCTCAAAGGACCCTTGTAGGTTATTTTTGGACTATTTGAGGGATACAAGTACAATAGAAATGGGTCTTGAGGGATTAAAATATAGGTTAAGGGGGAAAGAAGGGTCTTAAGCCCTAAATCATGAACCTTATTGATCTAAAATTCCATGGTTAGGCTAGGAGAAAAAACTTGGACCTTATTCCCTAAACATCACCTCTTAGGATCAATCACCATGAGCAACACTTGCAAATTACCATAACACAAGACGTATGCATCAAAATTTGGCATGGTTAGACTAGACACATGCCTTGAATGAGTGTAATTGCATCTCTTCTTATATATAAAATTGTTATCATTATAGCAAGTCTTGCACTCTGTATTTTTACAGTCTCTGTACATTTATTTCATTAATAGAAATCATGTATTGTTGTATCTCTCTATTTCTGGCAATTTTTATGAGTATTTCATTGTAATATCTCTACTTTTGTTTCATTCCGAAAATAATCTGGATCAACATGAAATATTTCTCAAACCACCAAACCTTTATAAAGTACCTTCATCCTTGAGTATGATATGGGTACCAATAGGAGGCTTTGCACATAAGGGATGGGTCTTGGTCTATCGGCCCAAAATGAATCTTATAGGGCATTGATCCCTAAACTAGGACTTAAACCACCACACAAACCAAAATCATTGGCCTCATTCTGGGATATGGAAATTATTGAGATATTTTTTGTACCTGGCATGGGTCTCATGGCCTTGATCATCATTGACATAGGAAAATAAGGGCCATAGTACCTAATCTAATCTTCTAGGATCATAATTCATTAATGATGCCTCAAACCATCACATGAACACTCTAGATAGAATCTTTATCCTATGAATGATATATTAGCATCCTTAGAAAGTTTTAGGCATAAGGGATGGGTCTCAAGACCTTAACCATGGTCATGGGAGAAAATAAATGGTATTAGTACCTAAATGAATCTTTTAAGGATCATGATCCATGAATGATTCCTTGAATCACAACACAAGACATTTAGAGGGGATATTTGGTATGTGCTTCAAATACAGGCGCCATGTTAAGCCCTAATATTGGCTCATTACCCCTTAATTGGGGCATATTACATTAGTAATGTTATTTTATTTATGTCGGCTTTATTCCATTAGTTGTAATTATACCTCCTAGTCTCCTATATATACCAAAGAGACATTTTCATTTGGAATCATCTTGTACTTGCACATTTAAGTGGGGTAAAAGGAGGTTGCCCCCTCGAAGAGGCTTATTATCTGAAATTATCTCTTTTTCAAGGGGTTGAGTACTTTTTCTGAGTTTTTTCTATGCTATATTGATATTTGGTTCTTAACACACCATTAGGAGATTTTGTACACCAAGTGTGAGTCTTGGGGTATTGACCATGGTAAATGGTAGAAATATAGCACATCAATTATATATATATATATATATATATTGTAAGGATTTTCTTCATTAATGTGTCCCTAAAGCACCAAATAGGCCCTCTAAAAGGGGTCTTTGATCTCTATTAATTTGGATATGGCAACTTATAAGAGGTTTTGCATACTAGGGATACAATGTTTTATGCATCAAGGAATGGTATCGAGGCCTTAACCATGGTTGGAGGATAAATATAGGGAATTAGACCCTAGATGAATATTCTTGGGCTAATGGGCCAAATTCAAGGCCTTGATCTAGCACATGGGTCCTCTAAAAGGAATATTTTTCATACAAATGGGAGATGTGAGCCATTAGGGAAGGAAAATAAGGTCCTTGGCCCGTAAATGAAGATTATATATCTTATTGGACATGAAATATTCCTCAAACCACCACAAAATCCTCCATAAAGTACATTTTTCCTTAAGTGGGATATGGTTACCATTTCATAGATTTTGCAACAATATATGGGTCTTGTGCCACTGACCCAAAAATAAGCTTCTAGGGCCATTTTCCTTAAACTAGGTCTCAAGCCACCACAGAAACATGGATCATTTGCCTCTTGGTTGGATATGGTAATGATTGAGATATTTTGCATACCATGCATGCATCTCAAGGCCTCAACCATAGTTGATGAAGGAAAACAAGGGATATAGAATATAAATTAATATTTTAGTGTTTTGTTGACGGGTGTTTATGACACACCGTCAACGGGAAGGATAGATCTGGACCGGGGTTGTCTATTTAACCCAAGTCGTTTGGTATAATCTACCCTGATGGTTTTTATGGCTTTGTTAGCCAACTAAGATCCCAAAACAGCTAAAATATGTGGACTAACTAAAGATACAACTCTAACAATCAACACTTTAATTACAAATGCTTAACTAGTAGTGTTTATGTACAATAGCTATATGCAATTTACAAGGTTTAAGAAAAGCCTTGTGAAAATAATTGTTTTAAGATAATGGATCTAAACAAGATTAAATATAAACAAAATTAATCTATTACTCTAAATAATACCAAATAAACAATGAATGAGTAATATTGTAAATGATATAACGAAAATAGACAAAGCAAATTAGCATTTAAATGATGCAATCATTATTCATTCACAAATCAACAAATTAAATAAATAATAAGCTAACTAACCTCTCGTTGATCAGCAATACTAAGCTAAATTCATCTCTTTGTATTTGTATGATCTCCTCTTAACCTGTGTCAAGTGTAAAACTATGACAAAAGAAAGCATAATACGTCCTGAAGAAACTCAAAGAAGTCTTTTATATTCCTAAACGAGTTTATGATGACAGAAAGACAAATGAATATTAGCTCATGTGACTTTAAAATGTCCAATAGCTAAAAGTGAAATAAACTCCAACCCTCAGCAAATGGTATTATCAACTATCTAACATTAGACGTAAACTCAAAATGTATCAATAGATGATCAGCCACAGATATTAAAGGAACCAAAATATAATGAACCATATAAATGAAAACATAAAATGAAAACTTATATACAGAACAGTCTAAAGCTAGTTCGATACAAATAAAGTTTCATATTTAGAAATTATATGAGAAACAATATTAACATTGCACAGTCTACAAAAGGACAAAATCCAAAGAGTAAATTGTATCCCATATAGTTTCAGTATAATAAATTCATCATAAGGTCCAAAATGAATTTTTGGGATAATAGACTCTTAAAGATTGAAAACATTAATACATAAATGATAGCAATTAACCATGTATTGATAAAACAGACTAAAGCTATTTTAAATCAATGCATAATCAATTACTCAGAGAATATGAAGATATTATAATGAAAAAAAAAACCATTTTACTCACAGGAAAAAATCCATTAATCAACCTGGAATTCCATATTCTTCTTTGAAAATACTGGTCCATTCTCCCAAAGATTCCAACCATCTATTACTCCATTTGAAAATAAAAAAGTTTACAAAAGAAATAATATAGAAAAAAAAAGGATAAAAATCCTCCTCTCAATTTCTTGGATCTCCTTTAGCTCTGAACTTTCTCATATATTTATACAATGAATGAACAGTTTGGGCGTCACTAATAATTTTCGCCACCTGAAATTTGTCTCGTAAAGAGACAAAAATATCTCTCAAATCGTGCATTTGTTTGGGAAAAGGATCGAAAGTAAGAAAAATGGGTCCATTCTGCAGATGGGGTTTCAACCATTTCTTTCGATTCCGTATGGTTTGGCTGAAACAAGTCCCTCAAAATCGTTTGTCTATTATTGAACGCATTTCCAAATCTTATGTGTTGTTTCTCATAATTTTTTTGCAGAAATCTAATATTATTTTTGGATCAATTATCTTGAACGTATTTAGATACTAAAATCAATCCATGATCAGATCTATACCAAATAATTGATAATAGAAACCTGTGAAACAAAAAGAAACCAAATTAATAACCTAAAAATTATGAGTAAAACAAAATCTAGAACAATAAAATTAAAATGAACAAATATTGTTTATATTTTCCTTTCAAATATGATCTTAAAATTCTAGAAGCTTCAAGTTGAGGGAGAGGAGAAAAATATTAATTTTGGGTTTTCACAAAATCAAACAAATGATAGATAATTCTTTTTATTATTTTATTATTTTTATTTTGAAATGAGATGCAAACTAAAAAAATAATTTAATTAATTAAACCTACCAAATTATTTTGTGAAAATGATTGCTAATGAGCAAAAGACGAAAACATAATCATAATCATAATTTTAAAAAAAGTAAACAGTTGATAAAAAACAATTTTTTCATTTAAATTAAGATTTCTATGTTCGTCTCTCCCTCATTCAAATTTGATCAAATGTGAACAAATGTCATAGAAAATATGTGTCGCAATAAACGTTCTACCTGTAAAATCATTGTTATTAATCTATGTCCTCAACCAAGCCATTCTCATAGAAAATAAATTCAACAAGGAAGAGGTAATAACAAACTCCCAAATTATGAAGCTTGCCCATAAACATCAAAACTCTGTAGAAATAAAAACGAAATGGAATTTGAATTTCATGAAATTCAAACCAAACAAAAGAAAAGAATATAAACTCAAACCAACCTCGAAATAAAGAAAAACAATACCAATCCAATCAAGTCAAAGGAAAAACAAAATGAAGAATCCAAGTAAAATTTTGAGGGAACCTAGATTTTGATTAAAAATAAAGAAGGAGGTTGGTGGGGCCCAACAAGTTCATAATCCATTAATGACACCTTGGACCACCATATAAACCCTCATATGGAATATTTGTACTCCAAATGAGATATAGGCACCATTTGAAAGTTTTAGACACAAGAGTTGGGTCTTAGGACTGTGACCATGATCATGGAAGAAAATAAATGGTATTAAGGCCTACTCATGATCCATGAATGGGTCCTTGAATCACTACACATTCCCATAAAAATGGATATTGGCCTCCATTTGGGATATGAGTGCCATTAGGAGATTTTTGTGTAACAAGGATGCATCTTGGGGTCTTAACCATGGTAAGGGGAGGAAATAAATGGAATCAAGTATTGTATAAATATTTTAAGGATATGATCCATGAACAAGGATTTAAAGTTCCATGTAAACCCTATAAAAAGGATATTTGATCTTCGAGTGGGATATGGGCACCTATAGGAGGTTTTTCATACTAGGGATGGATCTTGGGGTCTTGACCACGCTTAAAGGTAGAAAAAATGGACATATGACCTAAACGAAGCTTCTTGGGCTCATGAGACAAAAGTAGGTCTTAAACAACTACACACGCCCTTAAGAGAGGATATTTATAAGCCACCATTTGGGATACATACACCATTAGGAGACTGTATTCATAGGTGATGAATCTCGATGGCTTAACCATAGCCATATGGAAACCATTAGAAGGGTTTGATTATTGAATTACCAAGTCGAGTTGATGTCGCAGAAGCTTCAATTCACCCACCACAAATGTCATGCACCGACCCTTGTTACACATTATTTTCATCATCCCTATGACCATTAATGATGTAAACCTATATGTTTCCTTCAAAGGGGTCAATGGCCTGAGTTCCTGAAGAAAGAAGGGAGAAGAACTTTTCCTGAGAAAAGAAGTTGCATTCTCCTTTGTAAAAACCCTATTAAAGAGGATGTTCGCAGGTTTCTATATAGGCAGGGTGCGAAAATGCTTGATTTTCATAGGCTTCACCATAGCTAGGTCACGAAGTGTTCACATGTTGCTATATAGGAAGGGTGCGAAAATGCTCATACGTGGTAAAAATGAGCATCTTCTCGATGCTTCTAGAAGGAGAAACTTCCATGGTGAGGTGGCATCCGAATGGTTTGGATCTTACTCGCTTTCATGATTTAGTGGGATCATCCTAACCTCCTCACCTTATCCTCTTCAACTTATAAAAGGAGAGGACCTCTCATGGAGAAAATTAGCTTTTTGGATTAGCTTGGATTGGATTGAGCTTTGGAGATTATTAGCTTGGCTAGATGAGCCACTTTGCCAAGATAGATTGTGAATATTATCAGATCTATGCTCTCAGAATTCTTGGAGTGGAAGTGTGTGGGGAATGAAGGATAGTTGGAAGGGAACTTATGACATCAAGGCCATGGTTGTAATCTCTCTTTCACATTTAATATGATACAATAATATGATTCTTTTCTATAAAGCTTATTGTGTTTTATTGTATGATTCCTTGATCACATACATAGGTTTATATTGAGTTTATGCTATTACTATCACTTTGGTTGGTTGCGTTCTTTTGCAGTTTCATCATTGTATGAGTGTTGGAACGGAGCTAGGATGGTGATGGCGAGAGGAAGCGGTGTTTAAATGGTATGTCACATATCCCTCTTTAGTTAGTAAATTCAATATCTAAAACTTAAGGAAAACATCATGTTATGGTGTGTTTTGTTCTAGATCTAGGTGGATCTAGGGAGATCAGTTAGTGTCCGCACCTACCGATTTATCCAATAACAAAATTGGTGACTTGTTGGAATCCAATTCACATTTTTATACTGTCCTTATAAGATGCCTACACCATAGTTTCGCAAACTTTGATTTTCCTCACAAACTTCAAATAAAACGACACTATTGTTTTATATGCGTTTGCCCACTTCCCCTTGTTCTTGTTTTCACAACTGCAAGCGTGAAAAATTTGATTTCGAAGTCATAATAAAAACATCACTGGATTGTTATGATCGCTCTTGTTTATATGCTCATTGTGTTTCCAATTTATTTATCGTTATACAATTGACAAGACTCCAAGATCCTTATTCATTTGGCATTCTTTATTTGTTAATATGACTTCGTTTTACAAGACTGTGATGATATTCTTTTGATCAAGTTTGTGATGCATTGGTGATTTGATATGTTCTTTGATTGATTCCCTTGACACATCAGTTTCATGAGAAAACATTGGTGTTATGGTTAGACCCTTGGTATAAATCATTTCACACAACACATGTTTCATATGATCGAACCCTTGGTGTGATTTCAAATTATTGCTTTGGTTTTAAAACTATGCTAATATTATTGCACGCGCAAATATTTGGTCGATTTACCATAAGGTTTCATTTATTGAATGGCATGGTTTTTAACATTTTCATAGTGGTTTGAACGTTATATGTGCCGACGGTTGTACTGTGGGATATGACTGTTGTGCATGGGCTGAACTAGCTCCACCACCTTCGTACATTTTGTCATTAATGTTTTCCCCCTATCCCGGTTCACCTTTGCTAGTTTTCGAGTAAGCCTGTGAGCGTTCGGCCCCTGCGTATACTGTGTTCAAACCCTTACCCACTCACCCTTCTCACCGTGTGCTCCTGTCTACGGCACCGGTGGTGCGCATAGAGCCAAATGGTAACCAAGCTCTGTTGCTATTCGATAATGCATGTAAAGATTTAGAAAACAGTGGTTGGCTGGTGTTTATACAGAGGTTCTAGGGTTTCAACCTTTTAGTTGCCCAACAATTCGCCCTCACCTTTGACGAGTGTAGGGCTAAAGTAGGTGATATACAGCTTGAACTCAATGAAGAATTCATAAGCTCTGCTACAGGTTTGTCAGCTACAAGCCAGCGATGGTTTAAAAACTCCAAAGTTGATGAGGTGTTGTGTCCATTACTATTTGTATCAAGGAAGGTTGTATCCTGTGATAAAGGTATGCCTATGTCTACCCTCAAACCCAGGTGGCACGATCTTTTGGTAATTGTGAAAACATTTGTGACCTGTGAAGGTCGGTATGGCTTGGTTTTTCTGTATCACCTCCAGTTGTTGATGAATTTCATGGGCTATCCTTTGAACATGTCGCATTACTTCTTGCGTAGTCTTTACAAGATGTCTAAGAGGTTCAAACGCGAGAAGATTATGGTCAGTGAGACTATGGTCGGGCCACCTGTGCAATTCCATATCCTTCTACCCCCTACCAAACCCTCAGTTTGCCCTGACATCAACCTACCCGATACCCTAACCAACCCGTGCACAAAAGACAAGACTGAGGCTGTTAATAAGCCTGTGAGTAAGAGAGTCAAGGGTAATCCTACTGTCGATAGCAGGGGTAAGAAAAATGCTCGATTGATATCGAGACTTGGCTAGAATAAACCTAAGACAAACACCGACCAAAAGCCCATAGTTCTGAGCGAGGAATCAGACTCTGATATCGAGCGTTTCCTAGCTGAAGAGTACCCCTATTCTCATGGCCTATGCTTCGAGCAACCTTATGACTATGTCTCTAATTTTCCCCCATGCCTAAAAAATGATCCAAATTACCCGGGAATCAAGTTGCACAATGAAACCCCTGGTGGCTTGAACAAACCCTCGCCTATGAAATCGAAGACCAAGCAAATAGCATACATCCAATGCAATGTTTGGCTAGAGCGTTATTACACCGACATTCCCTTGTTGCAAGAAAAGATCAAATCATTAGAGGACCAAGTTACAGTGTTGTTAAAAGAAAGGGACAAGCTTCAAGCTAATGACAAGAAACAAAAAACCACCGGTTTGATTGTCTTCAGGAATGTCGAAACGGAAACAACATTCGTCAATTCCAAATTATCATGACCGAGTTGTTTTCTGATTGTCCAGGTATGAATTTCAATATGAATTTTTCTTTGTAAATTAATATAACGTATTTGGTTTTTCTTTCAAATCAGTTTTGTTCGTTTTGATATATTTGAAATGATTATGTTATAGTTTGATCATCAAAAACGGTTATGTTGTGAATCCTATACAGTAGATTCATTTTTACTAAACTCAAATGTAGCTATGATTTGGTTATGCAATTTTGTCATGCCCAGCTTAGCAAATTGATAGTCGATTTGGTTCGATTTCGATTAGTTTTGTTTGTTCCTAATAGACTCAAAACAACCTTGTTGACTTCGATTTACTAGCAACGACTCTGTTTTGTATTGAATCAATATTCTCGTTTACTTTCGACCTGTGCAAAATATATATTCGCTAAAATCGTGGAGCTGTGTTGATTCATAACGATTGTATCGACCCCAAATTGTTTCGATTCGTTCCTGTTTGATTTGATTTATAAATGATTTTTGCGTTCCACGATTAGCATGGTCATTTGTATATGTTTAATATAGTTATATTAATTTAAAAAACGATCTTGTTAATTTCGTTTTGGATTCGACAATGATTTTGTTGATGGCTGAAGTGACATAAACCATTGCATGCACGATTTGTTTAAACGGTTACAGTTTGTGCCGATTGGAATTGGTTCATGAAAATCATTTCGTTGCTGCCGAATTATCCAATGTGATTCTATTTACCCCAAATTGGTGATAACAAATTGAACAGAGTGCATGCATCTCTGTTATCATTCGGTTGACTACAATTTGGTTTGTTTCAATTTGCATACAAGTTTCGATTTGAATGATTCGTTTGGTTTCTATTTAGTGATCAAATATTTGTTTAAAGATTTGAACATAATTCTGTTGGTTCTGGATTGGTTTAACATAGTTTTATTTTCAAATTAGACCAGCTACAAAATCGCAAGATTCTGTAGCTAGTCTTAAAAATTAGATTTTTGACAATTTTATCAAGAAAATATCCTCTAAACTTGTCTATTTTTGCCTTCTTTCAGGTGCATATGAATTACAATGATCAAATGGGCATGTTATGGTAGTTTAGGAGATACTTTGGATATGGTTTTGTTTTAGGTTGTTAGCTTGAGTTAGAAACTTGGGATATTATCCCCAGATTTGTGTAAACTGTTTTGATAATTCCCATAGGGATGTTTTACCCTGTGGGAAGTCTTTAAATACTTGTCATTTTTTTTTAATACCAACATCTTCATGGTGGAGAGAACTAGAATATGGATTTATGATTCAGACTAAGATGAAAGTTGATGTCTTGTAACAGCTTTCGCTTTTAATATATCAAACTTTTGTTTCAAGTTTTCTGCATATCAGTTTGCAATTAATTATCGACTACTTTAGCTATCATAATTCATTGCATGTTGATGTGATTTGATTTACATGTTGTCCGTTTCTGATCTCTCTTATTTAAAAAATACAGCAATTAGTTTGTTTCAGTCTAATGAATTACAGGTTTACCTTTTTCGTTAAATGAATCACTTTGTACAAGTCTTTGCACACAGATTTATCTAGCTGCGACAATTTGTAAATTATAAGATTGCTATAATTTTTATGTCTTATTTGTTCTATTATTTATATTTGAAGAGAACAACATCTTTCCATTCACGAGAAGCTCGTGGAGAATCTGGTGCGGGTTTCCTCCCACCAATCAGCTGAATCAATCATCATGCAGGACAAACCTGAAGCGCTACTTTAGGTCAGTTTGCTATATGTTATTTAGTATTTAATAGTTAGCTTATTAGTGTTATTTATGTAGTTTAGAGATATATATATAGTTTAGATTCATAGTTGGAGTTATTATTTTAGTCGCTTAGCTTAGATTAGTTCTTATTTTATTTCTTTCTCATAAAATTATAAAAATCAAAAACAATAGTTATGTTGTCTTAGGACAGCTTACAAATGATTTTTCCAGGTTTTCATTTAAATCTGTAATTTGTAAATATTGTACATTTGTAATTGAATTTGATTCTGTTGGTAATTGAACATTTGATTTTATAGAATTATAGTTGTATAGTTTAGGTAATAAATTGTATATAATAGTTTAGATTTGTTTATTAGTTTGTTTTAATTGTTATTTTTCATTTAGATTAGTTAATTTATAGTAGTTTTCTTTTGTTTTCTTAGGACATAGATTGGCTAACAGAGCCGCTAAACCCGTCAGGGTGGGTTATCCCAAACGGCTTGGGTTATTTAGACAACCCCAGACCAGATCCACTCTTCCAGTTGGTGAGAGTTCAATTTCGCCCGTCAACACGACTCCACTGGGGAAAACAAACAACACACGTTAAAAATCTAGTAAGAAAAAAAGCAAACAAAACCTTCTCACAATGCACACACTAGTTGGTGGTGAAATCCAACTAGTGTGAAATCCATCTATCAGTGTCTGAGGAACGTCTAGACCACAAACCATGACTATAATCTAGAAAGGAATGTGAGAGGGAAGACAAGGTCCAGTTCGTACACCCCAATCAAAAAAGATGGCCTCATTACTTGGAGGGGGTTCCACGGGAGAAGGAGGAATGCCCACCGACATGGTAGATTATGTATCAATGAGAAAAACATGGGCAGTATTGGGTTTACTCTCTAGCGGGAGAGTAGGATCAACCAATGGAGAGATCAGATCAACCACTTGGGTTTCATTCTCCAAGGGGAGAATAGGGTCGACAGGTGGAAATAGATCGACCACTTGGGTTTCACTCTCTAACGGGAGAGTGGGATCGAATCAACCACTTTGTTAAAACTCTCTAAAGGGTTTGTTAAACATACTCTAAAGGACTCATCCAAAGGATGAGATTACATTTCAAGCATATGTTATCCTCCTTAAGATTGTGTAAAAATAAAGAGGTACTCGCCAGAAATGGCGGGGGAAAAATTGGGAAAGAAATGTATCCAAACCTGTATTCTGTGAAAGAGTCGCTTTTGAACATGACACCCTTTCACTCACTTTGTGTCTAGGTTGGAAAATTTGCTAGTCTCTTGATCATACTCCTTTATAAGATTACAAATTGGTATGTGATCCATATTGTTGAGTCAGTGTTTCCAAGACAGTTTTTGTGTTGTCAATATGTTCAAAAAGATGTCCAACCTGAAAATCCTTCTATTGTGTTGGCCATTTATGCAGTCCTTAAGCCTTCTATTGCATTGGCCATCCCTGAGTCAGTCTTGAATCACTTGTTACTCTAATCTACTTCAAATCTTGTTACTCGTTTCATGTCATTGATGTGGGATACATTAAGGCCCTCATGTGACGAGACTTAGAAACCAATTGGTACCTTGGAACTTGCATGCATCAATGGCAGGTTTCCTTGCTTTCAAAAATGGGTTTTTATTATTGACCTCTGATCAGAAGGTTCCACTGATTGTTCAACCTCAACTCATCAATTCACATTCATTGGATTGTACTAGAGTACCTTAGGATTCATTGACATTAATGGTGATTTCCCTCACATTTGTTAATGGTATACACTAATGACCGGTAATCAAGTGGTTTCTACCATGTTCGACTTCAGCACATGTATTCACATGGTTAGATTCATACTATAGAGTGGTGGAGATGAAGACCATGGATATTTTTCTGACAGATCCAGGTTGTGTTGGATTATATTCAGTGTACTGTTACATAGATCCACATTGTATGTATGGTGGCTATGTTTAAATTTGAGTCTTTAACACATAGATCCACAGTGGCTATGTTCAGATTTGATTCATATTGGCATGGATCCACAGTGTATGTTTGGTGGCCATGACCTATCTTACTTGACATGGATCTTCGCATGTCAACATTTATGCTCTGAGTCATTTGTATTCTGAGTATGGGAATGCCTACCTTAGTGATGATATATTATTGTACTGTATTTCCTTGTTTGTTGGTAGGTTTCTGACTAACTGTTCCTTGTCCCCTACACACACTCGACAAAGTATTTCAGCTATCACTTTGTTCTAACTTCATACTTTGGGGGGCTCTCTGTTACACATTATTTTCATCATCCCTATGACCGTTAATGATGTAAACCTATCTGTTTTCTTCAGAGGGTTCAGTGGCCTGAGTTCCTGAAGAAAGAAGGGAGACGAACTTTTCCTGAGAAAAGAAGTTGCATTCTCCTTTGTAAAAACCCTATTAAAGAGGATGTTCACAGGTTGCTATATAGGAAGGGTGCGAAAATGCCTGATTTTCGCATGCTGCACCATATCTAGGTCGTGAAGTGTTCGTAGGTTTCTATATAGGCAGGGTGCGAAAATGCTCATACGTGGGAAAAATGAGCATCTTCTCGATGTTTCTAGAAGGAGAAACTTCCATGGTGAGGTGGCATATGAATGGTTTGGATATTACTCGCTTTCATGATTTAGTGGGATCATCCTAACCTCCTCATCTTATCCTCTTCAACTTATAAAAGGAGAGGAGCTCTCATGGAGAAAGTTAGCTTTTTGGATTAGCTTGGATTGGATTGAGCTTTGGAGATTGTTAGCTTGGCTAGATGAGCCACTTTGTCAAGATAGATTGTGAATATTTTCAGATCTATGCTCTCAGAATTATTGGAGTGGAAGTGTGTGGGGAATGAAGGAAAGTTGGAAGGGACCTTACGACATCAAGGCCATGGTTGTAATCTCTCTTTCACATTTAATATGATACAGTAATATGATTCTTTACTATAAAGCTTGTTGTGTTTTATTGTATGATTCCTTCATCACATACATAGGTTTATATTGAGTTTATGTTATTACTATCACTTTGGTTGGTTGCGTTCTTTTGCAAGTTCGTCAGTGTATGAGCGTTGGAATGGATCTAGGATGGTGATGGCGAGAGGAAGCATCATTTAAACGGTATATCACCTATCCCTCTTTAGTTAGTAAATTCAATATCTAAAACTTAAGGAAAGAGTCATGTTATGGTGTGTTTTGTTCTAGATCTAGGTGGATCTAGGGAGATCAATTAGTGTCCGCACCTACCGATTTATCCAATAACAAATTGGCAACTCCACTGGGGAAAACAAACAGCACACGTTAAAAATCTAGTAAGAAAACAAGCAAACAAAACCTTCTCACAATGCGCACACTAGTTGGTGGTGAAATCCAACTAGTGTGAAATCCATCTATCAATGTCTAAGGACTGTCTCGACCACAAACCTGTACTGTAATCTGGAAAGGAATGTGAGAGGGAAGACGAGGTCTAGTTAGTACACCCTAATCAAAATGGATGGCCTCATTACTTGGAGGGGGTTCCATGGGAGAAGGAGGAATACCCATTGGCATGGTAGATTATGTATCAATGAGAAAAACATGGGCAATATTGGGTTTACTCTCTAGTAGGAGAGTAGGATCGACCAATAGAGAGATCAGATCAACCACTTGGGTTTCATTCTCCAAGGGGAGAATGGGGTCGACAGGTATAAAAGGATCGATCACTTGGGTTTCACTCTCTAACGAGAGAGTGGGATCGACTGAGGATGGGATCGAATCAACCACTTTGTTAACACTATATAAAGGGTTCGTTAAACATACTCTGAGGGATGCATCTGAAGGATGAGCTTACATTTCAAGCATATGTTATCCTCCTCAATCTTGTGTAAAAATAAAGAGGTACTCACCAGAAATGGTGGGGGGGAAATTGGGAAAGAAATGTATGTAAACCTATATTCTATGGAAGAGTCGTCTTTTAACATGACACCCTTTCACTCGCTTTGTGTCTAGATTGGAAAATATGCTAGTCTCTTGATCATACTCCTTTATAATATTACAAATTGGTATGTGATCCCTATTGTTGATTCGGTGTTTCCAAGATAATTGTTGTGTCATCAATATGTTCAAAAAGATGTCCAACCCGAAAATCCTTCTATTGCGTCGGCCATTTATGCAGTCCTTAAGCCTTCTATTGTGTTGGTCATCCATGAGTCAGTCCTGAATCACTTGTTACTCTGATCTACTTCAAATCTTGTTATATGTTTCATGTCATTGATGTGGGATACATTAAGGCCCTCCTGTGATGAGTCTTTTCCTGTTGACTTCAACTCATTATCCAGGAATTAGACTTAGAAACCAATTCGTACCTTGGAACTTGCATGCCTCAATGGCAGGTTTCCTCACTTTTGATAGTGGGTTTTTATTATTGACCTCTGATCAAAAGGTTCCACTGAGTGTTCAACCTCAACTCATTGATTCACATTCGTTGGATTGTACTAGAGTACCTTGGGAGTCATTGAAATTAATGGTGATTCCCCTCACACTTGTTAACGGTATACACTAATGACCGGTAATCAAGTGGTTTCTACCATGTTCGACTTCAGCACATGTATTCACATGGTTAGATTCGTACTATAGAGTAGTGGAGATGAAGACCCTAGATATTTTTCTGACAGATCCAGGTTGCATTGGAGTATATTCAGTGTACTATTACATAGATCCACGTTGTATGTCTGGTGGCTATGTTCAAATTTGAGTCTTTAACACATAGATCCACAGTGGCTATGTTCATATTTGAGTCATATTGGCATGGATCCACAGTGTATGTTTGGTGGCCATGACCTGTCTTACTTGACATGGATCTTCACATGTTGACATTTATTCTCTGAGTCATTTGTATTCTGAGTATGGGAATTCCTACCTCAGTGATGATATATTATTGTACTGTATTTCCTTGTTTGTTGGCAGGTTTTCGACTGACTGTTCCTTGTTCCCTACACACACTCGACAAAGTATTTCAGCTATAACTCTGTTCTAACTTCATACTTTGGGGGGGTCTCTGTTACACATTATTTTCATCATCCCTATGATCGTTAATGATGTAAACCTATATGTTGCCTTCAGAGGGGTCAGTGGCCTGAGTTCCTGAAGAAAGAATGGAGAAGAACTTTTCCTGAGAAAAGAAGTTGCATTCTCCTTTGTAAAAACCCTATTAAAGAGGATGTTCATAGGTTGCTATATAGGCAGGGTGCAAAAATGCCTGATTTTTGTAGGTTGCACCATATCTAGGTCATGAAGTGTTTGCAGATAGCTATATAGGCAAGGTGCGAAAAGGCTCATACATGGAAAAAACGAGCATTTTCTCGATGCTTCTAGAAGGAGAAACTTCCATGGTGAGGTGGCATCCAAATGGCTTGGATCTTACTCACTTTCATGATTTAGTGGGATAATCCTAACCTCCTCACCTTATCCTCTTCAACTTATAAAAGGAGTGGAGGTCTCATGGAGAAATTTAGCTTTTTGGATTAGCTTGGATTGGATTGAGCTTTGAAGATTGTTAGATTGGCTAGATGAGCCACTTTTTCAAGATAGATTGAGAATATTATCAGATCTATGCTCTCATAATTCTTAGAGTGGACGTGTGTGGGGAATGAAGGACAGTTAGAAGGAACCTTACGACATCAAGGCCATGGTTGTAATCTCTCTTTCACATTTAATATGATATAGTAATATAATTCTTTCTTATAAAGCTTGTTGTGTTTTATTGTATGATTCCTTCATCACATACATAGGTTTATATTGAGTTTATACTATTACTATCACTTTGGTTGGTTGCATTCTTTTGCAGGTTCATCATTGTATGAGCATTGGAACAGAGCTAGGATGGCGATGGTGAGAGGAAGCAGTGTTTAAACGGTATGTCACCAATCCATCTTTAGTTAGTAAATTCAATATCTAAAACTTAAGGAAAGCGTCATGTTCTAGTGTGTTTTGTTCTAGATATAGGTGGATCTAGGGAGATCAGTTAGTGTCATAACCTACCGATTTATCCAATAACAACCCTGCATAGTGAGCACTAGTGAAAGGGGCCAATATTGAAATTTCTTCAATATGAGTTTATATGCATCGAAATTTGACATGGTTAGACTAAACACTTTCCTTGACGGTATGGGATGGTTTCAAGACTCAAGGATGTATGATGTCCCCACATAATCTTTGAGATCATCCACATTTGCATCAACGTTCATCATGCACCTCTCATTGTCATCATTCAGCATTCCCTTCTATAGAATCGTTGTCTGAACTATATTGAAATTTGACATGGACCTTCCAATAAGCCCATCACAAAATTCTTCCACTGAACCCGCACAGTGAGCAATGAATGGGGCCAATGTTGAAATTTTTTCAATCTGTTCCCGTATGCGTCAAAATTTGACATGGTTAGACTAGATAGTTTCCTTGAAGGTATGGGAGGGTTTTGATACTTAAGGATGTTTTATGTCCCTACATAATACTTAAGGAAGGTTTTATTATTGAATTACCAAGTCAAGTTGATATCGTGGAAGCTTCAATTCACCCACCACAAATGTCATCTTGCATTGACCCGGCATAGTGAGTAGTGAATGGGGGCAACGTTGAAATTTATTCAAATTGTGCATGTATGCGTCAAAATTCGACATGGTTAGACTAGACACATGCCTTGAAAGTTTGGGAGGGTTTCAAGACTCAAGGATGTCTGATGTCCCAGCCACATAATATTTGAGATCGTCCATGTTTGCAACAACGTTCATAATGGGCATCTCATTGTCAAATGTCATTGTTTCCATATGTATAATATTTTTTGGAACTCTCTTGAAATGTCATGGAACTTCCAATTCATCCACCACAAATTTCATGCACCGACCCTGCATAGTGAGTAGTGAATGGGGCCAACGTTGAAATTTCTTCAATATGTGCCTGTATGCATCGAAATTTGACATGGTTAGACTAGACACATGCCTTGATGGTATGCGAGGGTTTCAAGACTCATGTGTTGGATCACGTTGTCATTGATGCCAATGGTTTGATTGATTGATGTCAAGTGATTGATTGATGTCAAAGGATTGATTGATTGATGATTGATGTAATATAATATGTATTTTCCTTGATGAGAATACATAGATGAAAATGGATCAATGAGTTGTCATTGATATGATGAAGATGGATCAATGAGTTGTCATTGANTTGGTATATGATGCATTGTTGGAAAAATGTATAGATGACTCATTATTTTCTTATCATGATTGATAAGGTGCACAAATTGATGAACTCCAAAGTGGTCCCCTTATGGTGAGAGCCCTCATGGGAAGACACTTTGCAGATTGAGTTATCCTAGAAGAATGGTTGGAGGACCCATGCTTTCATTACTGTCTTATCATGATTGATAAGGTGTACAAACAGATGAACTCCAAAGTGGTCCCCTTATGGTGAAAGCCCTCACGGGAAGACGCTTTACGGATTGAGTTATCCTAGAAGAAAGGTTGGAGGACCCATGCTTATATGAGGAATAATGAGATGAAGATCAAGGAAATTGTTGGTGAAACTATCCTAGATGGATAATGCTTGTCATGCCATTTCTGGTGGTATGTGGAATGTCACATAACTCCTCCTAGTTTGAGATTTATGGCCTTACGAAGATGAAGGACCCTCACATGAAGGCTTGAAGCCCCCAAAGTAAAAGAAGTCAAAGTGACCTATGCTGTTCCTGAGTCTGTACTTAAGTCTTAAAAGTACAGTTTCAAGGCATCCGAAAGTAGGTAAAAGATGAGTAAGAGGGTAACGACCACCTTCAGTAAAGGAAACTAGGGAAGGTTTCTACGTTGGCGTTGTCTAGCTTCCAACTGTTCCTGAGTAGTTATATATTGTTCAATGGCTGCCCATGAACGTTCAAGTTCGTCCCGGTTATTAGCAGTTTTAAGGATTATATCAAAAAGGTTTAAAGCAATATGTGTTTGGTTCGATAGTCCGGGTTCGATATTAGGATGTGTTGCTGCAGGGACAGTCATGGGAGAACCATAAGGGTAGGAGGGGATTTAAGAGAGATTTAATGTTGTCTCGATTTAGTCAAAATAAAGAGAGTTTTATGTTTAAAGAATAAAATAGGAATGCAAATCGAAGGCTCTTTTTCGTAACTGTATTATATTTTAAATAAAGGTGTGAGGTGAAAGAAAAACATTTAGCTGCATATAACGCAAGATTCCTGTCAAAGAGAAAACTCCAATATAAACAGAAGAATAAATTAGTAAGGAAATAACTGACATAGCACAGAATATATATAGAATCCTGAAAGTACAGATTGGTCTTACACCCGCTAATAGCTGGTGCAGAGGAAAGACAATAAATACTTACAGAAAGCAGAAATCCTTTTGTTATAGTAGTGGTCGTACTAAATTACAACAAAGCATATCAATTATGAATAATGGAATGAAATGAAACATGAAATACGAAGAAACAAACTTGTAACACAGTCTTGACGGAATCAAGAATCTCCAGATTTGCTTATATTAACCTCTCGAATGAAAAAACTCTATTACAATCAATACCAAAAAGGTCCAGCCATGTTTATTTCTTTCTGTGATATATTTATACAATTTTACAGATCAGTTAGAATTTCAACGGTTACACAAATGTGGTTACAACCGAGAGGAGCGCAATCGCTCCCTTTCTCCCGCTCTATTTTCACTTGGTGCCAAGTGCTCGTCTTCATGCAGATTCGGCGTAGGCAATACATCTGTCCACAAACTGAGATACGAGATGCCAAGGTTCTGCTTGACAGCTGGCCTCGACGAAGTAACATTCTCGAGCTAATTGTTGCAGCTTGTCCCCCATTTGTGCATCGACGATGTCGAGGGCACTTAATTGTGCGCTGGACTGGATCAAATGCTTATCAATTCGGGCCATGTTTACCATATCTATCTAAGAGATATCGGCTGAATCTCTCTCCTCTTTTTCTTTCAGATTGAGTGAGATCTGTTCCACATTTATTTGCATCAATGCTTCTGCATCACCTCGGATGTCGATATCTAACAGCTCCCCATCTATGGAGTTAAAAGCTTCTTCTAAAGAGTGGGTTACCTTTTGGACTTGTTCCTTTCCCAGGGCAATGTTATGCTCCCAATCTTTCAATAAAATATTGCCTCTGGTTTGTTCAGGGATGGCAAGCCCAAGAGCGTATGTTGAAACCCTATTATTTGTGGTGATTACCATGTCTTGGAAAGTGACCCGAGCCACTTCGGCCTCCCTTTCCTTGGCAATTGGGTTCTTGGACACCTGGTTCACCAACAAACAGTTCTCCTGGATCTCTCCTATCCTGGCAAGCAAATTTTGTTGTGCCGAAAAGATTTTTCTCTGAATCTCGCTGGCTCGGGATTTAAATATGCCGATGTCTATTTCTCTGCTCTCAACGATTTCTTCCTGAGCCTGCAATTGTTCTATCAGAATTCTCTACTGACTCGCCTGTGCTCTACCATCTCAGACCACTAACTGTGCTTGCTCAAGCTTGGTCTTGAGCATTTCTATTTCGTTTTTGTCGGCCACTCTGGCCTGTTCCATCTCCATGCTAGCTTGACCTTTAGCATTTTCTGCGGCTGTAGCCAATCTAGCCTCGAGGGTCCTGATTAGACGATTTTTCCTTTTTAGTTGGTTATTCAATTTCCCAACTGAGAATTGATTTGTCGAAGCATATGCCCCCAGTGTTCCCGCGATTTTAGTGGTGAGTTGGTCACTTTTCTTTTTTTTCCATCGGTCATGATTTTATATTTTTTTGCAGTGGATTCTCCTTCTTGATAGAACTCTCTTTTCACTACCGCCTTCCTCTTTTTATCAAAAAATAACTCATTTGGAGGGAGTTCCTCTGATCTTATGGGCCTCAGTTCTTCATTAAATATCCACCCCTCGCCGACATTTCCCTGTGATGACTACAAGGGTGTGACCGAGGTGATAGGCTCTCCTATTTGTTTTGCCGAATATTTTGGAGTACTGACGGGATTCTTCTCCTTTAGTGTATCTAGAGCCTCTGTTTCAATCTCTGGCTTTTTTTCACCTGGTGGGCCTGGAGTTTTTTCTTCATCCTCCGAACTTTGTTCCCTTGGCGGGTCCGGAGTATTCTCTTCTGCTTCAGGATTCTTCATTTGTTCACCTTCCTGGTGTTTTCCGAGGTTAGAAATTGCGTCCTCAGAACCTTCATCATCCTTCTATTTCACCTCGGAAACACCCAAACCTCCCAACACAGCGGGGAGACATCTTCGTCTATGTTCCTGGAATTTTAATACAGATGTCGTGTCTTCAGGTGCTAATGATTGGATCCAGGCTAGCACTTCTTCATAAGATCTTGCCCCTCGGTAAACATCGTCCGAGTGTGAATTATCATGTTCAAATATCTTGAGCCCGTAATGAGATAAATGGTTGTTCACAACCCTCTGTGGATCACGTTTCTTAATTTCGATGGTGACCAAACTTAGGTCCTCCAGGGCAGTAGCCTCGGCTTTGGCATGCCCGAAATCTAATAGAGAATAGGAATTCATCCGAATGGGAAAAGAAGGCTTTACCTACTTTCGGATGCCTTGACACTGTACTTTAAATCCTTAAGTACAGACTCAGGAACAACAACCTAAAAGAAGAAATGATAAAATTAGGTGACAAAATCAAGAAGGAATATTTATGGAAAGTGGTTAACCCTAAAAATAAGGAAAATAGGTTAAGTGACCTAGAAATGGGTTAATATTATTTATTCAGGGTGGATTATTTAAATAATCAAGAGAAGTGACAAAATCAAGAAATGATAAAGTAAGGTGACAAAATCAAGAAGGAATATTTATGGTGAAAGCCCTCATGGGAATACGCTTTGCGGATTGAGTTATCCTAGAAGAATGGTTGGAGGACCCTTGCTCTCATTATTTTCTTATCATGATTGATAAGGTGAATAAATGGATGAACTCCAAAGTGGTACCCTTATGGTGAAATCCCTCACGAGAAGACACTTTACGGATTGAGTTATCCTAGAAGAATGGTTGGAGGACCCATGCTTGTATGTGGAATAACGAAATGAAGATCAAGGAAATTGTTGGTGAAACTATCCTAGATGGATAGTGCTTGTCATTCCATTTCTGTTGGTATGTGGAATTTCACATAACTCCTCATGGTTTGAGAGTTATGGCCTTACGAAGATGAAGGACCCCCACATGAAGGCTTGAAGCCCCCAAGGTCAAAGAAGTCAAAGTGACCTAAAAGAAGAAATCATTATTTAAATGATA
>ML796791.1:107188-139036 GCA_009831015.1 Picea engelmannii | reverse complement strand
CCTAGTCTCCTATATATACCAAGGAGACATTTTCATTTTGAATCATATTGTACTTGAACATTTAAGTGGGGTAAAAGGAGGTTGCCCCCTCGAAGAGGCTTATTATCTGAAATTGTCTCTTTTTCAAGGCGTTGAGTACTTTTGCTGAGGTTTTTATATGCTATATTGATGTTTGGTTCTTAACAGTGTGGCGCAAGATTAACATTTCACTGACTCACAGAATGGAGCAGTCAAAGGGCAGAGTCATGAGGACTCGTGAAATGTGAATTCATGAAATGATCTGGGTCATCCATTTCAGAAGGATATGTGGCACAGGATCTAAACCACAGAGAAAGTCTTTTCAGGAAGGCTAAGGTGAGAAGTGTTGATAGTCAAGGTCCCGAAGGTCCGAGATCCTGAAATGTAAATATTCATTTGGGTCGTCCGATCAAAGGGGACATGTGGCACCTCATCCAAGAGGTTGTGATTTTGTGACTCAGAGGTTTGAGCATGGAGCACAACGTGAGTTCGGGAAATGCAAAATCGCGATGCACCTAAGAGTTGGGCCCACAATCATAGCCCATGGTCATATGGAAGCAGGGCCATAAAGAAAGGGAAAGTGCCTATCGAGCAGCAGGTGGTTGAGATTGTTCAAGGAATGATCCTGGCCATTAAGATCAAATAAAGTTCGATCGTCATTCCAAACGGGTCATTTTGTGATTTCGAGCATCACAACATTGGAAATAAAGGGGAGTGAAAACTCCCGAAATGCGAAATCCTGAAATTTCATGTGGGATAAGTATAAGGTCGTGGCCCAAAGTCGTGTGAAGTGATGGAAGGGAGTTGAGCCCAAGGCCGAAAGCACTTGTATTGTTATCAGTAGCAGATATGTGTGGTCTCGAGGCGTCGAGATTAACTTGAATAAATCGTGAACACCGCCTGGAGCATTCTTCAGTGTCAGACCTCATCCTGATCTCAATGAAAGTAGTTAATGGAAATAGGGAAGGTGTTTGAAACCTCATTTCACCACATAAATAGAAAGCATGGAAGAACTAGCCGTGGAAGCATACTGTCAACCCAAAGTTCCCCTGTCAGCAGATTTTCCTGCAAAGCCCATACTAATTTGAAATCGTGTTTGACAGAAGAATGCATGTACAAATTGACAAAAGAAGATGCAGACACAAAGCTTTGATTGTAGTGGCTAGGTCACATTCTCAGTGGTGGCAAACTGTTCTGAGTATAAATATTCATTTTTGATATTTTTTTAGGGTCGATGGTATAGCTAAGCTCCCGGATTGTAATGTTTTAATGAAGCTTTGGTTCTTTGGTTATGTAACTTGATATGAGATTTCTTGTTTAATGAAAGCTAGCTTCTATTTCCATCTTACTTGCATCTTATACTGAATGTTCCTGATCGAAGGATTTGCATGGATTGTTGTGACTGTGTTGTAATGGATGTTTGATTGCAGTGCAGTTATAGCATTTTCAGTTTCCTGAAACTTTGAATTCAAGAGGATCTTGTTTTCAAAGTTTTTCCTCTTTAGGTTGTTGGAAGACTTGATGTCCAGAGCAGACCTTTACATATTCTTCAAAATTTCTTCTTCCTACTCACCCTTACTACAACTTATTGGCTGAAGTTAATCAAGACCTCATTTTCTTGTGCATACTTCCCCACTTTTTTGAGTTAAAACAATATTCTCTCGAGTTTTCCCCATTTGACCTCTTTAAATCCATTAACCGTGACATATAAATTGATGGGTACTGGTCTTACCTCTGCCGCAATCCAGAGGTGACTTCTGGTGATAACATACCCCATTCAACTTTCCTTTCAAGCTCTGATATTTCTTCTTCTACCTTTTCCATGGGATAACGATTATCTAACTCTACACATACTATATATAGGTTTTCTTCTTCACTTGTAGAGAAATATTCAACATCATCACATTTTGAAATATTGCAATCGGTGGTTTTTGGAGATTCCTTACCTTCATTGATATTGATGGAATTGTCTTCAAGGTCTTTCTTTTTGTCAACATCATCACATTTAGAATCATGCAAATAGATCATTTTGGAGATTATTTACCTTCATTGTTCTTGATGGAGTTCTCTTCAAGATCTTCCTCCTTGCTTTGGTATGTCTCCTCTAGCTTTATCCATAGATCCTTGGTAGTGGTGCACTATCACATGCTCTCTTTGATATAACTTGAGAGTCCAATAAGAATGGTCTTGAGATCCAATGCATCATTCTTATTTTCTTGCCTTTGATATGAAAACTTTGACTTGTTCTTCAAAGGAACTAATCCTCCAATAGTTGCCTTCTGAATACCCGCTCCTAATTCCTTCAAGTGCACTTTCATTTCTATTCTCCGTGTAGAATATTTTTCCTCATCAAGGATTGGAAATTCATCATCCATTTGTGTGTCCATGGATCTCCTCCAATATTGTTAAGGCTTATAGTGAATATCGGCTCTAATTACAATTGTTGGACACACCGACCACACTTAGAGGGGGGGTGAATGAGTGTGGTGCTCTTTTTCAAACTTTTCCCTTTACAAAACTTCTTAGTTAGAAATCACCATTTACTCATTACTTATTGTTTTCATTTATAACCAGTTAAATGTGAACATGCATCAGCAACATATATCAACAGCATATATCATCAATAACTCATCATCACAATGAACACAAATAACACAAGATGTATGTATAATTTTCTTTTTATTACGGACTACAATCCTTGGGTTATCAGCAACAACTGAATAGAGTTACAACTCCACAAGAGAAACAGCTCTGTAATGAAAGATTCACCTTACACAACTCAGCACCAACTGAGAAGAGGCATCAATCCTCAACAGATACCAATCGGTCAACAGGTATGTGACCTATCAATAGTGCAGCATGTGTATGTACGCATCGTACCAGTAGTATAGCTCATGTATGTACGCGACATGTCTATACTAAAGCCTGCGTATGACTTATGAGTTACTTAGGATTTTCTCTTCATGAAAAACTCAGATACTCTGCAACCTTCAGTCATTAACTTTTGTCTTTCACTGTCCAATCTGAACCATAACCAATCACAATAGATCCATGCTATCCCACAACTTACTCATGCTCCTCAACCATAAAATATGAATTCTACTCAATCACGTATAAGCAACCATTATACTATGAAAATCATATAAGTAATGAACCATAATAGTGTTTCTCACTCTATCAATCAACCAATACAACCATACAATAGCCATACCAAGAATGCCTTAAGAATTCACCATACAATATGCAAGAGTATCCATCAAGAAAACTATGTAACCATCCCAGAGTTTCTATGGTAGATTTGAGCCCATAGAATGTATATTTGGAACTTGCTTCAGACTTCAATAACCATGCATCAGCTCACACTCAAGTCTTCATGACTTTCTTCACTATACACGTTCCATACTCCTTCAGCCCATGTATGTACACGCTCTATCTCACTACAGCCCGTGTATGTATGCTCTATGGCCCACTGTTGTTGGTGTATTCCTTCAGAAACTAGGTTTTATGAACTTCCAAAACTTTCACCATCAAGATCTCAGACTTACAGACACGTTGATGCATCCATGAGATCCTCCAGTTGTTACCCATGATTTTGGTCATCATGATGATGTATTGATGATGGTGTACTCAGACTCTTCACAAGAACTTTCTCCTGAGAAAAAGTTACTTCTCTTCTCAGAAATATCATTTTTGAAGACTGTTCATAGGCTACTAGTATATTTTCCTGCGAGAATTCATTATTCTCGCAGGCTGCCTTAATCCAGGGTGCAAGAAGTTCGCACTGTGTTGAACTGCTAAGGTGCGAACTCTTTCTAAAGCAAGGAAAAAGATGAATTCTCTATGCTTCTAGAAGGGAATCTTCTAGAAGGATGAGATGGCATTCGAATGGTTATCCTAGTAATGGATTCCCTGATATTTTGGGATCATTCTTATCCAAGTAACTAATTCATTCTCTCTTATATATTGAGGGAATTCTCATGGAAAAGGTTAAGCAAGATTCATTAGAGAATTGGTGAAAGAATTGTGTGAAGGATTGAAGCTACAACAGCTAGGAGACTTCCAGCAAGTTTATCAAAGGTGGTTGATCTTCTTCATGCAAGTGAGCAAGTGTGTGTGTCGGAGCCAAGGGCCATCGAAAGGAAGTTTGCGACATCAAGGCTTAGGTTGTAATCTTTACTTTCCATTAATATGATACAGTAGCATGTCCATTTCCCATAAAGTTAATTCCACTTTATTGTATAATTTCTTGATCATATACATAGATTGACTGTTGAATAGATTGTGCTTTCTTCACTTTGGTTGGTTTGTGTTGTCTTGGTCTTGACTGCACGAGAACACTAAAGTGAAGCGGGAGCAACAAAGACCATAGGAAGTGATAATAAGGTATGTTCTTTTTTCTTGCCTCCTATTTAATTCGATGGTTAGAATCTAGGGAAATAGTCATGTTCTGTCTTGATTTGTTCTAGATCTAGGTGGATCTAGGGAGATCGGTTTGTGTCCGCACTTACGGATTTATCCAATAACACCAGCCACTCTCTCTCTCAGAATAGATCTTCTATATGCTCAAGAGTTATATTCACAAGAGAGCCTTGCCTCTTATTTATACTCTCCAAGTAGCTTCCTTAGAAGCATCTTCTAGGTCACTTTGTCCACATATCCACTTTGTCCAACTTTTCCCAATTTTCCACTTGTCCATGTATTCAATAGCCACTTGATCACTAACCCATTTTCATTATTTTAGGTTTAACCACTTTCCATAATGAGAAAGTTCTCCATTTACTTTATTATTTAAATAATCCTCCTTGACTTTGTCACTTCACTTTATTATTTAAAAATTCCTCTTTGATTTTGTCACTTCACTTTATTATTTAAATAATCCTCTTTCTTTGCAAGCACTTTGACTTCTTTGACTTTTGGGGGCTTCAAGACAACATATGAGGGTTCTTCAACTTCGTAAGGCCATAACTCTCAAATCGTGAGGAGTTATGTGATGTTACACATACCACCAGAAATGGATTGACAAGAAATATCCATCTAGGATAGTTTCACTAGAAAATTCATTGATCTTCATCTCATTATTCTACAATTAATCATGGGTTCTCTAACCATACTTCTAGGATAACTCAACCACAAAGCGTCTTCCCGTGAGGGATTTCACCATAAGGGGACCACTTTGGATTTCATCCATTTGTAAGATAATAATTATTCATCTTTATATCAATCCAACTATGCATCATATATCAATGAAGCCATATCGATCCATCTTCATTTATGCATCATATATCAATGACACCTCATTGATCCATCTTCATCTATGCATCATATATCAATGAAAACTCATTGATCCATATTCGTGACATCATATGACTACTTGAAATCATTCCATTCACGTCAAGGATAATACATATTACATCAATATGTTATGACAATACATTGTTCCTTTGACATCAATCCTTTGGCATCATGACAACATGATCCAACAAGATCCTCATATATCATTTTTTTCTGAAATAATGGAAAATTGTGTGCTATAGGATGGCTTCCTTTAGCTTTGTGTAACACATTGTTTATTGACTATGTATTGTAGAAAATGCTCACAACCTTCTTGTAGTTTCTTGTACTAGTGCAAAAAAATTGCTTCATGTAGCTTCCTGTAGCTACCTATAGGTGATTGTTTCATTGCACAATTTCAATATTTTTGGTTTTATAGAGAATGAATATGGGTGATAATGGGTG
Source organism: Picea engelmannii (assembly GCA_009831015.1). NCBI lineage: Eukaryota > Viridiplantae > Streptophyta > Pinopsida > Pinales > Pinaceae > Picea > Picea engelmannii. The sequence goes on along the minus strand of ML796791.1, from coordinate 133,282 downwards.
GATAATGATGTATAACATAGAAATGAAAGAATTTGGATGAAAAAGTGAAATGCATGATGTATGGAGGTTATGCATGGTGTGTGGTGATGGTGGAAATGATTGAGTGGAGTAATGAAGACCTTTAGGATCATAGCTTTCCATTATCTATAGTGTATCTAGGGGGGATAATATGGGGTAAATAGGGAGGTACCCAAGGGGAATAATAGTAGATAAGTATTGTTATGTTTAAATGCCACTTTAATAAATAAGGCCTAGTGTGAATGCAATAAATGTAAGAGGACTTACTATAAGGTTTCTCTTCTAGAAGGTTCCTCCTCTAGAATGTTCTTAGGTGGTTCATAGCACTATATAAATGGCTTCAAGAAATGTAATGGGAAGTCAATGAGTGTTGTATATGGAGCGGTATTTCATTAGGAGGTTTCCCCTCAAAAAGGAAAGTGAACATGTGTGGATAACTTCCATAATAGGATCTATTCACTACAAGGAGAACACCTTCTAGCGAAGGTTTTTGCGGAGCTTTTTTGTGTAACAAAATTTGGCAAAATTTTCAAAAACTCCTCTGCTACAACCTCTTTTATTGGTTGCAGAGGTCTTAGCGGATTTTCTATATAGCCGGAAAAAATTAGGTGGTCGGAGATTGTAGCGAAGGTTTTTTTTCGGTGTGTTTCTTCTAAAAACGAATTGGTACATTTTTCAAAAACACACATCGGTACATTAATATCATACAATGCACCGAGACAATAATATAATAAAAATGCCCTAGACTTGAATATAATAAAATAACACCCTAGTACATTTATAACTATTGCACACTGGTTCCGCCTTTTTTGTCATTTGTAGAGCACCGATGCTCTTATAATTACTATGCATTGGTTTCATGTTCTTCTCTTATGATGCATCAATGTGCTTTAGGATTTGTCTTCCACGGTGCGATCAATAGTTAGCACCAGTGTGATTTAGGATTAGTATGTCCTAGTGCAGCTAATATATAGTTATCCCTATTGCGATCATGTTATTCGAAGACTCTATGCATTTAATATATACTACGCCTCATTGCTTATGTAATTAGTATGTACCGATATGTCGACAACACTATTTTTAGTATGTACTAGTGTGTATAATATAGTAAAGGCATCGGTGCATAAATAATATTTAGATGCCTAGTGCGCAAAATAAACATAACGGACCAGTACAAAAAAAAATTAGTGCACCGATTAATATTTCAAACATGAGCACCGTACAATTTTGAAACATTAAATATTAGTGTATGTTATATTGTTTATAGAACGATGTGTTTTATCAATAGTATGTACCGGTCCGTTATTATAATTAATATGTATTGGTGCATATTAATCCTTAAAACATGTTAATGTCTATATTATGGCATGCATTGTCTAGTGAGTTCAAAAGAATACAATGCACTGATATGTATATATTTTAATTCATTGTTTTTTACAAATTTTCAATTAGTTATTTCAAAATCAAATATTTTTTTACAATAATATTTTTTTATATTTATATTATTGCATATCTATATAATGATTGCATTAATGCATTATCCAACCAATTAAACCTATGTTATTTGTATCAATGTAAATCATCCACATATTATTTATTCAGGATCACGACATTTTACAACATTCGACAATGCAATGAAATAAGAAACTCATTTTATTATATATTAATAAGAGACCCATTTTCATACAAAAAGGGACAATGTAAAGGTTTAGTATAATATCAAATTGCAACCAGTTTATAATTGTTACACTTATTGGTAACATGTCCACATGCAATTGGGACAATATGTCGAGTACATTAAACAAAATCCCTGATTTTCAGAGACAGTTATTCCAAAATATACAACTTGCAGTAACATTCAATCATATTGATTGTCATTCATCAGTTGAATTGTTGGCATTGCTTGAGATGTGTGCATGCCTCATTTCTTCATCATTTGTAGGTGATATTGTACTTTTGTTTTTTAACACAATGTTTTATTGATGATCAACTTGTTTTTTATATTATGATCCTTCATCTTCCATCTACAAACATAAAAATAAACTGTAATAAGTATCTCTACAATTATATATATATATAGTAGAATATACATGATTGCGTAAATAAAAAAACATATTTTAGCACCAAATCTTTCATAAACAATACACATTCTTTCGAAGCCATGCTTCATGAATTCTCTCAAAATCTTCTCTGATGTCGGCATTCCATACTTTATTTCTTGCATCTTTAATATGACATGAAAAAGCATAGTCAATATAATCAATATAAAGTTTTCTTATTTTTTCATTAATTATAAAACAAGGAAAGTTAAACAACATAGCTACTTACAAATTGTTTCATTAAACTTTCATTCTTCAACATATACTCACAACCCATACTTAACCCAATTTTTATCAATTCATGGGTTGACTCCTCTTTGTATGTTAGCATCTAGTAGAATACATCCATCAACAATTGTAAATTAATTATTTAAATAGGCATTGGCTAGATGTTCTATGAAATGGCTTTTTTCGCCGGAATCCAACGATATAAATTTACACGAATCACTATTTTTTGTTGCTCAAAATCCATTTCTGAATGCAGAAATGGATTGAACATGCTGAAAAACTCCCAAGGCACTCGGATTCTACAAAAATAATCACTTAAATCTACGATTCCAACAATTTCTTGTCGTATTTCGGGCAAATATCCCTAGAAAAAATGTTCATTTCGTAGAATCTTTAGCCTACGACATTTAAATATAAAGATCACAACAAACATGAAATCTTAAGAAAGGATGAAAACATGAATACTCACAAAGTTTGTGATCAACCATTTTATTCCTCGTCGTTCTCTCTCATGTGATGAATGGATTCTATTTGTTTTTCTTTTCTATAACAAAACAATTGAAAAATAGTATTGCACGCGATACTTAAATTCAATGTACATAAAAGAATAAAAAAATGATTACATACCTCTAATGCACATTATAGTTGAGATGGCTCCACTTGCGACGAAATTATGTTCATTTCTTTTAACATATTCTTCTACAATTGTTTGGACATCCCTACCGACTTGTCTTTGTTTTCCCCTTGTTTGACCCTTGAAATTTTCAAAATCTCCCAGGAAAAGATATTAAAATTATTATTTAAAAAAAAATAAGATCTTGGTGCATATATTAAAATAATTCACACCGGGGCGTCAACAAAATTTGTATGCATCAACGCATCTTACATACATATACGCATCGTTATTGTATAATAGTGTTGTTGCGAAATTGAAAACATTTTACAAATTTTTATATCTAGTCGGTTCTTTATGAAGTAAGAAAAGCATAGCTTCCTAAGTATTATTTATTACGCAACATCGAGCACTAAAGAAATTTTAGAAATGATGATTTCCATATAAAACAATAATTTTTCCATTTTAAACTCAACAGTGCACTTTGTAAACAATGTGTCTCGGTGCATGTGTCGGTAAAATGCGCACCACTGACCGCAAAAAGGATTTTTAATAATATTTCGAATTGAAATAAAGCGGTGTTTGTTATCGCTGAGTAAATTGTTGGGTTGAAGAAACAATATACAAAGGTAACCTACAAACCAACTTTAATACTGGAAACTAGTCGTTCCAATCTAGAGAGGGCTCTCTCTGAAACTTGATCTCTGATAGACAGGTTGCTTTAAATCAATGGCTAGATTTTAGAATTTTGAGATAGTTTTTCAAGGTTTGCTGGAAAAAAGATATAGTATTTCTAGGGATATTGAGTCAACCCCTGAAAACAAAAGAAAACAATGCTTGGTAGATAGAACTCCTCAGAGGAACAAAGGATAAATAAGGTGATGAAATTCAGTGTTGAGTTTGATCATGTAGGGTGAAAGAAGAAAAGAAACACATAACAGAATCAGAGCATCACAAAGGATGAATTCTGACCTTAGTTAAGAAGATAGACAGAATTTTAAATCAGTTAAGTCTAGAGCACCATTAGATGAATTCTGGACTTTTAATTTACCAATTTAAAGAGAAGAAAAGCACAGATGAAAATAAGTACACAAGGAATACATACAAAGAAGAGTTCAGTATTTATATCACCACCATTAGAATCTTTTTCATAAGGAATTTAGGACTTCTGCATTTGTATTTCTTTTAGATTCAAAAAATTGCATTGAGGATCAAAATGCCTATACTTCTTCCCGCGCGCCCTTCTTTACATCAAAATAGTCAACATATATAAAAAACTAAAGCTACACTTAGCTTCTAGGAGTCGAAATACTACCTCCTAGAGTTATGGATCCGGTTGCTTTAAAAGAGAACAACAACCTCTACAAAATTTACCAAACATAGAAAACTCGATTTTCCAATCAGAACAAAACTGAGATATCATTTACAATCATAAATCCTTGAGTGAATTTCAACCATATGGTTGTGATGAGTCATCATATGTACTACTAGACAACCTTGTCACCTTTGTGCAGCAAATTTTGGTTTTTGATGCGCAAGTGTTGGTTGTGGTATTTGCGCAGCGATTTTGCACAGCGAATATTCATGTTGAGGTTGCTTGCGCAAATCCAGTTGGCAACAAAGTCTGGGATCATTCAGTTTTTCCATAGATTCTTTATCCAATCTCACTTGTAGTCATAAGGTCATGTTTTCCTTTCTCAATGATAAGTTTTTGTCTCTTTAAACTTCTCACTTGTCTCAACAAATCCGCATTCCTCTTCAATTTTGATTGAGCATTAGAGATGGTTGCACATGCATCGTCTATAGTTGGTATGCATTTCTTGTAATGTTTCATGATCCCTTCCTCTGATATTTTTTTTCCTCCGTGAGCTTAATGATCTCATCTTGAGCTTCTCTTAGCTTCTTTTTCAGCCATTTTATATTATTTTCTCCTCCTGTTGGTGAGGTAGGAGATCTTTGACCTTATTTACTCTATAGTGCTTGTGCTTCAGGAGTTCTTTATGTTAGATTCCTCTTCAATTCTTTGTTCTCCTAATAGAGTTGGGCTAAATCATGTTGAGATTTCTTGAGTTGTTTCACTTCCTTGATATCTGCATCTTTCTCACCTGGATCCACTTGCTTCTCATCAATCTCCTGGGTTGCACATTCAAAAAACTTTCTCTGAATTATGGGTATGGGAAACCTCGTGGCAGAGGACCTGGTGCGTGGTTTACTAGAAGATTGTGTCTCCTCAGTTTCATCAATGAATCTTATTTTTCTTCTTTTCTTCGAATTTGGTTGACTGAGTGATGAATTCTCAATTTATTTTCCTTTTCCCCTTTTAGCAACACCTCCTCCTTTTACCCATAAATTATGAAATGTTGATTTCTCAGCAGACAAGAGAGTATCTCCTTTAATATTCAGGGAAATGTTTGTTGAAAACAAGAAGGAACCCCAGTCCCTGTTTAACTTTCCAAGCTCCTCAACCACCAACAACTTTATCAAGGAAAAATGGAATAGGCTACTCTCTGGATGGTTAGCTTTGGATTGGATATTTTCTACCATTTTCCCCAGGCGTCTATATAGGAAGAAAGGTAAGTTTAAGGGGCTTCTCCCTATGAAATGAATTAGGATCCTAATGTGGTATTGATGTGCCTTGTCAAACCTACCCTCACAAGTAAAGTACTTCCGCATTATCCTCAGAAGCTTCTCAAAAGGTTCCAAAAGATATTCACCGGGAATGTTGGAACCAATCTTTTGATTTCTATATTCAAGTTTGAGAAAATCAATATAACATGAAGTATCCAATGGTGTACCTTTAAACCATTTTTATCCATGCATAGGAATCTATGTCACAGCTAATATGGTTTCCTTTGACACTTGAAAAGTGATCCCTGCAATAGTTGCACTGACACCATTAAAGTTAAGAGAAAACTGCTTGGTTAGTTGCGCATTATACCCTTGAAGATTTCCGCATAATATTATGCATCAGACTTGTTCAAAGGACACTCTGATCATTGGGTCTATGTTTACTAACTTTAAATTATGTGGCTCAAACCTCAAGACTTTCCCGCTTCTTACATTTTTTCTCTTTCTTTGAGGAGTTGTCATGATGTTGATATATGTCAACTGCAGGTGCGCAACAATAGATTGTAATAACCTCTGCACAACGAAAAGAGAATAGTAATATCTAAAAACAAATGAGAGCAATAGCCTCTACATAGTGAATGAGAATAGTGACTTTTGCACGGTGCGCAAGAAAAGATAGCAACAAGAAACTTTGCGCAGAAAACAAATCAACGGCAGGAAACTCGGCTTAGGGGAAAACTCGACACAATATTAAACAGCAATGGAAAACTTGACACAGTAATAAATAGTAGTAGAAAACTAGGTGCAACGGAAAACTCGGCGCAACAATAAACAATAGTAGAAAACTCAGCGCAGCAACAAACAACAATGGAAAACTCGGTGCAGGAATAGGTAGCAAGAGTTTAGCTCAAAAGAAAGAAAGTTGGTTGTGTGAAAAACAAAATCGTTCCAAAAGATAATTTGCAATGGGCTCCAAGAAAGGCTCTTGAACAATGATTGGAAGAAATGGAGGACATACAGCAAAAATAGAGTGAAAGATTTACGTAGCGACTAGCAGAACACATTATTTGTGTGGCGGAGGGCTTCAGAGCTTAATGGAAAGGCTATGGACGAAGCACAAGTCTTGAAGGTGATGGAGAAAAATGAAAGGTGGCCAATATTTAAGCTCGAATGGATAAGGAATGAAATTATGAAAAGGGACAGAATATCCATAGCAACAAGATGTTTTAAGGCAAGTTAAAGATTTGCATAGTGAACTTGCACAGCGGGTACACCTTTGAAGTTTGCAACGATACAAATGATATGGAGTGCCATGATTGTTCCATTTTCTAACCTCATGATTAAGTAATGATGAACCATAATATCTTTTGACATGGCATTCATCCTAACCACTTGATTTGACCTTGGTACATAATTTACCACATTTTAACATGACTCAAGACTTAGGAAAGTAGACCTTTACAACTTAAACATGACGAACCTTACACTCTTGAATTTATTGCCTTCGTGGTAGTATTTTATGAAAAAGACAATACACCCTTTAAACCAACTTATGTCTAAACCCCTTACTAACACTTCAAACCATTCTTTATCTGATCACTGACCTCATAAACCTTGACACACTAATTATGACTCATCTAGGAATGTCTTGATTTTCCCAAGCTCATGGCATTACTTTGAAAAAAAAATGGACAAACCTCTAACTCTAGCTATAAAAAATCATGGTGCTAACAATGTTGTTTACAAATAAATACACTCATGTTCACTAACTGTGTACATAGTGCACTAATCACCCTGAAGATGTTTTTTCAAAACAAAAAACTAACAGTGACGTGACAGTTTAGGATCCAATGTAATGAGTGGTTTCATTGCAACGGATAGGAAACGCCCATATATAAATAACCAAACCCTATAAATAAATTGTGCTTAAAAATATTCTTCTTGTGAAATATAGAAAGAGAAAACAACAGAACAATCATGAAATTAGGGCTTCCAATATTGAAGGAACTATGAAACCCTTTTTTTTGTTTGGGAATGCACTGAAATTGTTTGAATCAAATAGGAAAATGATCAAAATGATTAATATAATGAAATCATATACCTAAAATTTCGCCTTTGCAAATTTCTATGTGATCTATAGTACTCCCTTTTGAATTTGGCTCTTCAAAAAAATCCTCCCACTCGGAAATCTTTGCTGATAAATCTTTGTTGCACAAATATTCTCTCTAAAATTTGGCAAATAATAAAACAATGAACGTGGTTTTCCTTTATAAACAAAAAAACTCAAATTCCTGCTAATTTTTTCATTGTGTATTTTGGCGCATTGATGATAAACGCGTGCACTGTTTTTTCCCCAGAAGTTACATTCTTCGGTGCGCTATGTCATGCGTAGTTCACTGGTGCAGTATGCAGGTTTGTAAGTAATAATGCATCATAATACAGTTACATTTTCATAATGCAAATGAAAACACCTGTATTTAAAGTTTGCAGAGTAAATAAAAAAGGTCGGTCTTCGGTGCTTATCTCAATTAAACACATGAGTGTGTTTTTTTTATACATACGCACCGACACACTTTCAAATGATAAAGCACACCGTTGGGAAAGAGAGAAAGGGGGGGAAAGGAAAGGGGATATAATGAGTGGGAGAGGGAGGGGTATACAAAGTGAGGGGAGAGAGGGGTTGATGCAAGAGAGAGAAAGAGAGGGGGGGGGGAGATATTGGGAGAGAAGGGGAGGGAAGGATGAAGAGAGTGAGAGAGGGGATGAGCACCAAATTCAAATTTTATATGTTCTAGGAGGACATTTTCAGGGATCGAGTAGCGTTTTCAGATTTTGTAAAGCCAAATTGAGATTTTTTTTATAGTTGGGCAGAAAAAAACAATGATTTTTTAAGTGTGTTGTCAAGTTATAAAAGTTATTTGAAGTTATTTTTTAAGTTAGATTGTTCTATGCTACCCAATATGACAGTTTTTGGCTCAAATACAAGAAAAATGAATTATAATATCAAATGGCCAATTCTTCAAATTCCAATGTTGCCTCATTTTGTATATTTAGAACTCCTTCAAGTTCTCTCACACCAATTGCAGTATGTCGAGATTTTATTGATAATTCATTTATCTCATTGCATTTATGTTATGTATGCAAGTGTAGTTTAATAATTGTTCATTCAATTTTGCAAGATCGAGTTCAAATGCTCAAGATATTCTTGTGATCCCAAAATTTTGCAAGCTCTTATCAGGAGAAAGATACCGCAAGAATATGTTTGATGAAAATGGACAAATTATTTACCCTACCAATCCCAACATGCCATCTTCCAAAAACCAGCCTTGGTCAACGGTATTAAACCATGAATTTGATCTATTTTATGTAGACAACCTCGTAAGGCATAAGAAAAATATGTTTGAGTAATTGTATTTTTGGATTTCAATGGAACTAACACAAATGTATTTCTCAATTCAACATTTGTTTATAAAGGTGTTGGTTTCATGTTTATTACTGCGAAGAAAATGTCCATGCCTCTAATAAATGTTTGGTATAATTTTTTAACATATTAAAAGCAATGTATTACTAATATTATCAATGTAATGTTCAATATTCTTACAATCAGGATTCTGATGATGAGCAACCTATATACCATCCACCGTTTCACCCCACTACAATGTCAAGTTGCAATCTTGCCACTAAACGAAAAGAGCTCAGAGAGGAAGCATACCAAGAATGGTTGAAACAACCACCTATTCAATTGCCACTACGTCATGAGTCACCAATTCAAAACCTCGACAGTAACACTGGTTCTTCACATGTTGGGGATGAAGGCAATGATATAGATCTTGGTATGGATGATTTTTTATAGGATATCCAGGCCACGAAGGGAATGTTGTTAGATGCATTCCAACAAAATGAACTAGGGGATGACATTGATGTCGTAGATATCTTCTACGAAAACCTGAAATCTACTTCCATCACCCCTCTATTGGTCCAGTGCAGGAGTCTGGAAGATCTACCCAGCTAAGGAAAACAATGTTACTATACAACTTGAAAGAAATGTATGGTATGTCAAACGTGTGTTTCATGACAATTTTTAGGTAACTAACCATTAATTCCCCTAATTTTTTAAGGAATATTGTCACACAACGAAGGAAGACAAGGGTTGATTGTATTTATGCTTAATGACAGTGTAAATTTATATTTCCCACTAATTGCAGGTTATTCAAAGATAAGGTACTTCCAAGTGATAATCGCTTTCCTAATAACTATGGAAAGGCAAAGAAAATGCTAAAAATGTTGGGTGTTTGTTACAAGGAAAATCTCTCTATGGCTTGGGGTAAACCACAACAAATGGAATGACATGCATAAATCAACTCTAATCCCAAGTATGCTATATAAATGAAATGCTAACAAGACAAGGTCAAGGACCTACCTCGTCCGGGCGTCCAATGAAGAACATCGTTGAGCATGCAACTCAAATCTTTATACCTGCAACTTGTCCTCAACAACCAAGATACACAAGCCTATGGTGACAATATATAATGTTATCATACAAAATAGCATAATCCATTAACATACATGACAAATATGCCCATGGAATAATAATTCAAATATTTTCAAGATAACAATTGGACGAGAAAACTATATTTCTATTAATATAATCAATAGAAGTATATAGGTGAAAAAATTTTGTGTCGGCACATCTCAGAACCGAGAAACTAAGTCCTTCCAGCTGGGCCTCCACTGTTGAAAAGTCAACAAGAAACATGTGTCTAATTTACTTTTCCCTTAAATAAATTGGACAATAAATATTAATCTATTATCTCATAATTACTTGAAATAATTAACTGAAATGGAAAATCAGTTAAATATGGGAAATTTGAGTTCAAAGGTTGGTTGGTAAGACATGGAGGTGACTTGAAGTTGTAACGGAGTTATAAGTGTAGTTATGAGAGTTGTGAAGTAGTTTAACTCAGTTAAGTGAGTTAAGCCCAGTTGTACTAGTTGTAACTAAACTTACACTAGTGAGAGTTCAGTGAATTAATTATTAATTAATTCAAAATTAGTGAACTCACATGAAACTAGAGATTCACCATGGTTAACTACATGCATGTCAAATCCAATGGAGACCTAGTTGAGATAACAGGTGAAAGGGACAGTTTGGCTATCAATTGTGATTTGAGTGAAGTGCACTCATGAAATCACACATGCAGTGGATATGCTCATGAGCATGTGCAAACTAGAAAATTTGAATTCATTGTGAGAATTATTATTGCAGGGATTGTACAGAGGAGGCAGGTTGTCTGGAGACAGAATATTGGCACATGAATTTGTCAATTTTTGTAAGACAGTGTGAGATGATTGAATTGTACTGAGAGCTCTTGGATTAGAGTTTTGTATGAGATTGTTTCATGATCCATGATATACATAATATATGATAGTGGGGTTTTTAGCTTTATTCGTTCCCTGTAAAACTTTTGTGTTATGTGTTCTTGATATTTCACTTTGTGATCATGGTTTAATTTCTGCAAGAATATTAGTAGAAGCGATTATGTATTTAACAATGGTATGTAATTGTTAGATCAGGAGAATCCAGGAAATACTTAATTTGTATTGAAATTTTACATCCACCACTTCAATCCTCCACCAAAGGAAATCTCATATAAAGGATACAATGAGGTTCTCCATCAAAGAAGGAAGATCTTGGGGTTTGAACAATGAGTTCAAACTTTCATGGATAAAGGGATGCAGACTCAATGTGAAGTGAAATTTCTTCGGAGTATCTTTTCTCTCAAAATTTGAATTCTCCTCTCCACAACTTGGATATGGCTCAATTTATAGCCTTCAAAGGGAACTAAAGGGCCAAGTCAGAGCATTTCCAGTACATGGAATGTCAAGGATCATGGATCTTGTGATGTGACATGGAGACCCAATATGATTTTAAATTTTGAGCACCAAACCCGATGTACGCAGGCTGTAGTGGAGCAACCTGCGTATACGCTTGTTGTCTAACTAGTAGGGAACCTATATGTGGAAAAAAATTCTTTTTGGCTTTGGAAGGTACAAAAGGGGACTTCAAGTCTGCATAGGGAAATGGAAATGCCATCCAAGAAAGTTGCATGGGGTGAGGCAAAATTTGCTATAACAGATGCCCCCTAATGTGTGAGGTCAGAGGAGTATCTATGATGGCCGAAATACATTATAATTCCCAGAAGTGGAGTAATTGAGACTCAGCTTGAAGTTTTAGTTACTCATGAGAATATTAAAATCCATAATGACTTTGTACACATGGCTGCCAATCTGAATTACACTGTAGATCCATGTGGAAATATACCAAATAGTTGTTCATGGCCATGAATAGGAAATACAAAGTAGACACATGCCATAGGTTGTCATAGTCACAAACAAGGCCCAGTGGAATCCAATCTCAAAATCAATCTAAAGATATATGTATACAATGGAGTACAATATGATCTCCCATGATCATTGAAGTCATATAGGTACTGCTCCAATGAAAGATAGCAACAAAATAGGAATGTTGCTACTGTAAGTTGGAGGTCTTCTACACTATCCATCGAAGGTGCAAGTCTACATCATGTGAAAAGAGGGATTGATGTCGAACACAATGAGACTTCTTTTGATTACCATTCATTAAGGTATACCGTTAACAAACATGAGGCAACCTACGATAATGAAATTAGGTATCAAGGCACCGAGTACATTCTTACAAGTGTGAATAAAGGTGTTGAGGTTGAACACTTGAAGAATCAATTGATCAGGAGACATCGATGTATTCCCAACAGTTGATGGCAGGAGAACCTACCACCAATGACTGCAAGCCTCTAGGTACTCATAGGAATCTAGGTCTCATTTCCAGAATAGATGAGTTGAAATCGATGGAAGGAGACTCGCTGAAAGGAAAGCATTAAGGAATCTCTCATCAGTCAACACAAGGTACAAATTAGTAGCTTGATGATTAGGAAGAGCTCGGATGAATAGGATGTTTCAAAAACCAATGACCATGTGCGTCTTTCGCATGCACCAGATGCAAGTAGTGCACAAAAAATACCCTTTGAATAGCAGCCAATAAGGAAGACTACCAACAAAGGGGAGGAAACCACCAATAAGTCTAATGGAATCCAAGACATTGCATGAATCCCAATGTGTTAATAGATTTCTTGTCATCAAACACAAGGGAAACCCCCTAATCAGCAACCAAGGAGGAGATGTCAATTGTTGGGTTCAAGGTTACCTACCTATAATGAAAGAAGGACCAAGGTGCATGGTAGGACTATAGCTTCATGTGACTCTAAGACACATTGAGAGTATAGTCGACATGCAAAGTTAAGAGTTAGGAGAAATGGTCGACATAGGCTTATAGACTTCCTTTGAACAAGATCATGAGACATATGGATAACTCAGGCAGCATAGACTTCCTGATGAAACTCTGTGATGCAGGAGGCATCAACAAACTCTCCATAGGGACTAGAAGAATAACCAATCTGAAGAGTAAAATTTAAGAAAAGATCTCAGCTTTCTAAGGTCATGCTAAACCCAAAATTTGGATGACAAGTGGACTCAAAATTTCATGCTTTGTTCAAAGGCAACATGATTTCTACCAATATGAGATAATATTATTTTCCCACTCATATTTTTTGTTTTTCATAGGAAAATAAATGCTATGATACAAGAGAGGAAATGAGTGTCTCAATTAAGAAATTGGATCCAAATAGTGGAACATATACCTATTCTCAATGCAAGGAAGTGAATGTGGGGCATGGACACTTAGAGGAATATTTCCTCTTAGGGTATAGGGTGTCAAGCTGCAAAGGATATAAACAATGCTCTGCTTGGCTAGTGATGCAAATTGTTGAGGTAAGAGGATTATAATGAGAAAGAGGGAACCATAAATAGGCTCAATACTGCAAGCAGGAGGATGGAATGCAATTACAACTTAACTCCAAAGAATGTACTTTTACATAAATTTAGTCCCCTAGGCCCGAAAAAGTATAAAATAATACCCATGAGAACTCTTCTAGCCAATGTTGACTAGAGTGTTCATTTTTCGAAATTAGTCTACTTGATCTAAAAAAGGGTTAAACTTACACCAAATAGATGTCCTTTCAAAGCCATTTAACGAGTGTGAAAGAGACAAGTTCACTCGGCAATCTTTTGTTGGATTACTGAGAGGGGGGGTGAATCAGTAATAGAGAAATTTAATCCTTTTTAACCATATAATCCAAGTGTTATATCAATGACGCATTATCATCCAATAACTGCAAAGTAAATAAGAAATAAAAAAATGAACAAACATAAACATACATAGTACACTAGTGTTTTACGTGGAAACCCAAATCGGGAGAAAACCACGGAATGTTTTTTCTTATATGTCTTGAATAATTACATTCATTGGAAGCACCAACTTCCTTTGTTTTCCAGCTACAACTGGAAGGAGGCTCCAACCCCCTAGTTTCTTAGGCTACAACCTGAGGGTAGATCCAACTCCCCAATTCTCTGGCTACAGCCAGAAGGAGGCTACAACCCCCTATGTTCTTCGGCTACAACCGGAAGGTGGCTACAACCATCTGTCATTGCCCCGTCCTGCCACCCTAAAGTAGAAGTAGAATAATGGAACCACTGTCAACCTGTCACTGTGAAATATATCATTGTAAACCTATACCAATAAATCTGAACCATGCATCAACCTGTACCTCAACCTGTAATCAACATGTACCATAAACAAGTGCATCAAGCATGCACCAAACTGTACCAAATAACATGTAATCAACCTGTACCATAAAAAAGTGCATCCAACCATGTACCAAGTATGTACCAATCATGTGTCAACTACTCATCAACTATGACTCATCAATATGTACCAACATCATCAACTATACACCTCATGTATGTGCCAACTCATCAACTATTGTCTCAACCATGTACACAACATGTACCTCAACCAAAATCCCTCATCAATTTTATCATCCAAATCTGATTTGTATCTCTTTAATAGACTTAGTGTAAATAATCACATTCCTGCAAACCTTCCTTCACTTCAACAACAAGAGACTAGCATTTTCATCAAACTTTTCTTTAGTCTCACATGCCTAGTTTTGGATTAGTCAACAACCCTAACTTGAAGTAATCATAACTTTGTACTTGTAATGTATAAATATTTGGAACTGATAAAAAAAATTCTTCAGTGTATTTTATGCAGTTCCTCTAGGTTTCACTACTTGGAACCTCTTAGAAAAGAAGTTATAGAAAAAATGGCATACCTTGCTGAATTATGGCTTATTCTAGAGAGCTACCTTGTAGAGCGTTCCCCGCATGAAATATTTGTTGAATTGATATGAAACTATGACACAGAATACTATAGACTGTACCCTAACCAACACATTTGGTTTCACTAAATTTGTATCTGTTATGAAGAATTTATGACATTTTTACCCGAAACATTTGTTTTTGACTAGTTTCAGGACTGGCCACAAACCCTATTTTCCACGGAGTGTAACTCCAAAAATAAAATGACCCAAAAGCTTAATTTTTTACCACAAATACTTGGATATGTTTTCTCAATTGCATAGCAATTTCATGGTATGAATCATTATATAAAAAAAGTTATAGTGAAAATGGTGAGATGACCTGTAAATAACATACTTTAGAAAGCACCATCAAAAGAATTTATCCTTCCTTGCATTTCGGCCTTATTTTCTTCACCTTCCCTCATAATTTCGGCTTAGATATCCTTGGTTACCTCATACACCTATATATGTTCAATATGCTCAAGTTTTATTAAAATGAGAGAGACTTTCCTCTTATTTATATTCTCCAAGTAGCTTCCTTAAAAACATCTTCTAGGTCACTTGGCCCCACTTTCTTTATTTTAGGGTTAACCCACTTCTAATTTCTCCATTAAATTTATTATTGAAATAATTTATTTCATATTCACTTTGAATTATAATACACTCATTACTTCACTTTATTATTTACCTTTTAAAATATCTTAAACCACTTTGACTACTTTGACCTTTTGGGGCTTCTAGATGACATGTTAGGGTCCTCCAACTTCGTAAGTCCATAACTCTCAAACCATGAGGAGTTATGTGACGTTCCACAGACCACCAAAAATGGAATGACATGTACTATCCATATAGAATAGTATTATCTGAAAATACATCATAACGCATACCGTTATCCATCAAACAAACTTGGGTCCATTACCCAAACCTGGGGTCTCCAACTTCTCATGGCCATAACTCTCTAACCGTGAGGAGTTATGTGACGTTCCACATACCACCAGAAATAGAATGACAAATACTATCCATATAGGATAGTTTACCTAACAAATTCATTGTCCTTCATCTCATTATTCCACAATTAATCATGGGTTCTCTTACTCCGCAAAGCATTTTCCCGTGAGGGATTTCACCATAAGGGGACCACTTTGGAGTTCATCCATATTTACTTCTTATCAACCATGACAAGACAATAATGAGTCATATTTACATAAAACAATGTTGGGTCCATTACCTAAACCTTTTTTTTGCGGGGCTTTCTTCAAGGGTTGACATCAATGACAACCAACCTTAATCAACATCTTTTCACTTTTTTAGAGAGTTGGAAAAGAGCTTAACCAAGACTCAGGGGGGGAGTCCCATAGGTGAAGGTCAGAATGCTTGTGATTAAGAATATGTGGTTTGAATGAAAAGTAATATCATAACTATAAGGAACTCTTGGTCCTATGGAATAACTTATGCATGGGCACCAAATGGCACAAAGGTTCTAACTAGGCAAACCATGTTTGGTAGGCCTCTACCACTTAATAACGACACTTCTAGTAGAAGTAAGAAGGTTATGTGATGCTAATAAATGGGTTTGTTCCTAACGTATATAGATCACAACCATAGGATAATGTAAGAATGCAAAATGGAGTGACAACCTATCCTATATGCTAGTGAAAGAAAATACATGTTGAAGGCATCAACGGGCGATATGACACTAGAAACCGTAAAAATTCCTAGACAAAACCACCAAAACCAACTCTTTCCACTGTACAGTTAGTCAATAAGGTAAAAATATCATCCCAAACTATATGAAATGGGCAAAAAAAATCTACTAATAGTAAAAATAGACCATTTTACCATACCATTTGAGTTTTTTCACCCACATAGTGCATTTTAGGCCATTTTTCCCATGATATTCAAGTGTCGATTATGGGAGCTACGATTAACAGAATTGGAAACTGTCTGGACCAAGTAAGTGCCCTTCCCCTCCTCTTCATTTTCAGTGGATTAAAATTCAAATTTAGTCCTCATTTTTTTAGTTTAAGAGAGTGCACCATATAAACTAGGGTGTACGCGGGTGATAGTTCATCAGGTCATGTACATGGAGGAATGTACACAGGGAAAACAAATCTTGCCCGCATATATGTGGCCCTATACGCGATTTTTAACATGATATCCCACATACAAGTCCATAAACAAAAACTTTATAAAATTTAACTCAAAATATGACTTTCGTTTGGAAGGATGGTGCTTGAATGGAGGGAGAGGGAGCATGAAGAGCTAGATGTAGCAGTGGAAAGGGATGCAAGGGCCCAACTGGCTCTAAAAATATGTGGCCTTTAAAAATTTTGGGATCTCAAAGGAATGAGGGCTCAAGTGAGGTTACTCCAGATGCTCATAAACTATTGGGATCTAGAGAAAGAAGCCTTCAATATAGATGGGAAACCATTGACGATTGAAGTAGACAACATATATTTCATTACAGGATTGTCTCACCA
Source organism: Picea engelmannii (assembly GCA_009831015.1). Lineage (NCBI taxonomy): Eukaryota > Viridiplantae > Streptophyta > Pinopsida > Pinales > Pinaceae > Picea > Picea engelmannii. The sequence continues at coordinate 115,983 of ML796791.1, read as the reverse complement.
GGGCAAGGTAGTGAATATAAAGGACCAGGGGGATGGGGGTGATATGACCATGGAGGATTACATTGTCACCCACTATGTTGTAGGCGCAGATAAAGTAGGGAGCCAACTCTTAATCAAGGTGATCGAGAACCTAAGCTTGAAGATCGTCGTACTTGTTCTTACACGAATCTCGGGGTTGACATCGTTGCACCAGGCATCAAGGTCACTCATGTTCTATGCAGTGGAGTGTTGATGACCCACTGTTTATGACTAGTGTACCTCACTACTGAATAACATGAAGAGCCAACTGACAGATTGCAAACAAGGGAGAAAGAGAAACTTCGGATTTGCATCCATTTTGTGTAGTTTTTTCTTTGAGCAGGTTCCAGGTTTGAGCCCTAGAGTAGAGATCATTACACATGGACCACACAATCCATCCATGTCATGGTGGACTGACGTGATGAGATGACTAGGAGGTGGTAGGGTGCCAACCCCCTACAATGACTAGTTCTTTTTATGGTGGTGTTGACAGGTCATAGCCATTGATGACCACCCCTATGTTGGGATCGACTACAGAGGGGATTCAGATATTCCTTTTCCACCAAGTTCCTCCTATGGTGTCATTGGTAAGAAAAAAAATTAAATATTTCATTTTTTGTGTTTTTCAAAAAGAATAAAAAATGCAAATATTTTTGTATGGTATCAAGTATTAACAATTGATTTTCCATGCAGATGTAGGTCAACGACTACCAGATGGATTCCCATGACATCGGCGGAGGATCTAGGGAGATGATCTTGTGGGAGGAGATGTGGAGAGATTGCTGTCGAATGTGCAGGGGAACATGTCTCGTTTGATGGACAGGATTCCTATGGTTCAAGTGGAGGATCTGCCAGAGGCTATGCAGCGGCAGGTGGTGGGTGTGCCTCGTGAGTGGGTGTGACTCTTCCAACGTCTTGCAAACAGTGTATTGTTCTATCATGATACGCATCTGGAACCACAGGTGTAGATTCCATGGTCATATATATATTGGCCATATATGTATTTTGAGTGTGTGAGCCCCATTTTGTATTATGACACCATATTTTTTGAAAAAATGAAATATAAAAATTTGGTCCTTAGCTATACGTATATATGTTACAATGTGTACATACATAAATGTGTTTTATTTACTTCAGTTATGTGACAAATGCCAATCTAAAACACAATTAGCATATGTATCGAATACATAATTAGAACTTCTAGGTCTATGATTATAAGTAAGACAATCAAAGTATTGTTCCAAAAGTCGTACCTGTAGGAATCGTTGGAGTAGAGTAAGGTCTCGCACACGATAACTATCGTTTAATTGAAATACAACTAGCTAGGATGCCAAGCAAACCTCTAAATATTGAATACCATGTGAAATGGAATCACGTAATAGTTCTATAACGGTGCTATACTCATCCACATTATTCGTTGATGGCTCTAGAAAAACACCACTTGAAGACACAAGTTGGCCCTTAGGTGATTAAATGATCCGCACGGCGGAAGCCATGTTCTATGTATTATGACTGGCACCATCTATGAATCCTAAGTAAACTTAAGACTCCATTGACATCTTCCAATCAAGGGAAAACTTGATAAGCAAGTCGACAACACAAAGGAAAAGATGTATATACAATGAGATACACTAGTATACAAAGAGTTGTGCCCAAGCTTGAGGGCTCAAGCATAATATATTTTAAGGTAGAGCCCATTTCTGGGCTCATCCATAATATTCCCTTCATAATTTTCCAACTTATAGTCTCCTTTCTCTAAAACATGTCGCACGATATAAGGATCCTGCCACATGGGGTTGAACTTTCCTACCCCCAACGGTTCTTTGGCTTGGTCATACATGAGAACCAAGTCACCCTCAGCATAATACAGAGGATAGACAGCCTATCATATTGAACCTTAACACATTGTTTATTCGCTTCGACAGTCGTAGAGGCATCTCAACACTGCTCATCTAGATGCTCTATGTGTATGAGATGTTCTTCAAGATCCGATGTGTCAGGTTGGAGATCAATTTCCATTTTGAGGGAAGGGATTTCACATTCAATCAGAAGTATCGAATCCATGTCGTGTACTAACTTAAAAGGAGAAAAACTAGTGGAAGTATTTACCGAGGTTTGATATGCCCAAAGCGCAGGGTAAAGCATTATATGCTAGTCATATTTGCTCTGGCTGACAGTTTTTTGCAAGATGGTATTTAGAGATTTATTTACCGCCTCTACTTACCATTTTCCTGGGGATAATAAGAGGAAGAATGACTGTGATTAAACCCCAATTTTGATGCTAAATCCTTCAACATTGCATTCTGAAAGTGACTACCATGATCGGTGACAATCTCCTTTGGGATTTCGAACCATGTTATAATTTGGTTGAATATGAAGAATGTTTTCGTCTTACCATCGAATTTAATGGTAGGCATGGCCTCTTCCCATTTAGTGAAGTAATACACAGCCATAATAATATGTTGATGCCCCCCAATTGAAGTTGGGTTACAGTCCATAAAATATATCCCCCACTTAGCGAAGGGACCGATGATGATGACTGGGTGAAGAGGGGTTGGGTGAGAGCACATTTTCTGAGCGAACACCTAGCAAGGGTGACACTTCTTTACTGATTCAACACAATCTTAAAAAATTGACGACCAAAAACAGTCGGCTCGCAAAACAATTTGGGTTGTCGCAAGCCCAGAAAAATGACCACCACAAGCCCCACTGTGAAATTCATTGAGAACCAACTCAGATTCTTCGTAAGCCAAGAAACGACACAAAATATTATCTACTCCTTGACGATACAAAGTGTCCTCAATGATAAGGTAGTTTTTATCTTGATGACGTATATGTCATCAATAGTCTCTCGATAAATGTTAGGATAACTTCAAGGTTTGAAGATAAATTAGATGTGTCCATACCATGGGTCTGAAGACAAGATAAGAAGATATGTTCATCCATGAACGAATCTCCATGACTAATACCATCATCTAGTCAAGGGAATTTTGATATCAACTCGAAAAAAACTAGTGATTTCTTAGACTTTACCGAAGCAAAATTGAGATCAAACTCTTGAAAAATAACAATACACTTATTATATTTTCCCCCTATGATACTCCTCATAAGAACGTATTGAAATGGATTGATATCTGCAACTATGGTAGTTTTTCAAAGTAACATATAATGTTGTAATCTTTGAACTACGTGTACAACAGCCAAGGCTAGTTTCTCCATGTGAGAGTATTTAAGTTCAAGACCGACTAAATTTTGACTGAGATAGTAGACAATGTTCTCATGGATCTCATCGTCCTCCTAAACCAAAACCATACCAACCGTCCCTTTGGATGTGGCGATATAAAGAAAATAGTCTCTACTGTAGTCTGGAGGCTTCAACAAAAGTGTCGATACCAAGGCTTTCTTAAGAGAATCAAATAATTTATGGGCTCGCTCATCCCATATAAATGGAGTATCCTTCTTCAAAAGATGCAAGAAACCCTTAGTCAAATTTGCATAGTTCACTATGAACTGATGTCAGAAGTTAGCCTTCCCTTATAAACCCTGAAGTTCTCAAATGTTGCATGGGGGAGGCAATCAAAGTATTGCCTCAACCTTCATAGAATCCACCATAATTCCATGATTAGAGACTAAGAATCCTAAAATACGACCATACCTAACGTAGAAGATGCACTTGTGAGGGTTTAAACATATGTGTTAGTAACAACATCTCTCAAATACTAATCAAAGGTGAGTGGAGTGATCAACTCTCTTACAAGAGTGAGCAGCGATATCATCAAGGTAAGCTTCAACAATATGCTTGAGATCATGAAAATCAAAGGTCATGGTGCGTTGGAAGGTTTCTCCGGCGTTTTTAAGGCGGAAAGGCATTTTTCGATATGCAAAAGTACCCCAAGGACAAATAAACTTTCTCTTGTGTTGATCCTCAGGTTTGATTTGAATTTGATTATATCCTGAAAATCCATCCATAAAAGAAAAGACTTCCCTTCATGTGCACTCATCAAGAATCTAGTCAATGAAAGGAGTCGTGAAGTTGTCTTTAAGACAAACCTTGCTCAGGTCTCGAAAATCCATACACATGTGGATGGTTCCTTATTTCTTATTCACGGGAATGGGGTTAGACACCCATTCAGTCAAGGGAACCGGGTATATGAAACCAACATTAAGTAGCTTCTCTACCTCTTCCTTAATAGCAGAGGCCTTCCAAGGATTAATAGCTCTAAGACATTGTCAAATAGGTCTAGCATCCAAATAAGTCTTGATCTCATGTTCGACAATGTTGGGGTCGATCCCTGGAATCTCTTCATATGACCAAGTGAATGCGTCATGAAATTATTTGAAGAGATCAGTGTAGATCTTAATTTCTTTAGGCAAACAATCTGCACCGATATATACATTCTCAATTCTTCCAAGAATTCGAGAGATGTCAATTCTGACAGTAGGAGAAATATTCGCCATGTTTCCTTTGGCATAAATACCATTCATATCTAGCGAAACCATAGTGTGACCAACCATGCCTTCAGTTGTCATTGAAGATAAGCCTCTCACTGTAATCTTAGTCTCTTATGACTTAGATCTAGTGGTTGACATGGTGATCTCTTCGATAGAGCTATTAGAGCCTGACCTTCTTACCCCTATTGCGGCCCTCGACATGTGTTCCTTCCAGAGTGTGTTTCTTCCATCAAGTGAATATCTCTTGGAAGCCATGACCAATTTTTGTCCCTTAACATGGTGTCCTTTCAGAGCATTGTCCTCTTGGAAGCCATGATTAAGAAGAGGAGATTTGAGCATGTTTTTTTGATTTCAAGCTGATTAAAAAATAAAACCATCTTTGAGCATGGTTTTTTTATTTCAATATCATTAAAAAATGAAACCAGCTTTGAGCATGGTTTTCTTATTTCAAGGTCATTAAAAAATGAAACCAACTTTGAGCATGGTTTTATGATTTCAATATCATTAAAAAATGAAACCATCTTTGAGCATGGTTTCCTGATTTCAATCTCATTAAAAAATGAAACCAGCTTTGAGCATGGTTTTCTAATTTCAAGATCATTAAAAAATTAAACCAGCTTTGAGCATGGGTTTCTGATTTCAAGCTCGTTAAAAAATGAAACCAGTTGTGAGGATAGTTTTGCGTCTCTGTGGAAACCTTGTTAAAAAATGAAACATAGGTCACGAGGATAGTTTTTGAATCTCTATGGAAACCTCGTTAAAAAATGAAACAAAGGTTATGAGCATAGTTCTTCTCCTGTGTCAATCTCGTTAAAAAATAAAACATCTCATATCAAGCATAGTTCTTGTTCCTGTGTCAAGCTCGTTAAAAAATGAAATAGATTTCCCCCCTCTTCGATTGAGTCAAGTACTTTGTTATGTACAGTATTTGAAGCTTCATTTCATCCCCCTATGTCATTGGATGAAACAAAGCTTGGGGGGGAATGCTTACAGCGTCTAGACTTCATGCTGAAGTTAAGTTGCTAGCTTCTTAAGCTAGGGGAAAAGTATCAACCATCCTTGGATTATGGGTTGGGAAGTCGCAAGCATAGTGTTTCTAGTTTCAAGATTGTGTAAAAATGAAACCAGGTCCAAGCATGGTTTTCTCTCGTTCAAACTTGTGTAAAAATGAAACCACCTACTTCAATCATAGTTTCCTCTAGTTCAATATTGTATAAAAATGAAACCAGGCCCAAACATAGTTTTGTTTAGTTTTAAGCTTGTGTTAAAATAAAATATTATCCCATGCATAGTTTTACTTTGGTTCAATCTTTTGTAAAAATGAAACCAATATAGAGCTTAGTCTTTGTTCTTTCTCATCCTCATAAATACCTGAGAATGTAACTGAGTATACTTTTATCACTTTTTCGGACTCGTAAAGGTTATATGAAAAAGGAACCCCCCGGAGTTCTCTTTAAGCTATTTTTAGACTCTCTAAATATGAAAAGATTGTCTAGCGATCTGGTTTTTTCATGCTCGTTAAAGTATTTGAAGAAAATATCTGTTGAGTGGTAGTTTATCTCTTTTTCGGTCTCATCATACTACTTTATGAAAAAGGAACACTCTAATCAAGCATGATTAGAAAATTGTATGGAGTCCTCTTTAAGTTCTTTTCAAACTCCATAAATATGAAAAGACCATTGAGTTTTCTTTCTTTGGACTCGTAAAACAAACATCAAAAATCCCATATGGGACCGAACGACTCCTTCCTAGGGTTTTTTAAACATACTCTGATGGACTTATCTGAAGGATGAGCTTATAGTTCAAGCATATGTTATCCTCCTCAATATTGTGTAAAAATAAAGAGGTACTCGCCAGAAATGGTGGGGGGGAATTGGGAAAGAAATGTATCTAAACTTGTATTCTATGGAAGAGTCACTTTTGAACATGACACCCTTTCACTTGCTTTGTGTTTAGGTTGGAAAATCCACTCGTATCTTGATCATATTCCTTTATAAGATTAAAATTTGGTATGTTATCCTCTTTTGTTGAGTCGGTGTTTCCAAGACAGTTGTTGTGTCATCAATATGTCCAGAGAGAAGTTCAACCCGGAAATCCTTCTATTGTGTTGGCCATTTTTGTAGTCCTTAATCCTTCTATTGCATCGGCCATCCCTGAGTTGGTCCTGAATCACCTGTTACTCTAATCTACTTCAAATATTTTTACTCATTTCATGTCATTTATGGGGGATACATTAAGTCCCTCCTGTGATGAGTCTTTTCATGTCAACTTTGACTCATTATCCAGGAATTAGACTTAGAAACTAATTGGTACCTTGGAACTTGCATGCCTCAATGGCAGATTTCCTCGCTTTCGACAGTGGGTTTTCATTATTGACCCTTGATCGGGAGATTTCGCCAAGTGTTCGACTTTCGCTCATAAATTCACATCCATTGGATTGTACTAGTGTACCTTGGGAGTCATTGACATTAATGGTGATTTCTCTCGCACTTGTTAATGGTATACATTAATGACTGGTAAGCAAGTGGTTTCTACCATGTTTGACTTCAACACATGTATTTGCATGGTTAGATTTGTACTATAGAGTGGTGGAGATGAAGACCCTAGATCGTTTCTGATAGATTTAGGTTGCATTGGAGTATATATTCATATTGTATTATTGCATAGATCCACAGTGTATGTCTCGTGGCTATGTTCAAATTTGAGTCATTAACTCATAGATCCATGGTGTATTTTTGGTGGCTATGTTCATATTTGAGTCATATTGGCATGGATCCATAGTGTATGTTTGGTGGCCATGACCAGTTTTACTTGACATGGATATTTTCATGTCGGCATTTATGCTTTGAGTCATTTGTATTATGAGTATGGGAATGCCTAAGTCAGTGATGATATATTATTGTACTGTATTTCCTTGTTTGTTGGCAGGTTTCCGACCGACGTGTTCCTTGTTCCCAACACACACTCGACAAAGTATTTCAGCTATCACTTTGTTCTAACTTCATACTTTTGGGAGCTTACTGTTACACATTATTTTCATCACACCTACGATCGTTAATGATTTACACCTATCCTTTGTCTTTAGAAGGATCAATTGCCTTAATCTCGGAAGAAGAATAAAGATGAACTTTCTCAAAGAGATGAAATTATCTTTTCCTTTGTAAAAAACCTTGTAAAGAAGGATTGTCGCACCTTGCTCAGTGTTAAGGGTTCCACGATGTAAGATCGATGTAGGTTGCACCACAGTGTTCTGCGACATTGTCTTAGTTTTCTCAGTGTTAAGGGTGCCACGATCACCCATACGAAGAAAAAGAGAAGCTTCTCAATGCTTCTAGAATAGAATCTTTGAGGGTGAGGTGGCCTCTGATTGGTTTGGATATGAGTCACATCCCTGATCTCATGGGATCATCCTAACCTCCTCACCCTATCATTTTCATCTTATAAAAGGATGGGAGTTCTCATGGGAAAGTTATCTTTTTCGGGTCAGTTTTGGAATAGATTTTGGATTAGCTTCAACTATAGCTAATTTATATGGAGTGTTTGGGCTTATGTTGGCTTTGAGCTTCACTTTGTCAAGCTGAGATCATAAGTAGTTGTCAGATCTACAGTATTAGAATCTGTGGAGCATAAGTGTGTGGTAAGAAAGGAACTATTGGAAGGGACCCTAAAACATCAAGGCATCAGTTGTATTCTCCTTTTCATATTGTTATCACTGAAATTTCGTCCGCACATAGCGACAAGAACTCCGCATCGTCAAAACAGGACTGAATTCATTCATGGCACAGGATTAATTCCACAGCATTGCAAAAGGGTCAAAAACTATACCAAGTGACCAAAAATTGAAGGGCGCTTTACAGAATCTGGGTGCGCGTGCATATGCACGTAACAGCAACGTACAATGCACGCATGCGTGCACGATGCGCAACTATTGGGTGAAAAACTCGCACACCTACTAAACGATGCATTTATTGAAATTGGTTGGCCTCCCAACCACTAATGGATCAGCTCCCAAGTCGATTTGACACCAAATCCGAGCTCAATCTGCATGGTGGGCTGGTCAAAGACCTAAATGACCCCTAAAGAGCCCCTTTTCACACTCCAAAGAGGTTGCATAATCACCCAATGCTAGGCTATAAAAAGACATGGATAACCATCACTTTCTCAAGGAATTCTATGTATTGCTATGCTGCCAAGATTGTTAAGGACTCATTCTTTGACAAGAACACATAGGCATCATTTCACAAGAGCTATCCACCTCTCTCTTGAGTGGATAAGCTTGGAGTTCTTTCACCCACATTTTCATCTTTTCATTGTAAGGAGAGCAA
>ML796791.1:95038-105725 GCA_009831015.1 Picea engelmannii | reverse complement strand
AAAGGACCAAGCGATGTCCACATGTTGCAAGGTGACATCTAAATAACTAAAATTTGGTACACTTTCACTCACACACAAAAGCCACTTTTTCACTCACATAGCCTCGTCTCGAAACGTGGTGGTCTAAGTAGGTTTCCTCCAAAAGAATTCTAAAAACACCCCATCTTTTCTTGATAAGACTATCCACTCCCACTTTTAATCAAACGAGGTTGGTTTTCACCCCCAGCCTCACAAAACAACTTCATCTAAAATATTTCTAACAACTCACTAAGTTGTCCTCCACAAGAGGTGCCAAAAGAAAATTTTATTCTAGGTAGGATTTCGGGGGTAGGCATCCAAATAACCCCCCGTTATCTGGTTCTCACACTTTCAAACATAGAAGTTGACAAATAGGGAACTTTCAAAATCCTCCAAGTCCAATGTTCCAATCACCATAAGGCAGGGAGATACCCGTGAAGGGTCAAAGGCCGAGGTCCGGTTGTTCTATGCGTCCCCCCTTGAGGCACCCACCTCTTGGACGGGATCCAGCCCGTGACCCATTTCTTAGGCCGAAAATCTAAATGTCGCACTTGGACCGAGGTACCTAGTAAAAAACCATAGGATATCTACCCAGGTGGCAATTGTGGGATGCAATTGCACTTTGATTGGACTTTGTGTGGCTATTGGGAAGTATCGCCAGCTCTTTTGGGATATTGACCCCTCTACCCCTCATTATAACCAGTTATTTCATCCTTCACTAGTATCTCTTCCGGTGACTTCAGGCCCCATTGTTGAGAACTATTGGAAGGTCCAGTGCTATTTGAGAGGAAGGACATTACGTCTTCTAGGACACGAGCATTTGCTTTATTTTGATCCCCCCACGTGGACAAAACCCTCTTACCCACATATATGTTCCTTTATCATTTATGTATGATGCACATCTGATTACAGTTTGACTTCGATATATATATTGTGTAAAAACAGTCACAGCAAAGACTCTTGGTTCTATATTTCTCTCACCACTTGTTGCACACATTTCACACAACTAGTCTGACATCATAGGGGAACCACAGAACCCCCGTCGTTCACGATGCTTGCTCAACCTTCCTCCTATTTTAGGGGGGAGTTTCTGGTCGTACTCATTCATCGATACCTCCTCCACACACTCCTGTGAGTGCTACCATCTTAGGATCAACTTTGCTTGGTTCTACCTTACTTGGGTCAAATTCCCAAGGTCATACAGTTACTCGCTCTCCTTTGCACGGAAGTGGGGGATCCACTTCCTCTCGAGGAGGGAGCACCAACCCACCTAGTCCCCATCAAGGGTCAGGTTCACAACACACCATGGTTGGATCTAACCCTCCCACCCCACTACAGATGCCATACCTATATTGCATGATCCTATATTGCATGACGCCTATATTGCATCCTATATTGCATGACGCCACATGGCCTGCAATGCCAACCAAACTTCCTTCAGACATACCAAAGTTTGAAGGAAAGGCAAGGGATGACCCTGCCAATCATGTCATGACATTTCATATATGGTGTTCTTCCAATAGCATTATGGATGATTCCGTCAGATTGTGATTATTTCAACGCACACTTACTGGCCCATCAGCCAAATGGTACGTCGAAGAAAAATTAGGGTCCCACATGACCTTTGAGTCCTTGGCCAAAGCATTCTTAACTTTCTTCCAATTACCCATCCACCATGACAATGGTCTAGAACTACTGTCTAACTTCAAACAGTCCTCAACCACCCACATTGCTGATCACATTCATGAGTGGCGTAGGCGACGTAGTTTGTGTAAAGAAGAAACCACCAAGCAGCAATGTCTTGACTAGTTTCTTAGATCACTTGTCGCTCTCCTTGGCAAGGATGTAGCTTCTACCTTCCCTCAATCCGAAGAGGAAGCCATCAGTAAATCCCAGCAATATGACCTCATCTACGCACAGTCAGGATACTTGTACACAGTACTTCATGATCTTCCAAAACCTGGGCCATTTGGCCAGGACAAACCTGGGATGTCTCACTCAGTAGATGGACTAATAGGTGCCACCACACACCATGGTCCACAACCCCAACCACCATCGATGTATGGAACACCTCAATACCCATCGGCATATGGGGGCACTCCTTATTTCCCCCCACCCCCTTATCAACAACCATATCTTGTTGCTATACCTCCACCCATTAGTGGACCACCACCAGCACCTCCCATACATCCACCTATTCCCTCAACCGATGGTACCCCCTCAACATAATCTTATAGTACTAGTGAAAGCATGACGCCTTCCTATGTACCCTATGGATCGGTACCACCACAAAATCCATACTTTCCCTTTCCTGGTCCTCCACAACCCATGGCTCCCCCACATCCTCATGCGGGGGTAAATTTTGTTCAACCCTCTGCTACTCAACAATACCAAAATTTTGAACAGTTGAACACATTCAACCCAACAAACCCTTCGAACAATGCCAAGAAGAAAGGAAGGAACAAGAATAACAACAATCCTGGTCAAGGCGGGAATCAACCCCCACAGCATCCACCCACTGGGGGCAACCAGAACCAAGGGAACCAAAACCACCAGGGGGGCAATAACAACAAATGCCAAGGGCAGAATACTGTTAAAACCATACACCCTTGTGCTCTTTGTGGCATGTATGGTCATTACACTCACCATTTCCCCCAGATCACTGATTTCAAAAGGTTGAAAGGCTCTGGGAGCCTTCCCCCCTCCCCAGCGCAACCTGCGCCGTAGTAGGCACAACAACAATACGTACAGCAACCCCCTCCCGCCGTACTGCAAAATCCTATCCCACATCAAGGTGTCATAAACACCCAACAGGATGCACAGCGTCCCCCACCTCAATCGGGATAGTACCACAACCCTAACAATCCAACAGAGCGTACCATTCTTCTCACTAGCGAGGAAGAAATCCTTCTGCAAACACGCAATCGTCAGTATCCTACAACAGTTGAGTCTACTCCTATATCTCCAGAGACAAACCCTACCCTGACGGGACCTCCGTTGACGATCCCTCGCCCTTCAGCCGAACCACCATTACGCATCCCTCGCATCCCCTTGCGCAGGAATGTTCACAATCCACAGGCTAGGGAAACACATAACTACAGCTTGGTAGATGACTTAGCGCAATCCCCGGCTGCCATGTCAGTTCTGGAAGCCCTCCAGACTTGTCCTACTCAGCGGAAATCACTACTTTCCGCCTTAGGGGCAGTCGATCCAGCCAATACTCGACTCATCACCTTTGACCTCGATATCTGTGAACCGCGTCTTCCCGCCGCAGTTGTTATTCAAATACCAGTAAAAATACAGAACATCACCGTCCATCGGTGTATCATCGATGAAGGGGCATCTACCTGTATCATGTCCAAAATAGTATGGCAGAAACTTGGTTCCCCGGAACTCATACCTTCCGCCATCACATTACAAGCTTATGACGGACGACCATCATCTCCTGAAGGGCTCTTCCAAAATGTCCCCGTGGAACTCGGGGGAAAAACTATTCTCATTGACATTGAAGTTATCGACGCTCAACTCGATTACAATATCTTGTTTGGACGTAGCTACATGTATGCTATGAAGGCAGTGGCATCCTCAGTCTTTAAGACAATCATGTTCCCCCACAATGGGAAGATTGTGACCATTGACCAAGTCTCACATTACGAGCCTAACCCATCTGCCAATCTCGATAACATTCTTCCTCTCATTCACACTAACAAAGACGTATATCCACTCGTCGAGATGGATCCTGGGATTTTCAAAGATCCATCCTTGTTAGGGACATACCATGGAGCACCACCACTCCTTACCCCTAGTCAAGTATGCGTCATCTCCTCTAACGAAACTCACCAGGAGGATGCTCGTCCTCCTCAGGAGGCTTCAGTCATTTCTGACGTCTCATCAGTCGCAGCACCACTCCCACAGGAGCCTCCTGCACACTCGTCGACCCCTACAGTTCATGAATCCACATCCCCTCAAGGGCCTAGTCCCATTTGGGAGACCATTCCCCAACCCCTCACTCAAATTCCCTTCTTTTACCCTCCACCCGATATAGAATCTTTCCAGGTAGCTGCAACGCTCACACTACCCAATATGGTGTTAGCAATCCCAGTGTGGTACTTACATCCACCTGAGATGGTCCCTCGCCCACAGGCAGGACTCCCCATGAAGATTCTTGTCCTCACTCCCACTACCCCCACTACCCCCATACTCCCTACCCCCCCTGCTACAGCTGGGGGTAGGAGAAAGAAGAAGGATCCCACAACTCCCCTTCCTCCGCGCATCTCACCACCTTGTGCATTATGTGACAAAGAGGGTCACCAAACCAACAACTTCCCATCACTACCGGAATTATGGAATTTGATTCCCCCCAATCCAACCCCCACACCACCCATTACTACTGCTACCACTCAACCTTCCAACAGTAAAGGGTTGAGGACCAAATTCGTGTGCGCCATCTGTTCTGAGTATGGCCATTACACCCATCATTGTCCAACACTACCTTGTTTCCGGCAGGCATTAGCTATCATAAGCCAAGACTTTCAAAACAACCCACGCCCTGCCATGTCCTCCACAACAAAAATCACTGACATTCGCTATGTCACCACTTCAGTCAATGAACGCATGAGATGCCCTTTCTCTCTTTGCGATTCATTGGCTCATTTTACCTACCAATGTCCTATGATCATAGAATATAGGCAACGTCACTTGGACCTGCTGCACTGACCCACAGTAGAGGTAATTGACCTTACTTCGCCACTGGCGGATCTTCACATCATTTCTCCTGAACTCAAGGCACTCCCAACGCCTCCATGGTTCTTAGATGACATCTCTGAGGATTTACCCCGTAACCCACCCAACTCTCCTTCTCACTTCCCTTCGGAGACTCTTCACCCTACCACCACGGGTACCCCTCGGTACCTCAATATATGGTTTATTTCGAGTGAACCCTCACCCTCTCTTAGTATTACCCCCTTTGTTTCTTCAGTAGGGGGAAACCACACTGTCACTAAGATCACTCCTCATGATCCATTATATTCCCGTCATTTCCATTGCGACGAAGAAATATTGGAAGAATTACAACGCCCAGACTCTCCCTGGGACGCACTCAATCATCGTTCTCTCTTCCTTCCACAGGACACCCTCATGCCTCCTAGCCATAACCCCATTTACGCGGTCGAAACCAAAGACTTTATCCCATCAGGGCCTATCGACTGGTTCAACAATCCCATTCCTGCACCTAACACTTTTGAATAAGGTAATCTGGCTAACATTCCCCCCACCGTCAAAATCGACATTTCCATTAAAGATGGCGTTGTCGAAGACATCATCATCGGAGCAGCTTGCACTCCTCAGGAAATCGTGGCATATAAAGCCCTCTTCCAGGAATTTAGGGATATCTTCGCCTGGTCATACACAGAAATCCCTGGCCTCGATCCCTCTAGTCAAACACCGCATCGATACCTGGCCTGACATCACACCAGTTCGCCAGAAACAGTGACCGCTACACCCATCCAAGGCCGCGGCTATCAAAGCCAAAATTGACAAATTGCGTACAGCCAGATTCATTTACCCCATCGCTTATACTTCATGGGTTTCCAACCCTGTACCCATCGACAAAAAATAGGGCACCATTCGCGTTTTCACCGACTTTCGCGATCTCAACAACGCATGTCCAAAAGACAATTTTCCAACGCCCTTTATCGATCCAATTATCGATGACTGCGTCGGACATGAGGCTCTTTCCTTTATGGACGGATTCTCTGGCTATAACCAAATTCAAATTCACCCCGTCGATCAATATAAAACTGCATTCATTACCTCGTGGGGTACGTTTTCATATCATGTCATGCCCTTCGGCCTCAAAAACGCCGACGCAACTTTCCAGCGGGCCATGACATACATCTTTCATGATCTGGCTGCAATCATTCTCGCCTACTTGGACGACCTCACCTCTCGATCCAAGAAATGCACCCAACACCTCGATGATTTACGAGTCATCTTTCAACGGTGTCGTCAGTACAACATCTGCTTGAATCCTCTCAAGTGTGTGTTCTGCGTCACCGCAGGGTGCCTCCTCGGTTTCATTGTTTCCCAAAGAGGTATTACCGTGGACCCCCTTAAAGTCCAAGCCATCACCGAAATTCCACCTCCTCAGAATTTACGACAACTTCAAAGTCTACAGGGCAAAGCCAACTTTCTTCGACGCTTTGTTCCTGATTACGCTATACACGCACATGGTTTCCTTCGCTTACTACGTCACGACATCCCTTTTCATTGGGACAACTATGCCCAACAGTCGTTTGACGATCTTAAAGCAGCGCTTTCCAATGCACCTTTGATTAGTTCACCTGACTACAATCGCGACTACATCCTCTACGTATCAGCATCAGCTGTATCAGTAGTCGGTGTCCTCGTCCAGCTCAGAGATGACAATCGTGAACACGTCATTTACTACGTTAGTAAGAACCTCTCAGGACCACCCATGAAGTACAAACATGAAGAGAAACTTGCTCTGGCAGTTGTCCTTGCAGTTCAAAAACTGCACCATTACATTCTGCTTCGTACCACCAAGGTCGTCGCAGATTCCAACCCTATGCAATATTTGCTCAGTCGTCGCCAGGTTAACGGAAAATTCACTCACTGGATCGTTATCCTTCAGGAGTACGACCTCGAGTTCTCAACACCCAAGAGTAAGAAGGCCCTTGTTCTCGCTGAACTTGTCACGGCCCTTCCCTCTGACACACCTAGTTCCCCCGTCAATACTGACTTTCCTGACGAACATCTCTTTTACATCGCTTCAGATGACCCTTGGTATGGTGACCTTCTCATCTACCTACGAACTCAAAATTTCAGTCACCACCTATCACGGGATGATCGTCGGTGCATTCGCCATCAGGCCCCCCGCTATCTCCTCATCAGTGACATCCTATATCGGCAGGGCGTCGACACCATTCTTCATCGCTACCTGACTATTGACGAGGCTGACAGAGTCTTAAACAACTACCACAGCGGCGCCTGTAGGGGGCATCTTTTGGGCATCGCCACGGCTCAAAATATTATCCGGGCTGATTACTTTTGGCCTACCTTGTTTCACGATTGCATTCATGTTGTGAAACGATGTGAGCAATGTCAGCTCTATGCCAACAAAGCCCGCGCTCCCCCCACTCTTCTCCACCCGGTCATCACTGCAGGCCCCTTTTGTAAATGGAGCATTGACTTTATGACTTGTAGTCCCCCCTCCAGCAATGGCCACAAATATATTGTTGTCGCTGTCGATTACTTCACCAAATGGGTCGAAGCTATGCCCACCTTCAACAACACCACTAACACTGCATCGCGTTTTTTCTTCAACCACATCATATCCCGGTTCGTAGTACCACTCCAACTCATTTCCGATCATGGGAAACATTTTGAGAATGAGATCTTCGTCGAACTCTCATCTCGGTTAGGCTTCTCCCACGAGTTTGCCTCATCATACTATCCTCAGTCAAATGGACAGGTTGAGGCAGTGAACAAAGTCCTCAAGACCATGTTACAACGCACGGTTAATAAACATAAAACCAATTGGCATCATATGTTATTTTCCGCGCTATGGGCTTATCGAACGACAGTCAAGACCGCTACGGGTTTCACGCCATTTCATTTAGTCCATGGGGTCGAGGCAACTCTTCCCATCGAGTGCGAAATTACCACCCTATGCACCGCAATTGAGCTTTTACCTGACACTGCTCCAATGGAGCAGCGCTTTCTGAACTTGGAGTCTCTGGATGAATATTGACGATCCTCATTACATAACAACGACGCAGCTAAAAAATGATCCAAAGCTACCTTTGATCGCCATGTCAACCTTCGATCATTTCACGAAGGCGACCTTGTCCTTTCTTATGATATCGCTCATGATACCTTTGGCCATAGCAAATTCGAATCACTTTGGCATGGCCCTTACATCATCCAACATTGCCTCACCAAAGGCGCATACATCCTGGCCTCCCCCGAAGGCCTCTTTCTCAAAGAACCCGTCAATGGGTTATACCTCAAGAAATTTTATGCTTAAACGTAGTCATACTACTTTAGGTTATTTTCTTTTCTACCATTTTTAATCTTTTTTCTCCCTCATATAAACTATCCTTTGTGCTATTGACAGATGACTCCTCCACCAGCTTACCACATTGGTTACGCCAACGGCGCCAGCCGTTGGACACAAAATCTCGCTTCGGCTTCTTGGGCTCTCTACACCCCTTCACATGAACTGCTACATTCCAGCGGCATATGTTTAGGACCAGCAACCAACAACCAAGACGAATACACTGTTGTCATTGGCCTCCTGACTGATGCCCAGCATCATCATATTCGTCACCTTAGCATTTTCCTCGACTCCCAACTAGTCGTTCTCCAGCTCAACAATGTGTACCGTGTACGCGATCCGTGCCTCTTTCGCAAATACCTGCAGGTTAGATTATTATATCGACATTTTGATTCCATTACATTTACACATATTCCAAGAGAATTGAATCAAACAACAGATGAAATAGCTAACATGGTGCTAGATTGGCATATATCACATCAAGCTACACATACATAAAACATCTCATACATCTTGTCACAGCATATAGATAGAATAGAAATCATCATCATCAACACAAAACACATGTAAACCACATTTGGATCTCAAAAACATGTATACNATATATATATATATATATATATATATATATATGTGGGCCCCTCAGGCCATCCAAATGTTTACATACAAAAAATATACATCAGCCCACAGGCCAGTGCCACATCTCGGTACGAAAAATGGCTCACCAGCCTATATAATCAAAAAAGTCTACAATATACATTATGGTGCCTCTATCGCACCCCCAGCTACTCCTCCCTCAGGAGGAGGTGGTGGCCCACCCCCACCAACCCCAGGTGATGGTGGTGGAACATCCGTAGGACCCCCTTGCCTAGGCGGCAGGCGTCCGCTAGTCATCGCAGCGAGCACTGCTGCTCGCCGCACTATCCCCCGCCATGGTGGCGGTAATCCAATACATTGCGCCAGGAACCCCTCGTCCTGGATACGGATCCACATGCCCTCAGGCAGGTCCTACAACACCGTCTCCAGACAACGACGTAGATCATCCAAGTCCACTCCGGCTGTGGCTGGAGGAGCATGTGACGGCCCTGCACCAGGATCATCGAACCGGCGTCTCCTCGCTGCCCTCTCAGGCTCTGCAGGTCACCCCGCAGCCTCATCTCATCGTCGCCTCTCTCCACGTGGAGGTCTCTCTGGCTCTCTCTGAACCGTCCCTCTATACAACTCCACCTCGCGCCCACGAGGTGCCAAATCTGCACATGCACAAAACAAGCAACAGCCGATCATATCAGTATCTCTATCACATATATATGAACTGATATATCAAAACATAACATAAATCAAACCATACAAGTACAAAACGTACCTCGATGGTCAAACACCTCCCCAGGAGGCAACACCATGTCTGGGTCCCCAGCATCTCGCAGCTGCGACCAGTCTCGCTCACGCCACCGCACATCCATGGTCACTACTAGCCACCTACACACAACACAGAGTCCTATATCAACATATGCAAACACCAAATGCATCAAAAAGACTCCCTTTTTCACCCATCAACCTTGCCTTCTAGGCACGGTTTTCCCACCCACAGGCGTGCACACGTGCGCACCTGTTCACTATACAGGCGTGCACTTATGCGCGCCTATGTGTCTCACAGGCGCACACTTATGCGCGCCTGTGTGTCTCGCAGGCGCGCATCAGAGCGCGCCTGTTCGCCATATAGGAGCGCTCTCGTGCGCGCCTATACACCCCACAGGCGCGCCCTAGTGCGCCCCTGTACACCTCACAGGCGCGCCCCTAGGGCACACCACGGCGCGCTTATTCAGTGGATAGGCGCGCAAGTATGCGCGCCTTCCACTGAATCGCCCGCGCATGTGGGCCCACATCCTACCAAAAACCCCTTTAAACCCCTATACGACCCCCCCGTACCTACCCTACCCAAAAATTGGAAACCTATTTCTATGCAGGATGATCAGACCACTAACCTGAAACTCGCACACCGTCGATCGGATACCTCGTGCTCCTGGAATCACTCAATCTCCTCTGAATTTTCTCGTCCAGTCACTGTAGCAGCAGGTACAAATTAGGTGGCAATGTGGGCCCTACAGCTATATATAGGCCTTTTGCCAAACTTCCACTCACCATTCCGGGAGCCCACGGCGTCCGTTTTTCGAGCCGTCTTCAGCCACGGGATCAGCATCATGCCACCTACATCACGGTTGTCCCTGGGCCACTTTTCATCCCGAGCCCCCGGGGCGCCCTTTTTTCATACCATCGTCAGGTACGCACACACATTGTCACATTTATCTAATACATGCTCATATCTTTGATTCTCTTCAGATATTGTTCACTTTGGGTATTTGGTTGTTCTATGTGCAGGTACTTGATCCTCATCTCTCCACATCATTCCTTCAGGTATATACTCAGCACTGGCACGTAGTCTCTCCCGCTATATTGCATTTACATTTCCAGTCACACCCTCTGATATTGGCCTTTAGGACACCCATTTCCGGCTCTGCAGTACTCACACCTCTATTTTTGCATCTTCAGTACTGGTACCCGGTAGCTTTCTTACCCACATGAGTTGTCTCATTC
>ML796791.1:10526-63242 GCA_009831015.1 Picea engelmannii | reverse complement strand
ATAATGATTTGCTCATTGTATTGGTCTATGTAGATGACATCATCTTTGGATGTAATAAGGATTCACTGGTACAATGGTTTGCTTCTGCCATGGAGTCTGAATTTGAAATGTCTATGATAGGAGAACTGTCATTTTTCCTTGGTGTGCAAATTACTCAAAGGCCCGATGGGATCTTCATCTCTCAAAGAAAATATTTAAGAGAAATGTTGAAAAGGTTTCAAATGGAAGATTCTAAACCTGTGGATACACCTATGGTAACTGGATGTAAATTAAGCAAGGATGATGATACACCTGATGTTGATCAAAGCTCATATCGATCAATGATAGGAAGAATGTTGTACATCACAACATCTCGCCCAGACATAATGCATGCTGTAGGAATGGTAGGAAGATATCAGGCTGCACCTAAACAAAGTCATTTGCAAGTTGTCAAAAGGATATTCAGGTACTTAAAAGAAACAATGACTTATGGTCTGTGGTATCCCAGAAATCAAAGTCTTCAGTTGACTTCTTATTCAGATGCATATTGGGAAAATTGTGTTGATGAGAGAAAAATAACCAGTGGAGGAGCATTCTTCTTGGGAAACTCCTTAGTATCCTAGCTCAATAAAAAACAAGGTTCCATTTCTTTATCAACCACAGAGGCAGAGTACATTGTTGTTGCTACCTGTTGCACATAGGTATTATGGATGATTCAGACACTTGCAGACTTAGAGGTAAAATATACTGCACCGATCCCAATTCATTGTGATAACACAAGTGCCATCARTGTGTCTAAAAATCCTGTCCTCCACTCCAAGACAAAACATATTCCCATAAAATATCATTTTCTGAGAGAGCAGGTCACCAATCAGATTGTTCAGGTCCATTACATTCCCACTACAGAACAAATTGCAGACATCTTCACTAAGCCCCTAGCTAAGACACTGTTTGAATATCTCAGACAGAAGATGGGTGTCATTTCGTTTCAAACCTAAAAAATCCATCTTGTTAGGGGGAGTTTTGCATTGATTGAATGTTTAATGCCTCCTAAAAATTCCTGCAATAGCTCAGGCGGAGCATGTCTCTTCTTTGACATTGATGTCAAAGGGGGAGAAAATAATTTGGGTGCCTTAGTTGCCATCGATGCCAAAGGGGGAGATTGTTGGCAAATGTCTAACAGGCAGTGTATGCTTGTCATTGATGGAAAGTACAACAGTGAATATGGCAGGATCAGAGTGTGCATGTGAAGACTCTTCAAAGGCATAGAAGTCTAAGAATCCCTTGGGGATTTGGAAGTGAAAGCTCAGGAGGAACAACGTCGAGGAGAACGTGTGCAACAAAGCTCAAGATATAGAAGTTTGCAGAGGAGAAGGAAGACAGAGATCGACAGCCATTGGATCTCATTCATAAATCCTGTCAGTCGTCAGATCGGACAGGAGCTGCACGAGGTTTACCATCGGGAAAATCCAAGGTGAAATCCTGAAAGGAGGGATGACTCATCGGGGTTTCACATATCAGGAATCCCGTGAGCCAATGTATTGCGGCATTGAAAAGCTCGAAACCCCAACGAGTGGTAAGACTACGGTCATAGGGATATCGATCATATGGGCCAGGAGCCTAGCCAGGAGAGCTAGTGTGTAAAGAACGCGTCGGGATTCGAGGGATCGCGAATCCTGAGGACATACATGTTTTGACATGGGAAAGTCTGAAACCTCGATGAGGAGGTTTGGCTGCGGTCATATAGGAGAAGGTCACATGGACCACGAGCTTAACCAGAGGGATAATTGAAGTTAGAGGCATCAGATCCAAGCACAGGGTCCGACCACTGTTGGATTGAGGAAAACCTGCATGACCTTTAAAAGTACGAGTAGAGGGCTCGCAAATTCCCAACGTAATCTAAGTCATCAAATCAAGATCACATATGAACTATTGATCAAGTTTTGAGGATTGTGTTTTGGAAATGTCAAAGAAACAATGCAATAGGAATCCCGATTTCTCGATATGCAAATTCCTGATGTAATCTGAGCCGTCAGATAAAGATGTGATCTAGACCATCGACCCGACTCACGTCAGTAGACCACGTCAACTAGGAACACGTGGCACAACCAGGTAATGACAAGTATCAGACTGATTCAACATTTCAGGCACATGTAAGTCACGAATCAGAGTGACACATGGCAGTATTCAATGCATGTCAATCCATGTATGACGTCAGAAGATGGACACCTTGTCAGAGTTTCGGGGATCGAGAGTTGGACATGTCAAATATTATTGACATCAGGAATTCCGATATCACGATATATGAAATCACGATGCAATCTAAGCCGTCAGATCAAGATTTGATTTGGACCGTTGATTCCAGTCAATGGAGAGGCATCGGGGATCGAGAGTTGGACATGTCAAAGATTATTGACATCAGGAATCTCGATATCACGATATATGAAATCACGATGCAATCTGAGTCATCAGATCAAGATTTAATATGGACTGTTGATTCCAGTCAATGGAGAGGCATCAGGGATCGAGAGTTGGACATGTCAAAAGTTATTGACATCATGAATCTCGATATCGCAATAGGTGAAATCGTGATGTAATCTGAACCGTCAGATCAAGTGTTGATCGGAGGACTACTGATGCACGACATAGTGAAACTGCCAGAAACCATTGATGGCATCTGCTAGAGAATTCAAAGAGACACCTGTGTGATCACTAGAGGAGATGAAGAGTCTCCAAGCTTCATCCAAGTGAAGGAAGACTATTCTTAGAAGGGATTGATAGATGGATGAGCGTGGAAGCCTGTAACTAAAATAGAGAAGGTGAGCTCAACTGTCACAAAGAAGATGAAGAGTCTCAACTGCCAGATAAGCTGAAGAGTCACGATGATGATCAGACAGAACACTCAAGAGGTGGAGGATAACGGCATGGAGTCAGCATGCAGAGGCATTGCGAGCGTTGCATGCACAAGGTGCACAGAAGCTATAAATACACAGTACAGAGAAGAGAAGTGGGTTGTTGCTGTTGTTGTTGGAGGTTGTTGTGATTGTTGTTGGTGAAGGTGATTCATGTGTGAAGAAGGAGGAGAGTGCAGCAATTGAAGAGCATAGAAGAGGAACTGTACAGTGAATGGACATGGTGCACAGAGCATAAAAAGAAGAAGAACAAGCCGCACAAGTGATGTTTGCAAAAAGGCAATGAGGCAGACAGAGCAATGAAATACAGCAGAACAGTGATGAGTATGGTAAGCTATTGTTGAACATCATATCACTGTAATAATTTTCAGTAGCAAATATTTATATTTCAGGGTGGTTGGGAGGAGCTAGGGAGGACTTTTGTCCTCAAAGGTTCAAGTGGGTGCTTGAACACAGGGAGTTGGTGCTTCCCTCTAGCTGGTGCTAGAAAAACCAGGGAGTTGGTGCTTCCTTCTAGTTGGTGCTAGAGAAACCAAGGAGTTGGTGCTTCCCTCTAGTGGGTGCTATAGAAAATAGAGAGTTGGTGCTCTCAGCAAGTTGCATCTTGCAAAATTGAGGTTGTAGCCTCATTATGAGTTGGTGCTCATATGTATGATACTGTAAAGAATGTAACCATTACTTATCATATAAAGAAAAAGAGGTTTTTACCCTGCATGGGTTTCCTTGGGAAATATCTGTCTCTGTGGTTCTCATATATGTGAATGATGCTGAAAGTGCCATTGTTTATTTCCCTGCATTATTGTGATCATCATTCAGTGTCTCTACAAAGAGTTTAAAAGAACGATAATTTTTTAAGCACGGTAACAATTGATTCACCCCCCCTCTCAGTTGTCTAACAAATTGTTCCTTGTTTTTCTGTAGTGTTGCTTTCTCTTCATCCCATTTTGCTTGTAGAGTGAGATTTTCCTTTTCTGTAATACTTCTGTGGTCCTCGAGGTATTTCTGAACTTGGGATAAATCCTAGGTGGCTTGTGCTATCTCTTCTTGAGCTCGTCGCATCCGAGCTTCAACTGTATCAGCAATCCGATGTAGTTGGGTTGGCTCATCACCTAATTTTGGTGTTCCTAATGGTAGGGGAACAGTGGAAACTGCATGGCTAGACTATATTTCTTGTTGTACTCCTTAAATCTCGTCCCTGATGTGAATGAACACTTCTTCCTGCTTGGCTTCCTGATTTTCTGGTATCTCTAGTGAAGTATCATTCAGGGCGGCGATTATGAAGTCGAAGTCATCCAAAGTGAGAACAGACTCAAACTTGGTTTTGGTTTCCTTAGCTTTCTTCCTATATGAAGTCTTCGGTGGGGTAACCATTCTTTTCTTGGAGGGATCCTCCTCCTCTCTAGGTGGTTTAACTTCACCTTTATTTTACTCGACCTCTGTGTTACCTGGATTTCCACCATCACCTCTATGTGCAGGTCAGATCGAAGCGATCTTCGTAGAAGTACTATTTACATCTTGAACTTCTTCATCTTCCTTGGTCTTTCTTGGTCCAGGGGTATCATGCACAAGTTCCGCACTGACTATATCAGAAATCTCTATGGGGTCTGCTGAGATGAGGAGGTATGTCGACCAATCCTTGGTGATTTCTTCCAAGTCTTCTTTTGTTAACTTATAATAAGACTCTAACTACTACTTGTGTTTGTAAGCACGTGTTGTGATGTATATAAAGTGCTTGACTGCGTTGATCTTCATCAGGGATTGAAACCTGTAGAGGGTGTTCGGAGTGATGCGCAGTGTAGACTAGATTGTGATCTTATCCTCCATGCAAAGGTTGTGGCCTATGTTCCTTCAACCTCAATGAGGGATGTCTTTACCCAGCCTGATATTGATGGAAAGAGAGCTAAATGGATCACAAATATGATTGAGTTTGACATAGAAGTGAATCCCACTAAGCTGGTAAAAGGCCAAGGCCTTGCCAGGCTCATGACAGAAGAGAAATGTGATCTTTTGGACATAAATTTCATTGGGGAAACTTCAGTAAGTTTGCGGATAGGGGTAGCAGTAGAAGAGCAACACGACAGCCAGCAGGTAGTCAAAAATTTGTCTTCATGTGAGTGGTATTCAGGTATTGTTCATTTTTTTATAGAAGTTGGAGGTTTCTCCTGAACTTAGCATGACTCAAGCTCGAGCCCTTAAGCTCAGAGAAATTAAATTTTGCATTAATGATAATCTTTGTATTGGAAAGATCCTACCGGTTTACTACTAAGATGTTTAGACAAAGATGAGTCAGTTGAAGTCATGCATCAGTTTCATTCAAGTATTTTTGGAGGCCATCATTACTAGAAGACCACAACTCATAAAATCCTAAGGGTTGGGTATTACTGGCCTTTTATTTTTTCAGATGTGTGCACCTTTGTGAAATCTTGTGATAAGTGCCAAAGATTCACAGGAAAACAACAACTAAAATCTCTACCCCTGAGACCTATTGTAGTGAATGGTTCTTTTCAGCGGCAAGGATTAGATTTCATAGGTGAGATTAATCCTTCATCTAGTGGGCAGCATAAGTGGATCCTGGTAGACACTGACTATTTTACCAAGTGGATAGAGGCAATCCCCACTAGAAATTCCACTCATCAGGTCGTCATGAAGTTTTTCTATGAAAACATTCTGATCAGATTTGGTTGCCCAAAAAGGCTAGTGACAGACAATGCAACATCCTTCAAAGCTGATGCATTGGCTGACATGTGTAAGTCAATGGGAATTCAATTGGTACACTCTACTTCCTACTACCCTCAAGGCAATGGCCTTGTCGAGTCATCCAATAAGAGTCTAGTAGAATCATCGGAAAGTTGTTGGAGGAGAATCAAAGGAGATGGGATTCAAAACTAAAGCTTTCTCTTTGGGCCGATAGAGTGACTATCAAGAAATATATAGGAACTTATCCTTTCAAATTGGTTTATGGTATAGATGTCAATTTCCCCATTTAGCTATTTCTACCAGTGGCTAAGTTCTTTCAGGAAGAACAAACTGAATCAAATGATATGGGAGAAGAATGCTTGACTTGGTAGAATTGCAGCAGGTCAGAGAATAGCTGGTGGATAAATCAGAAGCTCGGCAAAAGAGGATCAAGGATACTTTTGACAGAAAATCAAAGGAGGACAACTTTCAGGTTGGTGATTGGGTTCTGAAATGGGATTCTCTCAGACAAGATAAAGGCAAGCACGGCAAGTTTGACTCTTTGTGGATCGGTCCTTTCATGATAACTCAAGTACAAAACAACAACACCTTCATTCTGCAAAGTTTGAAAGGTGAAGAAATGTTTGGTGGCCCAGTCAATGGGCATTTTCTGAAACTCTATTTCATCTAAGGCTTCAAAGCCTTGTCATTGCAAATTTTATTTTCAGATTTTGTTTTTGCAAAATAACTCCATGCCCAATGGAAGCACTAGTAGATAGGTTTGAATTTTCTTTTTACAAGAAAGGCATTGGTTATGTGGTTCTTGAAACCTCACAGGGAGGCTTTCACCCCCAATAGGAGCTACTATTATCTCCTCAAATAAACCAATCGAGTTATTTCATTTTAGGTGATAGGATATCTTTGAAAAATTGCCTTTCTAAAAATTTTAAGTTTTGTTTTTTTTAAGAGCTT
Source organism: Picea engelmannii (assembly GCA_009831015.1). Lineage (NCBI taxonomy): Eukaryota > Viridiplantae > Streptophyta > Pinopsida > Pinales > Pinaceae > Picea > Picea engelmannii. The sequence goes on along the minus strand of ML796791.1, from coordinate 56,703 downwards.
GAGATTGTAATAAAGTTTCAAAATCTTTGGTTTGGGGTTTTATTTCAAAAAATCAAAACACAGGTTTCGGCATCTAAGTGTGTCTCCGAAAAGCTATGTTAGCTACCGAAATCCTTATCTTTCGATAGCTAAAACCCAAAATTTGGAGCTATGTTAGCTACCGAAAGCATTGGAGATCAGAAAAGTCAGCCCATCCTTTGGGGTGCCTAAAACATCAGAAGGAACTTTCATGATTGAAATATAGATCACCGAAAAGACAAGAAATGAGTCGTTTGATGACTTGGAACTTAAATTTTAAAATCATCTATTTCATTGAATAACGTGGAGATGTACTTCCTGTTTTTCCATTCGAATTGTTAATGAATCAACTTTTTCAAATAAAACACTTGCCTCTCATACCCCTTGTAATCAGCGTTCTCCCTAACTTCATTTTCCACCTTTCTCGCCTTTGTTATAACTGAACTAAGAAACCCCCTCCTGCGCTGTGTGGTTTCCCCTCCAAGCCCATTTTTTCAAAATTACAGGTACACGGGAGCTGACTAGCAAATGAAGACAGGAGGACCAGTGCTAAGAAGAGAGCTGGATGACATCGGTTATTTGGATTCACACCCAGAGGTGTGTCAATTCTTCAAGGACGCGGGATGTTACCAATTTTGTAAAACATTGCAGGTTTTTCACCAGCAGGTGGCAGAGGCTTTCTCTCTAACTTTTGATGGGAGAAAGGCAGTCATTGGGCAAGATGAATTCCAAGTGGATGAAGCCCTTATAGCTGAAGTGACAGAGTTTCCCAGGACTGGAGAAAATTGGTTCAAAACCACTGTTACAAAATATATTGAGTTCAAATCCTACTTGAAACCAGAACACGAGGGTTTGATTTGGAAGAAAGATATTCCTATATCCTTTCTTGAGAAAAAATGTCAACACTTGTTAAAGCTTATCCTTTCCTATATAACTTGTGAAGGTAGATATCATAGGGTAACGATTTATCACTTAAAGATCATGAACCATTTCATTGGTAGGAGCCCACTCAACCTGCCTTATTACCTTCACAAAATCCTATCTAATATGGCTCATCAAGTTAAAGCAAAGCCCAGCAAGATTGAAGGCAAATTATCTCATCATGGGTTGATTAAGTTATTGGTTTGTGAGATGTTGCAGAGGAGGAACAGGGATTGGGGCCACTTCTTGTTTTGGAATGAATTTCAGACAGACTCACAACTAGAAGACAAGGAGAAGTCTTCTTCAAAGAAGTCTTCTACACCCAGGGGTGGAAAAAGAACGAGGAGAACTATCTCTCCAGTAACATATGAACAAGATACTCCATCTTCCAAGCACAAAGAAGAAAGAAAGAGGTTGGAATTTGTTGGGGACATAGAGCATGTTGTACCCAAGGAAACAAACTTGTTAAATCTTCCATATTCAGACTCAGATGAAGAATCAGGACAAGGATAAATCCCTGTTGTTGAAAGTGTAGAATTCTCCATGGAACAAGCACCAGAAACCAAGTGCTTCACCGGTATTGAGAAGGGTGAATCATCCAACAAGAAAAAGAAACAGAGCAAAGCCAAGGAGATTAAGAATCTTAAAAGGAAAATAGAACAGCAAGAAGTGCTAGACAGGGTGATTAAATCCAGGTATGAAACTATGTCAAAGAATTTTGTTGAAACTAGTAAGGCCCTAGAAAAGATAGCACATGAAAGTATAAAGGAAAAGAAGAAGCGGAAGAAGATGGTAAAGGATTACAACAGTTTATGGTGGCTAGCTAGGAACTTGAAGAAAAAGGTCAAGTTATTGAAATTGTGAGCCATGCTTTCAATGTCCTAGCCTCAAACATATGTCGATCTTCAAACCCTAGAAAATGCAGCCAGCCATTTGAACGATCCAGAGGTAGCCATTCCAAAGATTGAGCAAGATGCAAAAGCTTCAGAACAGTAGCCTCAAGATGTTTAAAGGCTAGGACAAAGACATTTTTGCGATTTTGATACTCTTACCAAGAAGGAACTTTCAGTAGCTTAGGCGAACATTTCGATTGTTCATTAGCTACCAAAAGCAGAGCTTTCGGTAGCTAACCGGCCCAGATTTTGTCTATTTTAGCTACCAAAAGTGCTGACAGGGAAGAAAGGTATTTTTTTTGCACAGATTCAAGTTTTTCTCGTCCAAATGCCTCAGGAATGATTCTAAACGTTGGATAATAATTAAGGCCATCATGATCAAGAGTCTGTTTTGATTTTGGAGATACCCAACAAGGTGGAAAGATGAGGTTGGTGACCTATTTTCCAGGCATAAAACTACCTTGTTGTCAACAGGTGGCGTTTTCGACTTTCAATCAGCCTTGGAAGGTCTACTACACCTGTCGAAGAGTTGGAAAGAGATAAAGTTCACTTGAGATAAAACCTGATCCAGTTTACAGGATTTCTGCCTATTTTGGGGTATCAGTTGTTAATTTTCTATTTTTAGTAAATTCGATCCATTATTCTAGGATCTGGAGATTTGTTTTAAAGGCTATAAATCCAAAGACTTTTGATGAACTAGAGGTTCAATTTTGATTTCAATAATCCACGGTTATTGTGATAAAGACACTTTCTTTAATATATTAAGCCTGCAAGATTCTTTCATTGTTATTATCAGACTCTCTTTATCTTTTTCTATGTCTATGAGTTGAAATCATTTCTTTGTCTATGTTTAAAGGTCCCATGGTAACTGTAATCTTACCTTTTATTGTTAAGAAAGAATCATAAGCATCCTTTGCTAGTTTGTTGACCCATCATATATATATTGTTATGTATGTTCTGGTGAATTGATTGCTTTTCTTATCCATTTAATCTACAAACCTATCTAATAATAGCTCTTGAAGGCCTTGTACCGCATGAATATAGCTAGACTGTATTGAAGATACAATCCAGTGATTTAGATATTCATCTTGATCCAAACCCACACCCATTATTGAGAAAATAATTACAAAAAGTTAATTTATCAGGCATCTCTAAGATACAGCCTAGGAGAGTTTCCTACAGTGATAACAAATTGGCGTCGTTGTCAGGGAGAAGAGATTGAAGCTCAGCTTCCTTGGGAGACGACAAGATCCAAATTTCATGATAGACAAAGTTTGGACACATTTTTGGTTGTAATCATCTATCTAGCGACTCCATTGGAACGAAGTGGCTCCGAGAAGGGCTCATACCAGAGAAAACCAAGAAATACCACTAGAAACACCAGTTCTAGACCCTGAGAAGATCATCAGAAGTAGAAAATCATTGCCAAGACAAACTTCCAGATCTACAAGAGCATCTAAACTAGGTATTTCAAGAAACTCTTCTTCATTGGTATCTATAGAACCTCTTGCCGAATCCACTTCTCCTGAAACTTCTAGTTCTCAGAAAATTTTAATTGTGTCAGAAATCTTGAAGGGTGATGAGCCTTCAATTTCTTTTGATGTTATAGATTCTATTTTTGAGAATGTTACTATATCCAACTTAGGAGAAGAAGTTGTAGAATCTATCCAAGAAGAGGACTCTTCCTCTTCCTTGAATTATTCACAAACTGAGCCTGTAGAAAGTTTTTTCCATACTCATACCAGTCTGCCCGTTCTTGAAGATATTTTACAAGATCTTTCCTCTAAGGGTGAAGAAAACTTAGCCTTGCTGCTCGATCAGTTTTACAGAGCTTCTTATTTCCCACCTTATTCAGGAAACGCATTCCAGGGTAGTCATCCTACCAGTGCTTCCACTTCATTCCTTAGCAAAGTAAGACCACCATTGTCCATAGTCCCACCTATCCCATCTCAGTTATCATCTACAGAAACCTCTTCCTCTGCATCAACCCCCAATATTGCCATGGCTGCCCCTTTGAAAAAAATGGAACAAATATTAGCCAATAGGTATGCTCCTCTTATTTTTCCCAATCCCTTATCAGCCATGACAACAGGCGATTATCAGAAATATATGCCAAAGTTTACTGGATCTGGGAATTATACCGTTGAAGAACATATAGAGCATTTCTATGCTTATGCTGAGAATATTAACATTTCAGAGGAAAATGTTTGGACCAGAATTTTTGTGTAGAGCTTGGATGGTCAAGCCAGGAAGTGGTTCAAGGAACTGCCAACAAATTTAGTGGCAAGCATTGAGCAGTTAGATGGAGTGTTTTTGAAACATTGGGGAGAAAGAAGAGACCTCTTGTATTATATAACTGAATTTGGAAATCTAAGAAGAGAAAATGGGGAGTCTGTCTCAGACTTCACCAAGAGATTCAATAAGATGTTTGGCAAGATCCCTGCAGAGATCAAGCCAACTGATGCATCAACAAATATTACTTACTCTTCTGCCTTTGATCCAGAATTTTTCTTAATCCTTAGAGAAAGAAGGTCAGCCACACTCGCTTTAATGCAAGATGTTTCTCTCGAGGTTGAATCTAACATTATGGCATCTCAAAAACTTAAAGGAAGATTTGAGAGAAAGAAGTCGTATGTTGATCTTCCTTCTTCTTCAAATACTAAAATGGAAAAGATTGCCAATATGTTGGATAGATTGAGCTCAGAGATGTCAAAACTGAAAAATTTAGAGTCAGCAGCCGGCAAGAAGTAAAGAACCTAATACCTATGCTCCCAGGAATCCCAATGCATTCCATTACAGAAGGAACAACTAGTTGGTCCAGATCTTTCAGAGAGACAAGAATGCAGTTGAAGACCAAAGGGTCAGGGGCCCCTTCCAAAATGTAGTGCTAGAAGAAGAGCGGGAGCTATCTCATGATGAAGTTGAAGAAGAAGATGACATCAATTTCTTTGGGGATGATATTGATTCCTCCTTCTTGACACAAACAGATTATGAAGAGGCCCAGATGAATGAGAAGATTCATGAGGCAAGCATTGAAGAATATTTTTATCAGACAGATGATCAGCTAGGTTACAATTTAAGATCTAAGACTGTCACTCCAAATCCATTGCTTGCTGCCCCCTAAAAAAAGAAAGATGTTGTTGCTAAGCAGCCTGCTGCTTCTGCAAAGCAGACCTCCACTCCTGCAAAACAGCAGCAGAAGCAATTTCAGCCCCAAGATAAAGAACAGGTGTCCCTCAGAGCTCTTCTAACGAGGTAAAACCTTCTGATAAAATCTCATATTCATTTAATTTCGAATTAGAAATTCAGAAGGTGAAAATACCTATGCCATTGACTGAACTTATGAAGAATGACATATTCAAGTATGATATCCTGAAGTCCCTTCAACCAAAGACTCCCCCAACTGCTGATTACGTAAACCTTCAAGATGACAAGGCCACAGTGACTATAGGACCTATGGTAGAAGACCAAGATGACTCTTGTCCACCCTTCTACATATCCCTATATCCATGACAAAATCCTTCACAACTGCTTGCTTGATGTTGGGTATGTGTTATATTCTTTGCATGGGTAGTAGTGTCTGAGCATTTGTGTCGAGCGCACAGGGGGGTTAGAGGGGGGTGCAGGGGGGCAGAGCCCCCCACGCGGGGGTTCGGGAGCAGCGCCCCCGAAAAAAAAAATTCGAGACAACATATTTCCGGGACCACATGATATTAGGTGGTTTTTCGGCACATGGTTTTTTGCCGATGGTTTTCTATTTCCGGTTAAGGAATAAGGGTTTTGGACTAATCCAGGTCATTGGGTTAGGGTTTTGGATGTTGTTGGCTCCTATATGTATATTGTATTGTAAACAATGTAACACAATGTATGAATATAATATATGTTGGTTTTCCCGGTTTGGGTTTCCAGGTGAAAAATCTCTGTGTAATGTTTGTATTTTCCATTGTATCTTTTATGTTCTTTTCTGAATATCAGTTTGTAGTAGATATTGTACAAGGTTAGAATTTACACTTGACTCGGGAGCATCACACAATCTTATGCCTAAAGTAGTGATGGGTGAACTTGGGCTTGACATCACAAAACCTTACCATGATCTCTTCTCTTTCGACTCTAGTAAATTCAGATGCCTCGGCCTCATAAAAGACCTTGTCATAAACCTTGCCCAACTGCCAATGAGAATCATGGTAATGGATGTTGTAGTGGTCGATATCCCACCCAAGTTCAGCCTCCTCTTGTCACGTTCATGGAGAAAAACGCTAGGAGGTACCTTGCATATGGATGTTTCATATGCCACAATCCTAGTGTTTGGAGGAGAGCTAAAGAGACTTTACAGAGAAAATCATCTTTCCTACATCATTAGTGATGGGAAGAATTCTGTAAACCATCCCATCTATGCATTAGAAACAGACTTTGGGGCATGCATTCTGCAAATAGATGATTCTCAACCAGCTCCTTTGCAGCTCACAAAGCCTACTTATCAACAGACCGATGGAGAGAGTACTCCCGTGTGGAGCATGTTCTTTGTTGGTGCCAGTACCAAAGACTCAGCAAGTGTAGGTGTAGTTTTGATTTCTCCTTCAAAAGAGGCTATTCATTTGTCTTTTAAACTTGATTTCAAAACTACTAACAATATAGCAGAGTATGAGGCTTTGTTGTTGGGATTAAATTTTTCCAAGGAGATGGGAATCAAAGGACTAAAGATGTTTGGAGATGAGGATCTCATCATACAGCAAGTGAATAGTACTTTCCAAGCAAAACATGTCAGGTTGAAAGCTTACAGGGATGAGGTATGGAAAATTAAGGACTCTTTTTCCATTTTTGATATTTCTTATATACCCAGAGCTATGAATCACCTTGTTGATTCCCTTGCTATATCAGATAGTATGTTCATTCCTCCCATGCCTCCTAGACTGAATTATGAAATCCAAGTCAAATATAGACCATCCTTTCCCGACAATATCAAATATTGGAAAGTCTTTGAAGATGATGATGATCTTAGTAGATTTCTCCAGGTGGTAGATGAATTTTCTGATATGCATATTGACCAAGAAAATCAAAATGTAGAGGAATCCAAAAAGCCTAAGATAAAAAGAAAAATGGGTCAACATGATATTGTTCAACTGCCCAACAATTATATACCTCAGGGTTTGGTGTCTCTTGAGAAGCTTTTCGACCAAAACGATGTCCCCTACAAACCTGATAAGAAGGAGAAGGATCATGTTGTCCATGAGCACAATATAGGAAGCCAAAGTCATCCTAAATTCATAAACCTGTCCACTAAAGTAACTGCTGACCAAAGGTCAAAATATTGCAGCATTATGAAGGAATTTGCTAATGTTTTTTCCTGGAAATACAGTGATCTGAAAACCTATAATCCTGATGTCATTCAATATAAGATTCCCCTTGAGAAAGACACCATCCCTTTCAAACAAAAGCTGAGACCTATCATTCCTCTCTTATTGCCTGTAATTGAAAAAGAAATCAAAAAGCTCCTTGATGCCAAAATCATAATCCCATTAAGATACTCCAAATGGATTGCAAACCTAGTAATAGTGAGAAAGAAAAATGGTGAGATCAGGTTATGTGTTGACTTTAGAAACTTAAATAAATGCTCCAATAAAGACAACTATCCCCTACCCAATATGGAACACTTGTTGCAAAGAATTTCAGGGGCCACTATCATGTCTTTCCTACATGGCTTCTCAGGATTAACCAGGTTTCTGTACACCCTGATGACCAAGAAAAAATTGCCTTTACTACTCCTTGGGGTACCTTCATGTACGCCAAGATGCCATTCGGGCTAATGAATGTCAGGGCCACTTTTCAGAGGGCCATGGACATAGCTTTCGTGGGAAAGAAGGACAAGTTTTTCCTCATATATCTTGATGATATCACAGTTTATTCTAGTAGTCATGAAGAGCATCTAAAGCATCTGAAAAGAGTATTTTTGAAATGCAGACAGTTCGGGATTTCGTTGAACCCCAAAAAGTCTCAATTTTCTCTCAAGAAGGGTAAGCTCCTAGGCCACATTGTTTCAGTAGAGAGAGTGAAAATTGATCCAGCTTGGGTGGAAGCAATTTAGAAGTTGTCCATACCAAGGTCAAAGAAGGATATCCAATCCCTACTCAGTAAGATAAATTTTGTCAGAAGGTTTATTCCTAATTTCGCTGAGTTAGTGAAACATATAACCTCTATGCTAAAAAAGGGATCTGAGATAAAATGGACAGACAATGCAAGAAGTTCATTTCAGTATATCAAATAGGCTATCATGGAATCTCCCACTCTAATCAGTCTGGATTACACCAAGAATTTCTATATTTTATCTTTTGCTTCCTATGACACAGTGGCAGCAGTCTTGTTACAAAAAGATGATGAAGGTCTTGATCACCCGGTGGCTTTCTTCAGCAAATCATTCGGGGATGCTGAACTAAGGTATGATCCTATAGAAAAAAAAGTTTATTCTCTCATTAAGTCATTAAAATCTTTCAAAATTTATATCCTCCATGCAAAGGTGTTGGCCTATGTTCCTTTAGCCTCAGTGAAGGATTTCTTGACCAAGCCTGATATTGATGGAAAGAGAGCTAAATGGATCGCAAAGATGATTGAGTTTGACATAGAAGTGAAGCCCACTAAGCTTGGTAAAGGGCCAAGGCCTTACCAATCTCATGACAGAAGAGAACTGTGATATTTTGGACCTAAATTTCATTGGGTAAAGTTCAACAAGTTTTCAAACAGGGGTAGCAGTAGAAGAGCAACACAACAGCCAGCAGGTGGTCGAAAATTTGTCTTCATGTGAGTGGTATTTAGGTATTGTTCATTTTTTACAGAAGTTGGAGGTTTCTCCTGAACTTAGCATGAATCAAGCCTGAGCCCTTGAGCTCATAGAAATTAAATTTTGCATTAATGATAATCTTTTGTATTGGAAAGATCCTATTGGTTTACTACTGAGATGTTTAGACAAAGATGAGTCAGTTGAAGTCATGCATTAGTTTCGATCGATTATTTGTGGAGGCCATCATTACTGGAAGACCACAACTCATAAAATCCTAAGGGTTGGGTATTAATGGCCTTTTCTTTTTTCAGATGTGTGCGCCTTTGTGAAATCTTGTGATAAGTGCCAAAGATTCATAGGAAAACAGCAACTAAAATCTCTACCCCTGAGACCTATTGTAGTGAATGGTCATTTTTAGCAGTGGGGCTTAGATTTCATAGGTGATATTAATCCTTCATCTAGTGGGCAGCATAAGTGGATCCTGGTAGCCACTGACTATTTTACCAAGTGGATAGAGGCAATCCCCACTAGAAATTCCACTCATCAGGTCATCATGAAGTTTTTCTATGAAAACATTCTGATCAGATTTGGTTGCCCAAAAAGGCTAGTGACAGACAATGCAATAGACTTCAAAGCTGATGCATTGGTTGACATGTGTAATTCAATGGGAATTCAATCGGTACACTCTACTTCCTACTACCCTCAAGGTAATGGCCTTGCTGAGTCATCCAATAAGAGTCTAGTCAAAATCATCAGAACGTTGTTGGAGGAGAATCAAAGGAGTTGGGATTCTAAACTAAAGTTTTCTCTTTGGGCCGACAGAGTGACTATCAAGAAATCTATAGGAACTTCTCCTTTCAAACTGGTTTATGGCACAAATGCCATTTTCCCCATTCAGCTAGTTCTACCAGTGGCTAAGTTCTTTCAGGAAGAACAAACTGAATCAAATGATATGGTGAGAAGAATGCTTGACTTGGTAGAATTGCAGCAGGTCAGAGAACAGTTGGTGGATAAATCAGAAGTTCATCAAAAGAGGATCAAGGATACTTTTGACAGAAAATTAAAGGAGGAAAACTTTCAGGTTGGTGAATGGGTTCTGAAATGGGATTCTCTCAAACAAGATAAAGGCAAGCACGGAAATTTTGACTCTTTGTGGACCGGTCCTTTCATGATAAGTCAAGTACAACACAACAACACCTTCATTCTACAAAGTCTGGAAGGTGAAGAAATGTTTGGTGGCCCAGTCAATGGGCATTTTCTGAAACTCTATTTCATCTAAGGCTTCAAAGGCTTGTCATTGCAAATTTTATTTTCAGTTTTTGTTTTTACAAAATAACTCCATGCCCAATGGAAGAACTAGTAGATAGGTTTGAATTTTCTTTTTACAGGAAAAGAATTGGTTCTGTGGTTATTGAAACCTAAAAGTGAGGCTTTCACCCCCAATAGGAGCCAATTTTATCTCCTCAAATAAACCAATCGAGTTATTTCATTTTAGGTGATAGGATGTCTTTGAAAAAATGCCTTTCTAAATTTTTTAAGTTTTGTTTTTTTTAAGAGCTTGATTTTGTAATAAAGTTTCAAAAGATTTGGTTCAGGGTTTTATTTCAAAAAATCAAAACATAGGTTTCATCAGCTAAGTGTGTCTCCGAAAAGCTATGTTAGCTACCGAAATCCATAGCTTTCGATAGCTAAAACCCAAAAGTTGGAGCTATGTTAGTTACCGAAAGCATAGGAGCTCAGAAAAGTCAACCCGTCCTTTGGGGCACCTAAATCTTCATAAGGAACTTTCATGATTGCAATATAGATCGCCAAAAAGACAGGAAATGAGTCGTTTGATGGCTTGGAACTTAAATTTTAAAATCATTTGTTTCATTGAATAACATGGAGATGTACTTCTTGTTCTTCCATTCGAATTGTTAATGAACCAACTTTTTCAAATCAAACACTTGCCTCTCATACCCCTTGTAATCAGTGCTCTCCCTAACTTCATTTTCCACCTTTCTCACCTCTATTATAACTGAACTAAGAAACCCCCTCCTGTGTTGTGTGGTTTCCCCTCCAGGCCCATTTTTTCAAAATTACAAGTACACAGGAGCTGACCAGCAAATCAAGACAAGAGGACCAGTGCTGAGAAGAGAGATGGATGACATCCGTTATTTGGATTCACACCCAGAGGTGTGTCAATTCTTCAAGGACGTGGGATGTTACCAGTTTTGTAAAACATTGTAGGGTTTTCACCAGCAGGTGGCAGAGGCTTTCGATCTAACTTTTGATGGGAGAAAGGCAGTCATTGGGCAAGATGAATTCCAAGTGGATGAAGCCCTTATAGCTAAAGTGACAGAGTTTCCTAGGACTGGAGAAAATTGGTTCAAAACCATTGTTACAAAATATATTGAGTTCAGATCCTACTTTAAACTAGAACACAATCGTTTGATTTGGAAGAAAGATATTCCTATATCCTTTCTTGAGCAAAAATGGAAACACTTGTTAAAAGCTATCCTTGCCTATATAACTTGTGAAGGTAGATATCATAGGGTAATGATTTATCAATTCAAGCTCATGAACCATTTCATTGGTAGGAGCCCACTCAACCTACCTTATTACCTTCACAAAATCCTATCTAAGATGGCTCATCAAGTTAAAGCAAAGCCCAGCAAGATTGAAGGCAGATTATCTCATCATGGCTTGATTAAGTTATTGGTTTGTGAGCTGTTGCAGAGGAGGAACAAGGATTGGGGCCACTTCTTGTTTTGGAATGAATTTCAGACAAATTCACAACTAGAAGACAAGGAGAAGTCTTCTTCAAAGAAGTCTTCTACACCCAGGGGTGGAAAAAGAAAGAGGAGAGTTATCTCTCCAATAACATCTGAACAAGATACTCCATCTTCCAAGCACAAAGAAGCAAGAAAGAGGCTGGAATTTGTTGGGGACACAGAGCATGTTGTACCCAAAGAAACAAACTTGTTAAATATTCCATATTCAGACTCAGATGAAGAATCAAGACAAGGAGAAATCCTTGTTGTTGAAAGTGTAGAATTCTCCATGGAACAAGCACCAGAAACCAAGTGCTTCACCAGTCTTGAGAAGGGTGAATCATCCAGCAGGAAAAAGAAACAGAGCAAATCCAAGGAGATTAAGAAGCTTAAAAGGAAAATAGAATAGCAAGAAGCGCTAGAGAGGGTGATTAAATCCAGGTATGAAAATATGTCAAATAATTTTGTTGAAACCAGTGCAGACCTATAAAATTTAGCACATGAAAGTATAAAGGAAAAGAAGAAGCGGAAGAAGATGGTAAAGGATTACAACAGTTTATGGTAGCTAGCTAGGCACTTGAAGAAAAAGGTCAAGTTATTGAAATTGAGAGCCATGTCTACAATATCCCAGCCTCAAAAATTTTTCGATCTTCAAACCCTAGCAAATGTAGCCAGCGATCTAAACGATCCAGAGGCAGCCATTCCAGAGATTGAGCAAGATGCAGAAGCTTCAGAACAACAACCTCAAGATGTTTAAAGGCTAGGACAAAGACATATTTGGAATTTTGATACTCTTACCAAGAAGGAACTTTCGGTAGCTTAGGAAAACATTTCAACTGTTCATTATCTACCGAAAGCAGAGCTTTTGGTAGCTAATCGGCCCAGATTTTGTCTATTTTAGCTACCGAAAGTGCTGACAGGGCATAAAGGTAGTGTTTTTGCACAGATTCAAGTTTTTCTCGTCCAAATGCCTCAGGAATGATTCTAAACGTTGGATAATAATTAAGGCCATCATGATCAAGAGTTTGTTTTGATTTTGGAGATACCCAACAAGGTGGAAAGATGATGTTGGTGACCTATTTTCCAGGCATAAAACTGCCTTGTTGTCAACAGGTGGCGTTTTCGACTTTCAATCATCCTTGGAAGGTCTACTACACCTATCGAAGAGTTGGAAAGACATAAAGTTCACTTGACATAAAAACTAATCCAATTTATAGGATTTCTACCTATTTTTGGGTATCAGTTGTTAATTTTCTATTTTTAGTAAATTCGATCCATTATTCTAAGATCTGGAGATTTGTTTTCAAGGCTATAAAGCCAAAGACTTTTGATGAACCAGAGGTTTGATTTTGAGTTCAATAATCCATTGTTATTGTGATAAAGACACTTTCTTTAATATATTAAGCCTTCAAGCTTCTTTCATTGTTATTATCGGACTCTCTTTATCTTTTTCTATGCCTATGAGTTGAAATCATTTCTTTGTTTATGTTTAAAGGTCCCATGGTAACTATCATCTTACCTTTGATTGTTAAGCAAGAATCATAAGCATCCTTTTCTATTTTGTTGACCCATCATATATATATATATATATATATATATATATATATATATATATATATATATATATATATATATATATATATATATATATATATTGTTATGTATGTTTTGGTAATTGATTGGTTTTCTTATCCATTTGATCTAGAAACCTATCTAATAATAGCTCTTGAAGGCCTTGCACTGCATGAATATAGCTAGACTGTCTTGAAGATACAATCCAGTGATTTAGATATTCATCTTGATCCAAACCCACACCCATTATTGTGAAAATAATTACAAAAAGTTAAGTTACCAGGCATCTCTGAGATACAGCCTAGGAGAGTTTCCTGGAGTGATAACACCTCGATCACACAGATCCCACTTGGAAAATAGCCTATATCACATAGATACAATATTCCTTTCTCTATTATTCTTACATTTTATTATCCTTCTATTTATACATACAAAATGGGCCTAAGTGTGGGTAAACCCACGAGCCGACATCCCTTTCCCATTACATATTCCCAAAACCCAAAAAGGGACCCAAAAGTGAGCCGAGATTCTCCAATCTCTGCTTCATCTGGCGCTCCATCTTCGACAGGTTTTCGAAGTCCCAGAAATGGTCAATTATGACCAAGTGCTCCCAAAACTTGGTCAAGGTTACATAGAGATTGCAGCCGGTATAGGACAAAGCCTACACGCTTTTTGAAGAGATTGAAGGACAAGGCTCGTAGTTGGACCAGATAGTTATGATAGTGGAACAGCGCCTGGAAGGGCCTATTACATAGTAATTGATTCAAGATTTCACCGAGAAGGAGGCTCTGGCAAAGAAACAAGTCGAGGCATATCGAGCTAAGATCAAGGCCTTTGAAGGTGCATTGCCTAGATCTGAGTGACTCGGGATGAGTCACAGGTGAGTGTTGGAGGTCTGTTGGCCCTTGACCAAGTTTTGAGGAAATATTGGTCATGTTTTGCCACTTTTTTTACTTCGACAGGCTGGTCAAAGATGGAGCGCCTAGGCGAAGCAAAGATCGCGGGATTTCACTCATTTTGTGGGATTTTGGACCCAGCAAAGGGTTTTAGGGTTTATATAACGGTTTATGGGATGTTGGCCCATGGGTTTACCCATGTTTATGCCCTTTTGTAAAAGTATATATAGGAAGGAATGTAATGTAGAAAGTAGTAGTGACTAGTTGGCTTAGTGAAAGTGGTTGTAAGTTGCTTTGTGTAGACAGACTGTGTAAAGTAAGGCTTTGTGCTACTGAGGAGTTGGCTTTGTGCCTTGACCTGATTTTGGGAAGGAGGATCTGGTGCACTGCGCACAGATATCCTATCCTCGGTGGAGTTGGATCTGTGGCTTTATGCACAAGAGAAGATGAATGTGAGAAGATTGAAGACTAATAAAGAAGAAGAAGAAGCTGGTGGGTGTAGCCCCACACTGGGGTGAACCACGTATATCCTGTGTCTTGATGTGTTTTGTGCAATGTTATTTATGTGTTTATCTGCTTAGTGTTGTTGTTATGTATGATGAATGGATATGATATTGTTTCTTAGTGCTCAAAGATGAATGAATTATATATCTGAGCTAATTCTATGTGCTAAGTGATTGGAAGTGTTGATATTTATTGTTACCAAGTTGTTCTATAATAAGGGTTTAATCTGCAATGTGAATGAGATTCAAGAACTAATGCATATTGTTGGCTAAGTGCTCTGTTAAGTGTTGTAATCACAAATCTGTGTCTCAGCTAGGTTGTAGACACCTGAGTCATGCAACCCCCCCTGCCTCTACCTCGGGTGAGACTTCATCTGCTTCGGAGGTGTTGCCGAAAGGGTCGGTAGTTAGGGTTTTGTTGGTGTGTTGTTGAATCTTTGAACCCTGGGTCTGCCCCTGTGCCAACATTGACACTTGTCATTATCTTATTGTGCCATGTGTCCTTACTGACATGGATCTCCTCATGTAACACATGTTCTTCTCTTGGATATAACAGTTTTCCTAAATCTTGAAATGTATCTCAGATCGACTACTGAGAGTGAGTTCATTCTTTGGCAATTCGGAGGAATTTACATGTTCTCAACCCATTTTTTTCGAAGTGGTCAGTGTCAAAGTTGACCACTATTCTGATCCAATGACAATCATGTATTGTCCACATCTGATGGTCCTAATTTACTTCGAAACTTCGAGGCTCTAGCCTTCATCTTTGCTTATCCTCTCCTTCCACTTTATATAGATCAGATGGTCAATATGACTTCCAAAATATTTCTCATATCAGACAATTCATGTCCTCTTTGGAACATTTGTGCCTTACACTATCCTTCCACTTTACTTGATCCAATGGTCGGTATATTATGTGAAGCGTTCCTTGGATTGGACGACTCGTGTCCACTTCAGGACTTTGGCATTCGGGTAATATTACCTGTATTGATTAATTGGGTTGGTTTCCATTGATGTCAACCCTTGAAGAAAGTCTGGTAGTGAATTCTGGTAGCACAAAGGTTTGGGTAATGGACCCAAGTTTGTTTGATGTATAATGGTATGAGTTTTGATATATTTTCATGTAATACTATTCTATATGGATAGGACATGTCATGCCATTTCTGGTGGTATGTGGAACGTCTCATAACCCCTCACGGTTAGATACTTATGGCCATGTGAAGTTGGAGAACCCTCATGAGTCATCTAGAAGCCCCAAAAGATCAAAGTAGTCAAAGTGCTTGTAAAGAAGAGATTATTTAAATAATAAAGTGAAGTGACAAAGTCAAAAAGGATTATTTAAATAATAAAGTGAAGTGACAAAGTCAAAGATGATTATTTAAATAATAAAGTGAAGTGACAAATTCAAAGAGGATTATTTAAATAATAAAGTGCAGAGACAAAGTCAGAGGATTATTTAAATAATAAAGTGAAGTGACAAAGTCAAGGAGGATTATTTAAATAATAAAGTAAATGGAAAACTTTCTAATTATAGAAAGTGGTTATAAGAAGATTAACCTTAAAATGAGGAAAATGGGTTAAGTGGTCAAGTGGATATTGGATACATGGACAAGTGGCAAATTGGGCAAAGTTGGACATAGGTGACTATGTGGACAAAGTGGCTATGTGGGCAAAGTGACCTAGAAGATGCTTCTAAGGAAGCTACTTGGAGAGTATAAATAAGAGGAAAGGCTCTCTCATTTTGATCACACTTGAGCATATTGAATATCTACAGGTGACTGAGGTAACTAAAGGATATCTAAGCTGAATTTTAGAGGGAAGGTGAAGTAAAGAAGGACGAAATTCAAGGGAGGATAAATTCTTTTGATGATGCTTTCTAAGGTAAGTTATTTACAGGTCATCTCACCATTTTCGCAATAATTTTTTTTCTAGAATGATTCAGACAGTGAAATTGGTAGGTCATTGAGGAAACATATCCAAGTAGCTATGGTATGAATTTCAGCTTGTGGGTCGTTGTATTTTTCAAGTTACACTCCGTGGAAAATAGGGTTTGTAGCTAGTCCTGAAACTAGTCTAAAATAGGTGTTTCAGGGAAAATGACATAACTTCTTCATAATAGATCCAAATTTAGTAAGACCAAATGTGTTGGTTAGAGTATATTTTTTAGTATTATGTGTACAATTTTCATATCCACACAACAAATATTCGGTGTAGGGCACACTCTACAATTTCGCTCTCTAGAATAAGCCAGAATTCAACAAGGTATGCCATTTTTTCTATAACTCCTTTTCTGAGAGGTTCCAAGTAGTGAAACCTGGAGGAATTGCATAAAACACAATGAAGAACATTGTGTATTATTTTTAGATATTTATTCAATACAGGTACGTAGTTATGATTATTTCAAGTTAGGGTTGTTGACTAATCCAAAACTAGTCATGTGAGACTAAAGTAAAGTTTGATGAAAATGTTAGCCTTTTGATGTTAAAGTTAAGGAAGGTTTGCAGGTTGAGGTATAGGTTGGTGCAAGGTTGATTCACTTGTTTATGGTACAATTTGATTCCTGGTTGTTTGGTACAGTTTGGTGCATGGTTGATGCACTTGTTTATGGTACAGGTTGAGGTATAGGTTGATGCATGGTTGATGCATGGTTTAGGTTATTAGTACAGGTTGTTTGGTACAGGTTCATTGGTACATGTTTATAGCAGTATATCTCACAGTGATAGTGTGACAGTGATTCAATAATTCTACTTATATTTTAGGGCGGTTGGACGGGGCAAGGACAGGTGGTTGTAGCCACCTTCCGATTGTAGCTGGAGAACATAGGGGGTTGTAGTCGGAGAAAATAGGGGGTTTTAGCCTCCTTCTGGTTGTAGACAGAGAATTGGGGAGTTGGAGCTTCCCTCAGGTTGTAACCTGAGAAACTAGGGGGTTGGAGCCTCCTTCCAGTTGCAGATGGAAAACAAAGGAATTTGGTGCTTCCAATGAATGTAATTCTTCAAGACATATAAGAAAAAGCATTATGTGGATTTCTCCCACTTTGGGTTTCCACATAAAAACATTGGTGTACTGTGTATGTGTATGATTGTTCATTTGTTCATTTTTTATTTACTCTGCAAATATTGGATGATAATTCTACATTGATATAACACTTGCATTATATGGTTAAAAGGGATTATATTGCTTTATTATTGATTCACCCCCCCCCCTCAGTAATCCAACAACCCATTCTAGGCTTCTTTTCTCCAGAGTAGTCAGCGTCGGGGTTGATTGTTGTTCTACTCAACTTTAATCCAATGGATAAGATATCTTCTGAGGCTCATGCTTCATATTTGTCAGTTGAGATCTAATTCTTCTGACTTCCCCTCAATCTGACGATCCTGATTTTTCCCGAAATCTACATCAACAGACATGATTCTTTTCCTTCTTTATGCAGGTTTCCTCTATGATCCAACGGTCAGGTTTGCATCTGAATTATGGATGAATGGCTCATGTTGCTTGATCTTTTATAAAGGTTTCCCTTGTTCAGAAAGTTTTTCTCCTATGGGATTTCTATGGCGCTATCTCTCTTGATCTTTGATCATATAATCATTATTGATCTTATCGTGATCAACAATAATCACGAATTGCTTCACCCTTAAGGTGATTTTCTTATGTCGATATTTAGTATACTTTTCCTCCTGAGATTAACTTTGTTGCTCTGTTGCATTCTCTTTCCATCATTGACCCTTCATTCCACATGGACAGACCTTATTGGCCATCATGAAATTAATGCCAATTGTATAATTGTTCATGACTGATTCATGTTTCCATCATAACAACTTATCATGACTGTTGACATTAATGACAACATATCAATGACAATATGTCCAACAATATCCCCCTTTTTCATTGAGGGAAACATACTAACTTCATACACAAACTCCCCCTATGATGATGCTTCTCTCTTCTGAAGTTACTCTCCCCCTTTGACATCAATGGAAAAGGGTTTCTCCCCTTATGATCAATCTCTGTTTGTCTACATGTTGTTGACCAAAATATGAACTTGGGTAACTCCCCTTGCAATCATGATCTACCTACCATAATTGAATGACTCCCCTTGTCAATCTGCTCTTTTTTCCTTTGACATTAATGACAAAGAGTGAGGCTCTGACTATTTTTCCTCCCTTGTGAATTTTACTAATTGCTTATCTTAATCCATTGGGATATTTTTGTTCAAATAAGTAGTCTTTTTTATACCAACTTGTATTGATACCCACTTGTAGTGATCAAGTCTTTCAAAACTTAATCTAATTACTTTCTTATTTGATAACCAAAATACTCCTTGAACTTCTCTACTACCTTTATTTTTCCTTTTCTCCCCTTTTTTACAAAAATGACAAAAATAACATTTTCTTGCTCCTTCTGAGGTCATGCTCCTCCTAAGGTGATGCTCCTCTTTGTCTATTTTTCTTCTTGTTGTATTCTACAACTAACCCTACCAATGATTTTTCTTTTGACCACTAATCTATAGATAGTCGAGATTTTCCATATGTTATTTTTAAAAACTCTTGGCATGATCCTTTGATTTTATAGAAACCAATTTAAACTTCTTTTTGTATTTTCTTTCTTTGGCTAACAAATTATAACATAATTAGAATTTGATATTGTCCCATATTCTTTTATGGGCACTTCCTTTTCTTGAGCTTGATTTATTTCATATTGAATTTCACATTCTTTGTTAGGACCTTCACCCATCATGTTCTTATTATTAATTTCTTCATTTTCAGGTGTAATATCATCTTTCTTGTTTTCTCCTTTAGATTTTCTTCTCCATATCTCTCTATGAGATATTCTTCTCTTTCTAATTGTGTTTTTGGAGATTTGTCATCTCCTTTCTTCTTCTAACTTTTATTAGGTTTTCTCACTGACTTGAATGTCTTATTTAAGGATTGACTTTTTGAACTCCTATAGCTTTGGGATTTGTGCCCAAACCTATCACAGTTGTAACATCTCATTATATGACAAAGTTTTCTTGTGTTCCCAACAAAATTGCATCTCCAACATCTAATTGCATTTTTGGATTTTCTTGTATATCCTTTCTCTAGTTTCTTGTAGTCAATTGCTTTATGGCCAAAGTTATGACAAAAAAAGCAATAGCCATTGAAGGTGTTTTCATTCTTGATTTTATTTTGGCTTGAGAGATCTGTCATTTGATTTTCTTCTTCATTTTTACTTCTATAGCTTCCTTCCTTAACAAATTTCATGGCTTGCAATTGGTTTGTGATTGCATTGTTTCCTTTTGAGAAGGATGATCCTTTCCCATGTTTGTAAATGGTGCTCCACTTGTCACTATCTTATTTCTTATTGTATCCAAGACTATTTTTTTCAACAATTGATCTTTGATTGTTCCAAATATTATCTAGGATAGTTGATATATTCTGGAAATTGACAGTTTTATTTGTCTTTTTGATCATCTTTTTGAGATTGACTATTTCTGATTTCAACATGTGACATGTCTCTTCCTTTTTAGTCAACTGAATCTCCAGGTGTTGTATCATTTTCGCCACTTGGATGAGCAAAAGAGAGAAACCTACAAGTCTAGTTGGGTCAGTTGAACAGGACAGAAGTTAATGCAAGATTTAGACACATCAAGCATGAGAAATAAATAAACAACTAAGCTAATAACAATTGACCAATATTCATGCCACCAATGGATAGATTATATTAGTGGGCAAACACCAAAGAGAGAGGGAGACTTATGGGTCCCCTCTTCCTCCAAGGGAGGGCTCTTGAATCCCCTATGTGAGAGCTCTTCTTATAAATAGCAAACTAGAAAGGAAATGGTGAAGAAATCCAAGCTTATTCCCTCAAGAGGTGAGGTGAATAGCTTAATGAAATGATGCTAGTATGCTCCAAGAAGGAAAGAGGTTCATTGTAGGAGAATAGAGCTAGCATAACAATACAATGAGATTCTTGAATTCATAGTGCACCCATTGCCTCTTTTTATAGCAAATATTTGAGGTATTATCCAACCGGTCTTTAGTGTGAACAAGGGGCCCTTTAGGGCACCCTTAGGTCTTTGACCAGCCCCCCACTCAGATCCAGTTCAGATTTGAGGGTCAAAACGACTTGGGATCTGAACCAGAAGTGGGTGAGGGACTGAAAAGAACCATAAATGCGTCGTTCTCAGGTGTGCGTAGATTTTTGCATACACAGTCTTGCATCGGGTGCATGTGCACCTTTTTTATGTTTTTGACCTACGCATGTGCGCACGCTTCCTGTAGTTCTTCTACGCATGTTAATTTTTTAACCAGTTGTATAGTTTGTGCCTTTTGGAAATGCATTTTTGAAACTGTGAATGAACTAATAGGTGTTTGGAGATGTTGGATTCCTGTAACCATTTGCGGATGAAATTTCACTGATAACATATGCCCCCTGATGTGTGAAGTTAGGAGCATATGTATAGCTGAAATAAATCAATTTTTATTCTACTGAGAATACCATTGTAAGAAAGAGTGTTGATAGGAACTGCAAGAGTGATCCAATGGAGAGAGAGGGGAAACTGTGGGACCCAAACCTTTCTCTAGGTGTGGGAAAATAAAAATTGTATACAAACGAGGTGGGCATGCCCCATGCTCGTGTCATGTAACTCAAAGATGTAAGACAGTAAATAAGGCTATATGTTGATGTAGATAACTGCAGCGCCCTGCGGGGTGGTTTGATAATGGCAGATGGAAATTCTGATGGTGAACATACTCTAAAAAGAGGCAATGACACTTGTAAGAAGTTTCGGTGATTCGCAGGCATTGATGGCCCAACAAATTTCAGAGGTCTTCGGCTAGTATAAAACAATTGCAATAGTCGCAAAGTAAGACCCACCATAACATGAGATTGTGTTGATGTCGAATGTTATGGGGTTCAATGATAGCAGAGAGCAATGATGTTTCTCTCTATGTCATCCGAGACTCCTTATTGTAAAGGTAATGAGAGTCAAGATATTGTCACCTTTCTAGGAACTGTGTTGATGTCGACAGAAAAGGACACGTGACTCCAAGAAGCAAAGGGATTCAGGAAATCCACTGAATGAGATCAGGAACTGATGAGGAACATGGACGAAGTCAAGATGTGGTGAGACTCAAGACTTCCCTTGGTTGGGGATATATGTGAAGTATGAGTGGCAGTAATCGTGAAACTGGATCTAGTGTCAGGGGGACAACTAGACATGGGTTTAAATTGTACAAGAGGCATGACAAAGTGGACAAACTCAGAGATCGGTGGTATGGACTGTGGGATACTCGAGGTTTATGGACGATGTCAACAAGAGTAGAATGTAAAGGAATTCCCCAACCAAGGGTGACATGGGTTGCTTTGCTGGAAGAGGAAGGTCGCTAAAGGCGACAACAAAAAGATATGTAAATGCTGGAAACAAAGGCTTTGTATAATTACCAACTGAATAAAGAATAATTTGGGATAAGTGTGCAGATACAAAAATGGGTGCCCCAGTGTAAGATGTCTTTCCATGTGAGGGCACAAGGTGTGTGGAAAAACGGGTGGAGGGTGGGGGGCCGATAGGTGGGTTTTTGTATGAGGTAAATGAATGGAGGGAAATCTGCAAATGGGAAAACTGACTGTGGATGAAATGGAGGGTTAGTGATACTATGGAGGTGCAATCAAATGAAAACCATGAGGAAATATATTGGGAGTCCATTGGAAAAGATAGAAAAATAAAGAGAAGGAGTATGTGGTTAATTCTCGAACATTCGTAAAACTATCGGGACTCCCATCCCTAGGGGGTGAAAGTAGCATGAGTGTCGAAGTGACAAAAGGGGACTATTAATGGGACAACTCATGTAGGGGAGAGTGCTAGTGGGTGAAAACACTTAAAATGCAGCGGAGGTGATAGTACTGCAGAGCCGAATGGGGGAATTCTATAGGCAAATGTAGGAGGGTGTGACTGGGAGATGCAATTAATATTCAGAGGGAATGATTACATGTTAGTGTATATCATATACCTAAAGGGGTTGTGCTGGTGTGTGATGACCCAGTACATGTACACATGAAAACCGAATACCCGATGTGAACAATATCTAAATATAAAAAACATATAACAACTATTTGATAATTTTGAACATGAGAATGCGTACCTAGGCGTGATGTGAAAAACAATCTCCCCCGAGGCCAAGGATGGATGGTGACCTGGGGAATGTGAATGTGTAGGTGGCCGACGACAGATCAGAAAAAGGATGCTCTGAGCTCCTGTAATTGAGAATGGAATTTTGGAAAAAGGGACTATATATTGTTATAGGGTCCACATTGCCACCTCATTTGTACCTGTTGTCAGAGTGAGTTGATGAGAGGTTTTTAGAGGAGATTTGGAGATTCCAGGAGTTCGAGCCAGCTGATCTAGGATTTGCAAGAGCCAAGTTAGTGGTCTCATCCTCCTGCATAATAGTTAGGGTTTATTTTCTGAGCAGGGTCATACAAATGGTCGTACTGGGAGATTTTGTGAGAGTGGCCCCCCCAGTGCGCAGGTGATCGAATGATTCCCGCACTTGGGTCCACGGTTGTAATCAGGACAGCCATGCATGGGGGTACATGAATGAGGAAAACAGGTGTGCATTGGATGCATGCCTATTCGATGTACAGGTGCGCAAGAATGAGCACCTGTGTGTGTGACAGGTGCGCATTGATACACATATGTTGCTTCGATAGAATCATAATGATGCACAATTGTGTGAAGAACAGACGCACATATGTGTGTGCCTATGGGGGTGACATCCGCGCACATGAGGCAAAGTTGGGGGAGTGCAAAAACTTGTCTTTTTTTGAAGTTTTTCATTTTATGAATTGTGATGGTTGATCAAGTGTTGTTTAAGTGAATGCAGGTGAGCAATTCAGGATGCCAGTCCACTGGCAGGAGAGGGACTGGGTGCACCTCTGGGAGGTGGTGAGGGATGATTAGACAGGTGTGCGGGGACCTTTGGCAGCCTCCGGGGTTGCTAAAGTTCTTTGATTTATCACTGCTATGGGAACAGGAGTACCTATTGCAGTTTTTTGTTTCCATGTGGAGCATGGAGCTGCAGTGCTTCATTGTGCAGGGGGAGCAGCTGACATTCTCTGTGATCAAGGATGTATTTTTCTTAATCGATCTCCCTTTTCGGGCGAGGGCCCTACCTGTTGATCCCCAGTCACCAGGGGAGGCACACTTGGAAAATTTGGCTCAGACGTACTGTTCGGGGGAGGATTTTATGTTTGGTTTGGTTGTTCATATCAGGCCAATGGATGCACTGGTGCATCGTTGTATCACTGTGATGATCATGAGGATATATGGATCCTTAGCTACTCAGTGGATCAGTGGTGGTCAGTTGAGGATCATACAGAAGGCATTGGGTGGAGAGTATTTTTCTTGGGGTTTGATGTTGCATACCAAGATGATGGGGTAGCTTAACCGATGTCGGGCCATCGACTCGGGTGATTTTTCCTTTGGGTCGATCTTGGTAGCATGGTTCTTGGAGAGGGTGCCCATGTTTCACCCTAGAGTGTTTTTGGAGGCGACTGATGGACGGGAGCCACGATTGATGCAGTGGGCATTGATTTTGGTATGACATGGGGGTGGGGAGGGTGGCCATTGATTTATGGCCAAGTTGGCATGTGTGTGGCATCTGATGCCACAGATCATCTTGCGGTACCCGTAAGGCAGGATGGACTACCATCAAGACCCAGACATGGTCTTACCTCCTAGAGAGGATTGGGACCATAGAGGTATGTTGATATATTTGATGTTTTGTGATTTTGATAGTATAGCATATGTTTTATGTGTGGATGAATGTTGATTCTATCATTTGTTTGTTGTATGTGGGGTCACGAGGGTGAGAGGTGGAGCTGGTTAGAGTGTCAGCTCGTCAAGGGCCTGTGAGATCGATGTAGGGAGAGCCACAAGTAGGAGAGAGATGTCAGAGGGATGAGGATGGTGTTAGGCCAATCGATGATGTGAGAGCTAGTAGGAGATGTAGATTTGATGACCCTAGTGCAGGGCCATCACATGCTCCTCCGGCAGAGGCCGATGGGGTGTTAGAGGACTTTCGCCACCAATTGGAGGTGGTGCTACAGGGAGTGCCCGAGGGCATGTGGACTCAGATATAGGATGAGGGAGTCTTTGAGAAGTGCATGGGCCTTCTAGTAGAGTTGCAAACCCTAATCTGCAAATCAGCTATAGCGGGGGTAGCTATGACTAGGCGACTTGCCCCTCGGACTTGGAGGACCCCCAGCTAGTGGGGCACCTCCTCTAGATAGAGGACCTGGTGGTGGCGCTCTAGAGGCACCATGAGTGCTCTTTGTTGTATATTTTTGGTATTGATATAGGCATGTGAGCCTATTTTGTATAGGGTAGTGTGATACCTATTTTGTACCTATAGGGATGAGGGGGGTTCACCTGCCTACGGCCGATATTCATGTTGTACTATTTTTTGTAAACATTGATGGCACATTGATCGATATATATATATATATATATATGGATATACATTTTTGGGATCGTTGTGATGTTCACATGTGATGATGTTTTGTGATGCTTTTTATGATGTCGAATCTATATGTTGTGACAGACTTTTGATGATTTGTGTGTGTGTAACTGTGTCTTGATGTGATAGATGCCAATCTAATACTAGGCTATCCATATTATCTGTTATTTGATTAAATTGTCATGGAATATGTGTAAATGTAATTGAATCAAAATGTCGAGATAAGATTCTAACTTGCAGGTATTTGCAGAAGAGGCAAGGATCGTGGACATGGTACACATTGTTGAGTTGTAGGATGACAAGATGGGAATCTAATAAGATGCTAAGGTGGTGAATATGGAAATGACTAGCCTCGGCAAGGAGGCCAATGATGGCTGTGAATTTTTCTTGGTTGTTGGTTGTTGAGCCCAAATATATGTCGCTGGAGTGGAGCAGTTCATGTGAGGGGGTATAGAGGGCCCAAGCAGCCGAAGCGAGATTCTATGTCCATCACCTAGCTCCATCAGCATAACCGATGTGGTAGGTCGATGGAGGAAGCATCTGTCAATAACACAAATGGTAGATAAGACATAAGGCATGGAGGGAAAAAGAATATTAAAAACTCTACAAAACGTGTACAAGAAAGAAAAAGCCTAGTGTAGAATGACTACGCTCAAGCGTAAAATTTCTTTAAGTACAACCCGTTGATAGGTTCTTTGAGGGGGTAGCCTTCGGGAGAGGCCAGGATGGATGCGCCTTTAGTGAGACAGTGTTGGAGGATGTAGGGTACATGTCATAACGACTCTAATTTTCCATGGTCGAGGCTATCATGAGTGATATCGTAGGCAAGGATGAGGTCTCCTTATTTAAATGAGAAAAGGTTGACATGGAGTTCAAAGGTGGCCTTAGAGCATTTTTTAGTTGCCTCATTGTTTTGTAATGAAGACCGACGGCCTTCATCCAGTGACTCTAAGTTCAGCAAGCGTTGCTCCATTGGAGCAGTGTCAAGTAATAGCTCGATAGCAGTGCACAATGTGGGAATTTCGCACTCGATGGGGAGAGTGGCTTCAACCCCATGGAAAAGATGAAATGGTGTAAAACCAGTGGCAGTTTTAACTACTGTGCGATAATCCCATAGTGTGGAAAACAACATGTGATGCCAATTTGTATTATGTTTGTTAACCGTGCGCAATAACATGGTTTTGAGGACCTTGTTGATCGCTTCTACCTGTCCATTGGACTGAGGGTAGTATGGGGAGGTGAACTCATGGGAGAAGCCTAACCTTAAGGAGAGTTCAATGAAAATATCATTCTCGAAGTGTTTCCCATGATTGGAGACTAACTATAGTGGGACTCCAAAGCGAGAGATGACATGATTAAAGAAAAAATGTGTTGTAGTGTCAGTGGTGTTGTTGAAGGTAGGCATGGCTTCAAACCACTTGGTAAAGTAATTGACTGCCACAACGATGTACTTGTGCCCATTGTTATATGGAGGGTTGCAAGTCATGAAGTTTATGCCCCATTTTCAAAAGGGGTCAGCAGTGATGATTGGGTGTAGAAGAGTGGGTCACGCTTGCAATTTGTTGGCATACAGTTGGCATTTGTCACATCGCTTCACAACATAGATGCAGTTGTGAAACAATGTGTGCCAGAAGTAGCCTACTCGAATGATTTTCTGGGTGGTGGACATCCCTGAGAGATGTCCACCACAGGCATCGCTATAGCAATCATTCAATACTATGTTGGCTTCATTGATGGTCAAACATCGACAGAGTATGGTTTCGACCCCATGTCGATACAAAATGTCACCAATAAGGAGGTAGCGAGGGGCCTGATGTTGAATGTGTCGATGATCATCTCGAGAGAGGTGAGACCCAAACTTATGTGTCCAAAGGTAGACGAGAAGGTCTCCATACCAGGGGTCATCCAAGGGGATGTAGAAGAGTTGTTTGTCAGGAAAATCTGTATTGACGGGTGAACTAGAAACCTCTGAGGGAAACGTCGTGATGAGTTCGGCGAGGATGAGTGATTTCTTTCTTTTGGGAGTTGAAAACTCTAGGTCGTACTCCTGAAGGATGATGATCCATCGGGAAAATTTACCATTAATTTTTTGTCGACTAAGCAAGTACTGCATGGGGTTGGAATCTACCACTACTTTGGTAGTGAGAAGTAAGATATAATGACGCATTTTTTGGACTGCGAGGGAGAGTTTCTCTTCATGGTTGTATTTCAGGGGTGGTCCTGAAAGGTTTTTACTAATGTAGTAAATAACATGCTCGCGGCCATCATCCCCTAGTTGGACGAGAACTCCTGCTACTGAGACGGCTGAGGCTGATAAGTAGAGGATGTAGTCGTGATCATAGTCAAGTGGACTAATCAAAGGGGTGTGGGAGAGAACTGCTTTTAGATCATCAAAAGTGGTTTAGGTATGTTCATCCCATCGGAATAGGATATCATGACGTAGAAAGTGAAGGAAACCATGCGCACGAGTGGTGTAATCTGGGACAAAGCATCGTAAAAAGTTGACTTTGCCTTGTAGGCTCTGCAGTTGGTGCAAATTCTGAGGTGGTGGAATTTATGTGATGGATTGGACCTTGAGGGGGTCCACTATGATGCTGTGTTGGGAAACGATGAACCCAAGGAGGCATCCAGCAGTGACACAGAATACGCACTTGAGGGGATTCAAGCGGATATTGTATTGATGTCACCGTTGGAAGACAACTTGTAAGTCATATAGATTTTGCATTCATTTCTTGGATCGAGCAATGAGGTCATCCAAGTAAGTGAGGATGATGCAAGCGATATCATGGAAAACATAGGTCATTTCTTGTTGGAACATCACACCGGCATTCTTGAGTCCAAAAGGCATGACACGATACGCAAAATTACCCCATGGGGTGGTAAATGAAGTTTTATATTGATCTCCAGGGTGGATCTATATTTGATTGTAGCCAGATAATCCGTCCATGAAGGACAAGGCCTCATGGTCGGCACAGTCATCGATAATTTGGTCGATGAAAGGTGTAGGAAAGTTGTCTTTGGGACAAGCGTGATTGAGATCATGAAATTCAGTGCAAACGTGAATGGTGCCTTGTTTTTTGTTGACAGGGATGGGGTTGGAAACCCATGACATGTATGCAATGGGGTATATGAACCATGCAGCGCGTAGTTTGTCAATTTTTGCTTTGATGGCCGCTGCTTTGGATGGGTGTAGTGGGCGTTTCTTTTGACGGACAGGGGTGATATCTGGCCATGTGTCGATACGATGTTTGACAATAGAAGGATCAAGGTTGGGAATATCTGTGTATGACCAGAAAAAAATGTCCCAGTATTCCTGGAAGAGAGATTTGTAAGTTGTAAGTTCTTCAGGGGAGCATGTGGTGCCAATGGTGATTTCCTCTATGATTCCTAGTTTGACAAAAAATGTCAATTTTGAAAGTGGGGGAAATGTTGGCCATGTTGTCATCTTCAAAAGCATCGGGGGCAGGGATAGGGTTGTTGAACTAGTCTATATGCCTGGATGGGATGAAATCCTTAGTTTCGATTGCGCATATGGAGGCTTGACTAGGAGGGTCAAAGGATTCATGTGAGAGAAAGAGCGCTTTGTGATGGAGTGCATTCCATGGGCAATCGGGTGTAGTTAGTTCCTCGAGGATATTTTTGTCACAGTGGAACTGGATAGAATATAAGGGATCCCAGGGAGTAACATTGGTGATTGTCAGTGTGTGGTTATCTTCAGGTGGTGAAGATGTAGAGGGGGTATCGCAATGATGGTGCGATGGCGTGCTTGACATAAACCAAATGTCTAAATACTATAGGTTAAAAATTATGGTCGGTCATAAGATTTTTTGAGGGAAATGTACCAGAGAATTGGGGGGATTTGGGGGCAAATCCTCATACAGGATATCCATGAACCATGGAGGAGTGGGAAGTGCCTCAATCTCAGAAGAGATAATATGAGTAGTATCTGGAGATGGAGTAGGGTGAATCACTGGCATCATTGGAAGTGGGGTGATTGGAGGATTTTGAATAAGGGCTATTTGACGACGCCTGTATTCAATAATCATGGGACATTGGTAGGTGAAATGATCATGTGAGTCACAAAGAGAGCAAGGACATCTCATTCATTCGTTGACTGAGGTTGTGACACAATGGATGTCAGTGACTTGGGTACTTGATGATGTGGGTGGAGAGGGGTCTTGCTGAAAGCTATGGGGTAATTTAATTAGTGTCTGTCGAAACTGAGGTAGCGCGGGGAAATGATGAGTATAGTGGCCATACTCTGAATAGATGGCACATGTGAATTTGGTTCACATCCCTTTACTACCTGTTGTAGGGGATGTGGTGGTAGTACTAGGTATGCTTGGTGAAGCGACGGGAAATGTGGTCACTCGAGGGAGTTGGATCAGATTGCATAACTCGAGGAGAGAGGGACATCTAATTGTGGGGTGTCCTCTCTCACATAGTGTGCAAGGATATTGAACTCAGGGAGGGAGTGGAGTGGTGGGATATTTCTTCTTTTGCCTGCCCCCAATGGTGGTGCTGATGTTGGCAAGTGGGGGTGAAGGTGGTGCGGTTGGAGTTAGTATTGGAATCTACATCAGGATTCCCTCTAATTTGGGAGGGAGGGATAGTTGAGGGACCATCGCGGGTGGGTGTAGATACCATACCGGGATGGCAAGAACCATGTTAGGAAGGGTAAGCATGGTGGCTACCTAAAAATCTTGTACACCCGGTGGGAGGTAGAAGAAGGGGATTTGAGTGATGGCTTGGGGGATGGTCTCCCAAACCAGGATTTTCCCTTGGGGAAGGGTGAAATCGGTGGTAAGAGGTGTTATAGGGTTCTCAGGTAATGCCTGAGGTAGGATTTCTTCCACTATTGGGACATCAATGGGTGGAGAAGACTCTGTGGGAGGGATGGTATTGCTAGTTTTAGTTCCATTGGAAGATATGACACACACTTGTGTCGAGGGGTGTATGAGTAGGGGCACTCCGCGGTATGTCCCTAGAAAGGATGGGTCCTTGAAAATTCTGGGGCCCAACTCTATGAGTGGGTAGGCATCAGAATTAGTGTGGACAAGAGTTATGATTTATCAATTTTGGAGAAAGGGTTGGGCTCGTAATGTGAAACTTGGTCGATGGTGATGGTCTTCCCGTTATGGGGGGACATCATCATTTGAAACATAGAAGAGGCCACAACCTTCATAGCGTACATGTAGCTACATCCAAACAAGATGTTGTAATCGAGTAGAGCATTGATAAACTCAATGTCAATAAGAATGGTTTTTCCCCTGAGTTCAACGGGGACATTTTGAAAGAGGCCTTCAGGAGAGGATGGTCATCCATCATAAGCTCGCAAATTGATGGTGGATGGTACTAGCTCGGGGGAGCCAAGTTTCTGCCATACTGTTTTGGACATCATGCAGGTGGATGCACCTTCATCGATGATGCATCGATGAACTATGATGTTCTGGATTTTGACTGGTATCTGGAAAGCAACCAAAGCGGGGAGATGGGGTTCCCCACAATCTTGATCAAATGTGATGAGTCTATTATCAGCAAGATCGACTGCCCCCAAGGCAGAAAACAATGATTTTCATTGAGTGGGATAGGTTTGGAGGACCTCCAAGACTGACATGGCTGTAGGATATTGTGCCAAGTCATCGACCAGACTGTAATTGTGTGTTTCCTTAGCCTGAGGGTTTTTGATATTCCATCATAATGGGATGCAAGGAATACAAAGAGGTGGTTCAGTGTTAGGGCATGGAATCATCAAAGGTTGCCCAGCTGTAACTGGAGTTGCTTCTGAAGTGGTGGGAGTAGATTCAAAGGGTATAGTGAGGAGGATAGTGTGATCCGTCAGATTCCCAGGGTTTTGATACTGTCCTATCTGTGGTGGGGCAAGGTGCATTTCCTGCTGGGTATTTATCACAACTTGATGTGGAATAGGGTTTTGCAATACCGTTGTGGGTGGTTGTTTCAAATGTTTTCGTGGGGCCTGCTGAGGGGCAGGCGACGCTGGAGGACATGGCGCATTCATGGAATCTTTCATCCATTTGAAGTTGGCAATTTGGGGGTTATGGTGAGTATAATGGCCATGCTCACCGCAAAGAGAACAAGGGAAATTCATTTGGAGGTTGTTGTTGTTCCTCCCTTGTCATTTGTTGTTATTTCCCCTATTTTCCCTTGGTTATGGAAGTACGCAAAGATCAAGGAAGAAAAGGGAGAATGCGAACCTTGTGGAAGACACAGTGAATGTTACTGGGTCAAAGTGAGAAAAAAAGAAGAAAAGACGAAGCGAAGTCTGAGGAAGCAAGTCGTTAGACAAGGAGATCAAGGATGTCAAGCTAGCAAGAAAGAAGGATCGTGGACAACTCAAAAAGCGAAGAAATCCACCATTAGATGCTTTGGGCCACTGCGTGAAAAGGAAGGAAAGACAAGCTGGTGAAGCCCTGAAAATATGGGTCAATTTGACCTAGGGTTTTGGTATTTAGGGTTTTTGGACACCTAGGTTTCGAGCTAAGGATGTCGGTGAATGATTGTAATGTATAAGTAGAGGTCAAGAGGACCTAGGTTGGGTTGGTATCAAGGTTGTTCTCATTGTGTCTATCGTTGGTCATTGTGAGAGATTATTGTTGGGAGAGAGAGAAGTGTCGAGTGTAAGGGCCTTCTGGTATTGTAAGATCTTTAGTTGGGTGCAAAGATCAACCCTACAGCTGGGTGCACAGGGAGGGGAGAGAAAGAGAGGATAAGAGAGAATATCTTCTAGCTAAGAACGCAGACAAGAACTGTATGCTTTACCTTAATATATTATAGCACAATTATGTGGACGTAGCCCTAGAGAGAGGTTGAACCATGTATATGTTGGTGTTGGGTGTGATTGATATTCTATCTCTGTCATTGATATATTGTGATTACATTACTGTGTTAGATCTGATAAGTAGATGTGAAAAGTAGATCTAAGCTGATAAGTGATATATGAATGCTATTTTGTTCTTGTGTTAGATATACTTGATATTCCCTTTGGTTGTAGACATTTTTATCCTGCAACCCACTCATAACTGCTTCGGGTGAGACTGCATCTGCTTCATAGGTGTTTCTGAAAGGGATGGTAGTTAGGGCTTGTTCGTGCGCTCTTAGATTTGAACCCTAGGTTTTCCCCTGTGCCAACAAATGGTTTTGTTTCTGGGACTTGAATCTTCTTAAGGGAATGTCAAGGTGGTTTCCATCAAAGACAAAGACTCAAAAGTGGATAGAGGATCAAGAAAAGGAATTCATTGAAGCCCAGAACAAGAACCCTCACCTTAGTTCAGAGGATTGGTTGGAAAAATATATCTTTACTGAAATACACAAAATTTTCTTTGGGGGAATCCATCAGAATCTATACCAGTGGCTAGCTAGCTTAGTAGATACCCAATTCGAGATCCGACCTAGACCTCCTGTGGTTTGGATGTCGAAGTTGATCAAGAAGGTCAAAAGAGTTGATAACAGTGTATCATGAGCAGTAGATCACTGGTTTGACAGCACCATTGGAGGGTACATCATAGAGTTTGTTGTTAACAGAGTAGAATCATACATCCAAGCTGAGAGATACTTCTTTAAGGGACCTATAGGAAAAATTTTACAATTCCTGAAGTTGAGACTCAAGATGCTATTGCATGAGAAGAACATCTTGAAGATACAATAGACTAGTCAGATCTAAAAAGGCTAATGTTCAAGAATTCAGACAGCGACAGCGACACAGAAGTTGGACATACACGCAGTGGGAGAGTGTTCATAGAAGTCCACCTTGTGAACTTGTTTAAGAAGAACTATGGAGAGGAGGGTTTTTATAGTGGAGAAGAGGCAGATATGATGGATGAAGAGCATTCAGAACTCGTCAGGACAAAGGAAGGAAAAGCTGAAGATCTTCACCGAGGAGAACTTGAAACCTCAGAAACTGCATAGACCATTAAAGTAAGTATTGTTATCCCTCATGTTGATTCAGTAGTATTAAGCAACTAGAGTAATCCCAGTCACCAGAGCATCCAGAGCACTACCAATAGTATTCCACCACATATTCAGTCAGGAACCCTAGGAAGATCTATGGCAGATGAGATGAGGCTTCCTAGTTTTAGGGGAGATGGATCTGAAGATCCTGACCAGCACTGGTTCCTATGTGAAGTCGTGTGGAATATTAAAAATGTCATTGATGAAGTTGTCAAAAGAACCCAGTTTAGTACCACTCTAAGGGATCGCGCACTGAGATGGTACATGAATCTTGTTTAAGGAATTGCATAGCCTAAGCCATTGAATATGATTAAGAATGTGTTGATTGCATATTTCAAGAAACCCAAGTCAGACTCACAATGTATCACAGATTTGAAAGAGATCAAGCAGAAGGTGCCTGAACCTATTTGGGAATTCGATCAGAGATTCAAAACCTTAACAGGTCGATTGACTTTTCAGATCCCAAATGAACAGAACAAAGAATGGTTCATTGTTTCCCTCTTACCACACATCAGAGTTCCTCTGATGCAACAGAAGATTGCTTCATAGTCTGAGGCATTTGAGATCACCATGAATCTAGAATCATCCCCTATGGGATAATCCATCTCAGGTATGAGTCAGATACTGAGTCAGCTAACTAGTTTGTCTCTGCAGGTCGAAGACGAGAAGAAAGACAAGGGAAAAGATAAAAGAGAAGACATTTGGTGTGTCAGATGCAGATCAAAAGGCCATGACAAGGAACATTGTCCCATATTCAATGAATATTTGTCTTCTGGAGCTCCGAGATCTTTGAAGCAAGTCACTTTACCTTGGTGCGAGGTATGCAGAAACAGACATCACCCTGGTGAGTGCTATTACATGTAAAAGTATGTTCAAACACCTAAAAATTTGTATTGTACGTTCTGTAAGTCTGTAGGACATGATGATGGGATTGCAGGGCTTACGATCTCATGCATGAAAGGTCGAGAGACATATATAAGATTCAAGGTGAAGTAAAGAAAGAAGGAAATACTATGCAGTATAACTCTCCTGGTAGAGGAAACTTCAATCATCACGGTGGATTCAAAGGAAGAGGACGAGGAGGAGAAATGGGTTGAGGCCAAGGACAAATAATATTTTATAATTTTGCACGACCAAGACACCTCACAAGGGATTGTCAGAACCCTTGTACCACTTGTAGCTATTGCAGCTCGTTTGACCATGTTATAGAAGATTGTCCTGTGTTGCTGGCTAAGATTCAGGAAAGACGAGGACCTCAACAGAAC
Organism: Picea engelmannii; assembly: GCA_009831015.1. NCBI lineage: Eukaryota > Viridiplantae > Streptophyta > Pinopsida > Pinales > Pinaceae > Picea > Picea engelmannii. The sequence continues at coordinate 22,643 of ML796791.1, read as the reverse complement.
CTGCAAGTGAAATTGATATATGTTGAGCCTTGCGGAGAAGACCCTATAGTCATTGTTATAACCAGAGGAGGCATTGTTACAGGAGAAGATAGACTAACCAAAGGAAAGATTACCGAAGACTCAGGAATCAGGAAAGCTACAGAGAAGACACAAACGTTTGATGCAAAGAAATAAAGACAAATATTTGAGGAGGCATGAAATGAATTCAGAGGAGACCAAGGTTCCTCATCAAAGACAGGACCAAAACTGAGAGAATATGGAATGCCTTCAGAATTTGATCAGTCTGCTTTGCCAAAAGAAGGAAAAGAGGTAAGCAAGCTCATGGAATTCCTATATACTTGTATTAAGTTGATCCAGGATGAAAGTGTTGTACAATAGTTACAAAATTTAATCAAACAATGTGAGCTAGGAAAGATAGATCCCTTACTGAATAGGGAAGTACACCAAATTGATAAGAAGAGAATAAAAAACAAGGAATTACATTTGAATGCTCAAATAAGAGAGTATGAGATAGATTATGTAGTTCTCGACTTAGGGTCAGAGGTCAATGTCATGACGAAGCAAACCTGGGCATTGATGGGAAAACCGAAGTTGATCTATTCCCCTATCAGGATTAGGATGGCTAATCAGCAAGTTGTAAGTACATTTGGTAGAATGGAGCATGTCCCTGTGGACATCGATGGAGTAAGAACATTGGCATATTTTGAGGTAATTGAAATAGTTGATGATAGTTGTCCTTACCCCACACTGTTAGGAATTGATTAGGCTTTCAATAATTCCACTGTGGTTGATTTGAATAAAAGACATATGACTTTTGAAAGAGATGGCCTTGGTTTCATTGCACCTTTAGATCCAGATGAAGTTTAGCGGTACACAGAACCTAACAGAGAAGAAGACCACACATATGCACTAGAATATATATATATATAAGCTAACATCTAGACAACAAGATTACATTAATCCTACAGCCAATGGGAACTTAAGCTGGCGAAGTGATAGTGCATGTTCATCAGACTGAGAAGAAGCACTGGAGAACTGGAAAAATAAGATGTATGAAGTATCCACAAGAAGATGTGCTAGATTAACCAGAGAATTTCGTTGGATTGGCACAACGGTAAGCAACTTACCCACCTTTGATGGTATGAATCCTTTAGAAACTTTCTTGTTAGACTTTGAAGAAAGTGTACCAATACAACAGATATTATTGGAAATGGATGAGGCCTTGAAAGCCACACTAGCAAGATGGTGGGGGACACATAAACACAGTATTACAGAATGGGTAGAATGTCGTACCCTGATGACATCTTGGTTCTCAGCACAAGTAGAAGGCTATGAAATTCGGTACACAGGTCGAAGTTGTCCAAAGGACCATGTGCGGAGTTGTGAGAAATCCTGGAGAAACATTCATCAATAAAAATGGGTGCACAAATCCATTAACACGCTGGACACGACGCCTATCAACTGGTACCTCCAAGTAGAGTTGTGCCTCATCACTATGGATTGGGAAGTTATGACTTAGAATTTTGTAACTACCTTCTTATTTGAAAGTCAATTTCCTTTAGTAGACCAAGCACTACAGATTGTCAGATGGAAAGTACTTGAGGAGGCCTCTAGCCTCTCTTTAGATCAAGAAGAGGATGAATGGACTACGCCTCTCCAGAAACTTCAAGGCTGTTACAACATTAAAGCGAATGAAGACGATGATCCTAGGAAGGTGAACATCGCAAAAATAGAAGGCCAGAGAGATGTGGAAGGACCAGGAGTTGAGTTACCATTTATTGGATAGCCGATCAAGATTAAGAAGGTAAATATTGGAGCAGAGCAGACACCAAAGTTTGCAAATGTTGGAGATTACTAGGATGTTGCCACCATTAACAAACTTACAAAGTTATTGCATGAATATCAGGACTTGTTTCCAACCAAGTTCACTGATATGAAGGGAATTAAAGGGCCTATGGGCGAGATGAGGATTCATTTAAAGCCAGATGCAAGACCATTCAAAATGAAACCTTACATATTGAACCCTAAATATAAGGAAAAAGTGAATATTGATCTTGACAGAATGCTAGAAGCAAGGATTATAGAACATGTCAAAGAATCAGAGTGGATTAGCCCTATGGTGGTACAAGACAAGAAGACATGAGATATTAGAATATGCATAGACCTCAGGAAGCTGAATGATGCTTGTTTGCATGACCCCTTCCCTACACCATTCATTGATGAAGTGTTAGAGAATGTGGGAGGCCAAGAGGTATATTCTTTTACAGATGGATTTTCAGGATACCATCAGATCTGGATTGCCAACGAAGATCATCGTAAGACCACATTTGCAATAGAATGGGGATCCTACCAATACATGGTAATGCCATTCGGATTGAAGAATGCCCTAGCCATTTTCTCTAGGGTGGTGGTTGAAACATTCAAGGAATTTCTGCATAAATTCTTAGAAGCATATTTTGATGATTTGACTGTTTTTAGTTTATTGAAGAACCATATTGAATGTCTAAGGCTAATGTTGGATAAATGAAAGCAGTGCCAAATTGCCTTGAACATGAAGAAATGAATTTTCTTTTCACCATTTGGAGTTCTGTTAGGACATATTGTATGTAAGCAAGGATTGTTGGTAGATCCATCCAAGATCGCCATTATAGTTTATCTACCCCCTCCTACCTCATTCAAACAATTGTGCACTGCGTTGGGACACATAGGATACTACAGGAAGTTCATTAAAGGATATGCTCAGATTACAACGCCCATGGAGAAGTTGTTGAAGGATTGTCAGTTTAGTTGGACAGAGGAATGCCAGTAGAGCTTCGACACACTGAAACAAAAAATGGTTACTACGCTTATTATGGTTTTCCCAGATTGGACCAAGGAGTTTCATGTTCATGTTGGTGCATCTTCCATTGTGTTAGGAGCTATGTTAGCATGGCCATGAGAAGGAGATATTGACCACCCGTTAGCCTTTGCTAGCAGGAAGATATCAACTGCTAAGATTAATTACACCACCACTGAGCGAGAAGGATTATCCATGGTGTACGCATTACATAAATTTCGTCACTACTTGTTGGGAGGACACTTTAAAATGTTCATTGATCACTCCACGCTAAAATACCTAGTCAACAAGCTAGTGTTGGGGGAAAGGATATGGAGATGGCTTCTACTCTTTCAAGAATATGACTTTGAGATCATCGTAAATCCAGGAAGAATGAACGAAGGTCCTAACCACTTGTCAAGGTTGGAACACGGTGAAGAGACGACCAACTTAGAGGATGAATTGTCGGATGCACATCTATTGTCCATTAGAAATATCGATGACCAATTCGCAGAGATAGTCCAGTTCCTATCAATAGGAATGGCACCTAGTGAGTATACAATTCCCTAGAAGAAACAACTAGTAGTACACGCTGCAGACTTCTCACTTATAGCTGGAAATCCATACAATATGGAACCTGATGAGATATTGAGAAGATGTGTTGTGGAGGCAGAATGACCACTGATCCTTGCAGAATCTCATGAAGGAATCGCAAGAGGACATTATGCAGGTAAAGCAACTGCGCAGAAGGTTCTTAGAGATGGCTTGTGGTGGCCTACCTTACATAGAGATGCTAAAGACTATTCGAGAGCCTGCGATGTATGTCAAAGAGTTGGGAAACCATCCAGAAGAGATGAAATTCCATTAGCACCACAACTAGCCCTACAAGCATTTAAGAAATGGGCCATTGACTTCGTTGGACCTATAAACCCACCAGGAAAGCGTACAAGAGCAAGGTACATAATTACAATAATAGAGTACTTGACCAAATAGGCCAAAGCAAGAGCAGTTAAGTATTGTAGTGAAACTACATCTGTGTGCTTCATATTTGATGACATCATAACCAGGTTTGGATGCCCAAAGATCCTTATGAGTGATAAAGGTACATATTTCATCAATAAGACAATTGAAGCCCTGATTGGAGAATCTGCAGTCCACCATCAGAAGAGCACACTGTACCATCCACAAGTAAATGGGACAGTTGAAGCATTCAACAAGATTTTGGAAACGGCACTAACCAATATTTGCAGTGTGAACAAGGATTATTGGGATCTAAGAGTACCAGTTGTATTATGGGCCTGTAGAACCACTTGCAAGAAACTCACAATGCAGACCCCTTTCAAGTTGGTATACTGTCTCGAAGTTGTTTTTCCAATGGAATATTTGGTACCAAGCCTGAGAATTGTTGCCTTTACAGATATGGATGACCCTCACACTGTTTAAGAGAGGCTTGCACAGTTGGTTGAACTAGGGGAAGATAGATTTATTGGGCTTCCATCAACAGGTTCAGAAGGAAAGAGAGAAGGTCTATCATGACAAACACATCAAGAAGAAGGCATTTAAACAAGGTGATCTAGTACTGATATATGACAGTAAATTCATAAAACATCCCGGGAAGTTCAGAATGCATTGTCTAGGGCCATATGAGATCTCTTATGTTACAGAGGGAGGAGTTTCATAATTGAAGACGTTGAATGGAGAATGGAAGGAAGGTTTGTCAATGGGAGCCGGCTAAAGTTGTACTATGAGAACCAGTTGCCTCACAGCTCACAGTAGAAGCATGAAGAAAAGGGTCTAGGTACCAGGTGTAGTTGAAACTGGGTACCAGACACAGAAAATATAGTCTACACAAGGGAAGGAGAGGAGGCATTGAGAAGAAAGATGAGGCTGCACTGCGCAATCTGAATTCGAAGTAAAACAAGAAGTTAAGATCTAGAGTGCCTCGGGATGAGTCATGGGTGAGTGTTGGGGGCATGTTGGCCATTGGTTATGGAAGTACATGACGATTGAGGAAGAAAAGGGAGAATGTGAACCTCGCAGAAGACACATTGATTGTTACTGGGTCGAAGTGAGAAAAAGAACAGAAAATACAGAGCAAAGTCTGAGGAAGCAAGTTGTTGGATGAGGAGATCAATGATGACAGGTCAGCAAGAAAGAAGGATCGTGGACAACTTAGAAAGCAAAGAAAGCCACCATTAGATTCTTTGGAGCACCGCGTGATAAGGAACGAAAGACAAGCTGGTGAATCCCTGAAAATATGGGTCAAGTTGACCTAGGGTTTTAGACACCTAGGGTTTTGGTATTTAGGGTTTTTGGACACCTAGCTTTTGGGATAAGGATGTCGGTAAATGATTGTAATGTATAAGTAGAGGTCAAGAGGACCTGGGTTGGGTTGGTATCAAGGTTTTTGTTGTCATTTCTATTGTTGGTCGTTGTGAGAGATTATTGTTGGGAGAGAGAGAAGTGTCGATAGTAAGGGCCTTATGGTATTGTAAGATATTCAGTTGGGTGCAAAGATCAACCCTGCAGCTGGGTGCACAGAGAGGGGAGAGAAAGAGAGGAGAAGAGAGAAGATCTGCTAGCTAAGAACGTAGACAAGAACTATATGCTTTACCTTAATATATTATAGCACAGTTGTGTGGACATATCCCTAGAGAGAGGGTGAACCACATATATTTTGGTGTTGGGTGTGATTGATATTCTATCTATGTCATTGATATTGTGATTACATCACTGTGTTAGATATGATAAGTAGATGTGCAGAGTAGATCTGAGCTTATAAGTGATATATGAATGCTATGTTGTTCTTGTCTTAGATCCACTTGATATTCCCTTTGGTTGTAGACATCTTTGTCTTGCAACCCCCTCATAACTGCTTCGGGTGAGACTGCATCTGCTTTGCACGTGTTGTCGAAAGCGCCAGTAATTAGGTCTTGTTGGTGTGCTCTTGGAGCTGAACCCTGGGTTTTCCCCTGTGCCAACAGCCCCCTTGGGGGTTCTGGTTCCCCTGATTTTGGTTGCCCCCAGCAAGTTGGTTTTGTTGGGGGTTGTTCCCCCCTGGTCCTAGGTTATTATTGTTTTAGTTTTGCCCTTTTTTTTTGGCATTGTTCGACTAATGGGTCGAATTTTCCATATTTAGTTGTTCAAAATTTTGAAATTATTGAATGGGAGACGGTTGAACAAAGTTAACCACAGTGTGTGGTTTCCCTTGTGGAGGAGCAATGGGCTGTGGAGGACCAGAAAATGGGAAATATGGATTATTTTATGACAATGATCCGTAGGGTACATAGGAAGGCGTAGTGCTTTCACTAGTGCTTACGGTGTAAGCTGAGGTAGAGGGGTTACCATAACTCAGTTGAACAGTCGAGCACATCATGGGTGTTGGCGAGGGTCCACTTATGGGTGGAGGAAGGGAAACATGGTATGGTTGTTGACAAGGGGGAGGAGGATAATAAGGGGGTCCTCCATATATCAATGGATATTGAGGTGTATCATACATAGGTTCTTGTTGGGGGTACGGATTGTGGTGTGTTGTGGTACTGATCAGTCCATCCACTGAGTGAGACATCCTAGGTTTGTCCTGGTCGAATGCTATGGGTCTCGAGGCATCAGGTAGTACTATGTATAAGTATCCTGATTGTGCATAAATGAGGTCATACTTTTGAGCCTTGTTGGTGGCTTGTTCTTCAATTTAGGGGAAGGTGGAGGCCACATCTTTGGCAAGGAGAGAGACAAGTGATCTGAGAAACCAATCAAAACATTGTTCTTTGGTGTTTTCTGCTTTGCATAGACTACGTCGTCGATGCCATTCGTGAATGTGGTCAACGATATGTGTGGCTAAGGATTGTTTAAACTTAGAGCATAGTTCTAGACCATTCTTGTGGAGAATTGGTAGTTGAAAGAAGGTCAAAATGTTTTGACCAATGATTCAAAAGTCACGTGGGACCCTAATTTTTCATCTACATACCACTTGGATGATGGGCCTATGAGTGTGCACTAAAACAACCTTAATAGGATGGATTTGTCCATGATGTTGTTTGGCGAGCACCATAGGTGGAAGGTCATGACATGGTTGGCAGGATCTTCTCCCACCTTTCCTTCAAACTTGGGAATGTTCGAAGGTAGTTTGGTAGGCATTGCAGGCCATGTGGGGTTGTGCAATATAGGATCGTTGGTGAGCTTACTCAGATCTGGTATGTTGAGGGAGGCAAAATATGGAATCTAGAGTGGTGGTGTAGTATTGGTTCCATCCATGGCGTGAGTGGTTTGTGAACCTAGCCCTTGAGGGGGGTTAGGTGGGGTTGTACTTCCTCCTTGAGAAGAAGTATGCCCCCTGCTTCCCTGTAAAGGAGAGATAGTGGATGGTTGACCTTTGGAAGTGGACCCAAGTAAATTGGAACCAAGACACGTTGACCCCAATATGGTAGCACTCACATGGGTGTGAGAGGATTGAGTCGATCAGTTGGCAAGACTAGGAATTCCTCCTAAAAGAGGAGGGAGGTTCTGCAAGCATCTGGAATGGTGGGAATTTTGTGGGCCCCTATGATGTCCGACTAGCAAAGTGAATGTCTACGAATGGTGATGAGAGAAATAAATGAACAAGAGTCTTTGTATAATTTTGTACCTTCACAATATATCTCACAATCGCATGTAATCACAAGAGCATCATACATAAATCAATTTGAAAAGAAGCATATATGTGGGTAGGTGGATTTTATCTACGTGGGAGAACAAAGAAAACAAATGCTCGTGTCCTAAAAAGACATAACGTCATTCCTCTCAAATAGAACTAGACCTTCCAATAGTACTCAACAGTGGGGTCTGAAGCCACTGGAAAAGGAACTAGTGAAGGATGAAATAATCATTTATAATGATGGGTAGAGGGTGCATATCCTGAAAGAGCTAACGATATTTCCCAATAGCCACACAAAATCCAATCAAGGTGCAATTAAAAACCACAATTGCCACCTGGGTAGATGTCCTAAAATTTGGTCACTAGGTACCTCGGTCAAAGTGCGGCATTTAGATTTTCAGCCTCATAAATGGGTCACGGGTTGGATCCTGTCGAAGAGGTGGGTGCCTCAAGAGGGGACACACAGAACAACCGGACCTCAGCCTTCGACCCTTCACAGGTATATCCCTGCCTTATGGTGTTAGGAACACTTGACTTGGAGAATTTTAAAGTTCCCTATTTGTCAATTTCTAATGTTTGAAGATGTGAGAACCAGATAACGAGGAGTTATTTGGATGCCTATCCCCGAGATCCTACCTAGATTAAAAAATTTCTTTTGGCACCTCTTGTGGAGGAAAACTTAGTGATTTTTTAGAAAATTTTAGATGTGGTTGTTTGAGAGATTGGGGGTGTGAACCAATCTCGTTTTAATTAAGTGGGAGTGGATAACTCCTTCAAGAAATAGTGGGACATTTCGGAATCCCTTTGGAGGAAACCTAATTCAACCTCCACAATTCAAGATGAAATTATGTGAGTGAGCAGTGACTTTGTGTGTGAGCAAGTGATAAAATGTGCCAAATTTTTAATAAGTTAGGTGCCACCTTGCAGCATGTGGACTTTGTGTGGTCCTTACAAGTATCGATTACCTATCTTACTAGATGCCATTGGTACAGCCTTGCGGAATTTTAAAGTCTCTAAAGAACTTGCATGTGGACATATGGGTCCTTACTAATCCTTTAAACTCCCTAATGTGATTTAATCTAATAAAGTTTCAAAAACTATCCTAGATTGCAAGCATGTGGGCATGTATGGGCCCGTTACAATAATCTTTAAACTCCCCTAATGATGTAAACTAAGAAAATAGCTTCAAATACTATCCTAGTCTTTGCAACATGTGGACATGTATGGGCCCTTACAAATTTAAAATGTTTTGAAAAGAAACTAAGAGGGGCCCTAGGGGGGATTTGTCCTCTCCTAAAGATTTTGTTATCTAAGGGAGATGAAATCTTCCTTCAATCATTTTTCTTATTCTCAAGATCGCTCTATGGTGTGAGAGAAGAGCATACTCAATGATTGAAGTTTGATTTCTGGTCCCAATGCAAGTTTTTATATATGTGATAGCAAATGATCTTAAATTAACCTTTACAATCAAAACAAGCCATCCATGTGGCAAAATGAAATCAAAAGCGGAGAAATATTGTTCTTTTTAACCTCCTAAGAGCTTATGCTTTGACTAAACCTTCATGTGGAGAGGGAATCTAAGTGTGGTGCATTTACAAATTGCATAGAATCAATATTTAGAAGGCTAGGGGCCTTCCAAACATCATAAAAAAAAAAATCTTACAATGTTGGATTTATGGACAGGTGAGTGGGCCCTAGTTTAGACAGAGTCGCATGTGACGCCACTGCATAGAGGAAAAAGGACTCTTTGGTGCACTATACGCATAATGTGCTTGAAAACATAGTGTTTTTGGTGTACATGCTCAGAAGACGCGCATGTGGGCTAAAAAAACCCGCGCATGTTCTGATACGCGCCTGGGAAGAAAATTTTAAATAAAATTCTCTTGTTCCAGCTCTGAATTTCCCTCTTTCCAAGTAGGCTTGGGCTGGTTATGATCCCTGCAAGATAAATATATCAAAAATAAGTTCTCAAACAACCCAAATAGGGAGGAAATTGATACATGTCCCCAGTATGGTCGCCAATCTATTGTATCATTTTCGCCACTTGGATGAGCAAAAGAGGGACACCTACAAGTCCAGTTGGGTCAGTTGAACAAGACATAAATTAGTGCAAGAGTTAGACACATCAAGCACAAGAAATAAACAAACAACTAAAGAAACAAAACTAAAGTGCATAAGCAAATTAGAACCAAAATCAACCAAACAATTGACCAATATTCATGCCACCAATGGATAGATTGTATTAGTGGAAAAAAACCAAAGAGAAAGGGAGACTTATAGGTCCCCTCTTCCACCATGGGAGGGCTCATGAATCCCCTATGTGAGATCTCTTCTTACAAATAACAAACTAGAAAGGAAATGGTGAAGAAATCCAAGCTTATTCCCTCAAGAGGTGAGGTGAATAGCCTAATGAAATGATGCTAGTATGCTCCAAGAAGGAAAGAGGTTCCTTGTAGGATAATAGAGGCAGCATAACAATACAATGAGATTCTTGAATTCATAGTGCACCCATGGCCTCTTTTTATAGTAAATATTTGAAGCATTATCCAACCGGTCTTTACTCTGAACAAGGGGCCCTTTAGGGCACCCTTAGGTCTTTGACCAACCCCCCACTCAGATTCAGTTCAGATTTGAGGGTCAAATTGACTTGGGAGCTGAACCAGAAGTGGGTGAGGGGTCGACAAGAACCATAAATGTATTTTTCTCAGGTGTGCAGGGATTTTTGCGTACACGGTCGTGCATTGGGTGCATGTGCACCTTTTTTATGTTTATGACCTATGCATGTGTGCGCGCTTCCTGTAGTTCTTCTGTGTATGTTAATTTTTTAACCAGTTGTATAGTTTGTGCCTTTTGGAAATGAATTTTTGAAGATGTGAATGAACTAATAGGTGTTTGGAGATGTTGGATTCCTATAACCATTTGCGGATGAAATTTCAGTGATAACACCAGGGCTTCTTCCATTTCCTTAGCATGTTCAAGTTGAGTCTTTAGATTGATTATTGTTTCTCCTATCTCATCCAAGATTTCTTTGCATTTATTAGTTTTGTCATATGTCTTCAACTCTTCCATATATTTTGTTAGATCAAAAACTTTAGTTTTCAATATTTTGATTTCTTCCTTGTATTCTAGCTGAATCCTTTTGAGGTTGATGGATTCTAATTCCAACATTTGGCATGATTCTTCCTTTTTAGTTAGTTGGATCTTCTGGGATTCTTCCTTTTTCTTAGCTTCTTCAATTTGAGTCATTAGACTGTTAACCAATTCTTCTGTTTCTTTTAGTACTTCTTTTATTTTATTGTCATGTGTCATTAGTTCTTCCATCTCTTATGTTAGATCGGCAACTTTGGTTTTCAATCTTTTGATCTCTTCTTCTTTGTTTTCTAGTTGAACTCTATGTTCAAAATCTTCATGTCTAGATTGATCTAACTGTTGAAGTAGAAAAATTTATTTATGTTGAAGTTTCTCCAAATCTTCTAGAGTGCACATAGTTATGTGCTCAAGATTGTCAAAATCCTCCATGGGAACTTTAATATGAATATAATTTCTCGGTGCCAAACGAATCTCTCTTATTGCAACTGCAACATCAGTTTTAAGATTATATAATATTTCTTTAGTGATTACTGAGATATGCATCAATTCCTTGATGAGGTTTCCTTCCTCATTGTTGACTGAGGTTTGCATCAAATCTTGCATTTCATTCTGATTAGAAATCTCTTTCTCTGTATTATGTTCTTCAATTTGATTGCAATTTTCCTTTTCTTTATCTTGTTCCTTATCTCTATAAGAATTCTCTTCTTCTGATTTTTGTTTTTTATTCTGACAGGAATCCTCTTTATCTTAGTCTTGTTCCTCACTTTGATAGGATTTCTCTTCTTCTTGTGTTTCATTCTGATAACAATTTTCTAGTCGGAGCCATAATTCTTTAGCAGATTTGTAGTGCCTCATCTTTTCTTTGACTTGGTCTGACAATCCATCCTGGTTTGCTTTTAAGGCTAATGAACTGTTTCTCCTTGCTTCCTTTGAATTTTTGGATTTCCTCTTTGAATTATTTAAGTTCCAGGTCTTACTTACTACCAAATCCCAAAATCCAGATCCTCTTGACTTCAGATTGTTGATTAAGGTTAGTTGTCGTTGATGTCAACCCTTGAAGAAAGACCCGTAGCACAAAGGTTTGGGTAATGGAGACAATAGTGTTTGATGTAAATATGACTCATTATTGTTTTGTCATGGTTTATAAGAAGTAAATATGGATGAACTCCAAAGTGGTCCCCTTATGGTGAAAGCCCTCACGGGAAGACGCTTTGTGGAGTAAGAGAACCCATGCTTAATTGTGGAATAATGAGATGAAGGAAAGTGAATTTATCAAAGGAAATATCCTATATGGATAGTTCTTGTCATGTCATTTCCGGTGGTATGTGTAACGTCACATAATTCCTCATGGTTAGAGAGTTATGGCCATGAGAAGTTGGACACCCCAGGTTTGGGTAATGGACCCAAGTTTGTTTGATGGGTAACGGTATGAGTTGTGATATATTTTCAGATAATACTATTCTATATGGATAGTACATGTCATGACATTTCTGGTGGTATGTAGAACATCACATAACTCCTCATGGTTTGAGAGTTATGGCCTTACGAAGTTGGAGGACCCTCATATGTCATCTAGAAG
>ML796790.1:204362-255865 GCA_009831015.1 Picea engelmannii | reverse complement strand
AATAATATGGAGATTAAAAATATGATATCTAAGGAAATAACATGCATAATATAGATTTCATCATATTATAAGATTTGTTGGGATGAACTATTCAAGCACAATTTCCACAGTAGTTTGCATATAATATTTGGTATCATTGTAGTTTTCTTTGGAGTATCTGTATTAAGTTGCAATATCTAGTAATTGGCTTAAGAAAAAAGTCACAGAACCCTAGTCATGGAGGATGAGTCTAGTCACAACAAGCCTCAAGGTCCAGTAAAAGAGATATTTGTGAGGCTAGAATAGGAATTTGTTTATATTTCTCGCAATATGGACCTCCTCATGATGGCTCTAGTAAAACATATCATACCATTCAAGGAGGTTGGAGGTTATAAATCAGAGATCAGGTTAGAGGGGAAACTATAATATAATGAAGACCCATAAAAGGAGTCAAGGAAAGACCTTGAGAAAGATTAACCAAGTTCCAATGTCATTACCCCTTCATAGTATTTATTTAGATTGGAAGTGAAATTGTATATCAAGCCATATGAAAGTGATATCGATGCATTAAAGTTAAGTCATTGGTTGCAAAAATTAGAGGTCTATTTTAGTGTTCACAATATAGATGATGAGTAGAATATTTCATTTTCCTAACTAAAATTAGAGGGACATGCATTACCCTGGTGGAAAAATAACATGTATACACTTACGCTGGAGAGTTATTTTCAAGTAACTAAGTGGGAGGATTTCAAAACCCTCATTAATTCCCAATTATACCCTATCAAGTATGCATATGAACAATGGATCCATTAGTATTACTTCGAGCAAAGGAAAGGGTAGAGTGTGAAGGAGTACAACACTGAATTCAGAAAGAAGGATATCATGTTGGGTATCTCTCCCAATAACATAGATGTACTTATCAAGTATATAGGGGGTATACTAAGTCATTTGTGAAATCAGGTGATGTTATTTAATCCCAATATAGTTTATGAGGCTTGTGTGCAAGCATGCTATCTAGAAAATATAGGACACGAGAAATGACATCCAAGTGATTCCAAATAGAAAGAGCACCAAGATGCTTCCAAGGAAGGGAAGAAGAAGTGGAAATGGAAATACAAGAAGATGAAAACCATTAAACATTAGTGCAAGGTTCCAAGAAACCACAGTAACCATTGAAATATTGATGGTAACAATGAACAAAAGTGTTGGAATATCCATCTAAATTTGAACCCTAAGAACCATAAGAAGGATTCCAAGAAAAAAACAATTTTAGACATGGATTCAAGTCATCAGGTATAGAGAAAATAATATATGAATGAGAGGATTGACCAAACTTTGGTGCAAAAGGAGGTGAATATGAGAATCCATCATCACAAGGAAGAGAATTATGTGAGAAAAATATTCCATATCAAGACTCGGGTCAAGAAGACTAAGGTATATGCTCTATTTGATTCTAGTTCACAAGCCAATATCATATCATATCGTCTAGTCATGAAGCTTGGATTGGAGGTTGTTGATCATTCTAGCCCATATCCGTTGGGGTGGGTAACCAAATATGTAGAGGTCAAGTTCATGAAATAGTGTAAGATCATTTTTGTTCTAAGTGCATATTTTATTGATGAAGTGGAGTTATATGTAGTACCCCTTGACATGCATGGAGTAGTGTTTGGAATTCCCTACATGTATATGAGGGATGAAATATTCATGAGAAGAGAAAATAAGTATTTCTTGATCAAGGATGGGAAGTGTTTCATCATCAATTCACATAAAGGTGAATTGAATATCTCAATGATAAGTACCAACCAAGACAAAATGTTCATTAGTTCAAGTAAGAATTATGTTTTTCTTTTCTTACGAGAGAATAAACTGTGTGATGAATCGGTAAGAGAAAAGACATCCTTGGAGGGATGTACTAAAAATAAAAAACATCAATTGGAGTAATTTCCTTAGGAATAAAAAGGAGTGATAAATAAGCCTAAGAGAGAAGTGGTGAATGAGATGCAGAGAAGTGGCAAATGAGATGCAGTTGTTTCCTCACTCCCCATTACCCAACATTGGGTTATATAGATAGTCCATTATAGAAGAAAATGAAGTGAATAAATAGTTGCAACAACTACTAGAAGAGGGACTAATTTGACCAAGATCCTCACTTTGTTGGTCACTTATTATCATAGTACCCAAGAAGGATGGGACTTGGTGGATGTGTATCAAGTATAAATATTTGAACAAGTTACACTCAAGAATCATTACCCTCTATCCAAGATCGATGATTTTCTAGATCAATTGTAGCATGACAAGTACTTATCCAATTTGGATATCAAGGAAGGATACCACCATTTATGATTCAAATAACAAGACACCTAGAAGTTCTCCTTCAGGACAAGGAAAGTTTTGTATGAATGGTTGGTCATTTAATTTGTTTTATGTAATGCACCAACTACATTTATGAGATTGATGAATGATGTGATGTTCCCATATTTATATTCATTTTTTATAGTGTATTTGGAAGATATATTGGTTTATAGCTCTACCTAGGAGGAGCACATCTCACATCTCATGTAGGTGTTAGAGAATATAAAAAAGAACAAGTTTCTAGCTAACCTTAATAATTGTGAGTTTGCTTAGTAGTCATTGGTGTATTTGGGGTATGTGATCAGTGGATGGGATTTCAAGATATATCTCTCAAATATGGATGCCATCATAAAATGGTAAATTCCTACTAATGTCATTGAAGTTATAATATTTTTTGGGTCAACATATTACCTATGGAATTTTATAGAATCATTTTCAATGCTAGATTCATCACTCCATGCCATAACAACAAGTTCTAAGATTTCTCAGTGTGGAAAGAATCAAGATACATATTTCAATGAGATAAACAAAATATTAGTCAAGCACCATTTCTCACATTTCACAATTTGTAGAAGCCTTTCAAAGTGGAGACATATGAAAGTGGGTATGCTATGGGAGAAGTTTTTATGCAAGGAGGAAATATGGTATGATATCATTATAAAATGTTTCTTGGGAGAGTATTAAAATATCTTAACCATGATAAGGAAATCTATGCCATGGTTCAATATATTAAGAAGTGGAAGCACTATTTGATGGGAAAGGAAACCATTATCCACACAAATCACAATCCACTACAATATTTGCAGGCCCGGAGAAAGCTTCAACAAACAATATATTACAAGTTTATGGGATTTTGCATCAATTTCATCTAGTCATCAAGTATAATAAGGGAATCACTGATAAGTTGGAATAAATTCTTTCAAGGCCACCCACATCAAATATTATAGCATTGGGAAGTCTTATGCACATAAATGATTTTACCCATGATGTATATAAGGATCCATACACAATAGATGAGGAATTCATGTAGAAGAAGGTGAAAATAAGGTTGAGTATCATCTCAATAATGGTTTACTCTAAAATATAGACAAGATCTATGTTTGTAAAGGTGAAAGACTACAACTTATTAGAGAAGATCACACCTCCAAAGTTGCAGGAAATTTTGGTGTTGGGAAGACAATTACTATCTTAAAAATGTATGTGTACTAGCCAATAATGAAGGAAGATGTATAACAATATATTAGAGGATGCATACATTTTTTAACCAGCAAGCCCAATAAGAGAGAGAAAGGTTTATACCATCCCTTACTTGTACCCACTTGTCCTTTGGAAATGGTTTCCATATATTTTGTGGGAGGTTTACCAACTAGGAAGGGACATGACTATTTGGTTGGGGTAGTTGAAAGGTTTAGTAAGATGTTCATTTGTTTTCCTTTAAAAAATCTAATCAAAGGACAAGAAGAAACTACCATAATTTTTGAATAGGCCTAGGTACACTTTGGGATACCAAGGAGCATCATATTAGACAAGGATACCAGTTTTTTTAGTTCCTTTTCTACTACACTTTCAGAGAAGATGGGCACTAAGTTGAAGAGATATACAACATTCCATCCATATATATATGGGTAGACATAAGTAGTCAATAGGAATTCGGTGCAAATTTTAAGGGGTTAAAATAAAAAACATCTGAATACCTAGGATGCAAATTTAATATATATTCAACACTATTATAATAGAGTAATCCCAACTTCTACTAGTAAGTCCTCATTTGGAACTTGCTTTAGGTATTTTCCACCATCTCCCTTGGATGTTTTATATGGATAGCAAGGATTTGTGAGGGAATAAATTACATAATAAGCATTGAAGGTAAATAAATTTGTTGAAAAGATAATATATATACATTTTCAACTATAGGAGATGCTGAAAAAGTCATAGGAAAAGTATAAGGCTAGACATGATCAACATAGAACTGAGAATTCATTCAATGTGGGAGATAGAGTTTGTTTATATATGAATAAGTAAATACTAAAGGGTCCTAGTAATAATATCGAGGCTTTGTATTATGGTAATTTTGAGGCATTGGATAAGGTGGGAGAGAATTCCTATAGACTCAACCTACACCAATACATGCACATTTACTTAGTAGTGAATGTGGAGAATTTGAAATTTTATGAGCCTTCCATGTTGAATAATGAGGAGGAGAAGCTCCTACCTACCATAGAGGACTTAGAACTAGATACCCAGATAGGGTTGGTAGGAGACAATGTTTTTAAGAGGAAGTTCATAAATACAAGATAGGGGCAACATTACCTTTGGCAGATTGGGTTGAAAGGACAACTTCGAGGCAAAGAAAAATGGTAATTCAAGGAGAAGGTAGAGGAAAAATTTCATCACCTCATTCATTAAATATTATTGGGACCAAAAACCTACCTAAATATATAGGTATGATCCATATTGGATCATGATATAATTTTTTTGGAAAACAAATTAGGAATCAGTGTAGGGGGCCATTTTAGTTCTAGGTCCTAGTTTGGAAAATTGGGTTCAAAACTTTATAGAGCCATTTTGATTTATTAAATGGAAATTTTTGGTCAAAAAACTCCCTATACCTCCACGATGGTTTTCTACACATCGATACCTTTCCAATGGTGTAAGCATCACCTCAATTGTATCTTGTATGTGAAAGTTATTCCTCTCACAAGTCAACCTACCTTGTTGACCACCGTGGTATGGGTGGATTCTACTTCAATACCCATTGCACAAATGTGTGTATATAGATACATGCCTATTTTAAAGAATATTCTAGAAGGTCCAAAACTTTATCACTAATTGAGGGTTGAGTTATTAAAAACCCTAACCGTAAATGACTATCATTCTATGTTAAATATTGGGCCACTATGATAAGAAGAGGTTCCACTCTTTAGCATTGTAATTGTTCCATAGTTAAGAAAAACATCCAGGACTCGTATTTTTATAGCATAGTATAGGAGGAGGAATATTTTATAGCAAGCTTTTAGGCCACCATTTCATAGGTAACTCCATATTGAGTGCTCTCGCCTTTGTATTTGCATTTTGATAACTAAAGAAAAAAGAGAAAATCATGGGCCTCACCATCGAGATGGGTTTTATCCAGTATTGTGTTTCCTAGGATAAATATTTTTTTGATTTGTATGGATGGTATTTTTTTATTTTCCTATTATTTTGTTTTCATATTTCAACTATTTTCTATAAAAATAAAGAAATAAGATAGAGATAACGAATCCAATATCCAAGGAAATAAACCCACATAATAAATATTTCAGCATATTATAAGATCTACTATGATGAACTATTCCAATGGAATATCGACGGAAATTTGATGATAAAAAACCCTCACCAAGTCCTAATTTTACCCTATTTGTTATGTAGAGGACTATTGGATCTGTTGGCATCACTTTAAGAAGAGGAAGGGGTGGAGTGTGAAAGAGTACACCATCGACTTTCAGAAGATGCATATCATGTTGGGTGTATTTCCCAAGAACCCAAATGCACTCTTCAAGTATCTGTGGGGTTTATAAAGTCATTTGTGAAATAAAGTGATGCTCTTTGAACCTAGTACCATTGATGAAACCTTTATAAAAGAAAAATACCTAGAGAAAATAGGCCATGATAAATGAAATCCAAGTGGTTCTAAATAGAAATACCACCCAAATGATTTCAAGGAAGGGAATAATAAGTGGAATGGAAAACCCCAGAAAATTAAAGATTCTATACATTAGAAAAAGGATCCAAACAACCACTACAAACATTGAAATATTGATGGTCACACAGAAGATAAGTGTTGGAATATATCTAGATTTGAATCTAAATAACTATAAGAAGGATGCCCAGAAGAAGAACCTATTGGGTACGGATACAAGGAAACAAGTAGAGAGAAGTTAAGATGTGGATGAGTAGATTATTTACACCTCAGTTGTGAAAGTATATCTCATTTCATATTTGTGAATGGAGATAATAATGTAGGCTCATTAGAGATGAAATTTTGAACCAACAGTTATCAAATTGGTTTGTTAAGTCATTACTACCAATCACTACTGAAGATATTGTTATGTCAATGGTATTTACCAAGGAATAGGTAATTCTACATGTCCAACATTTAGATTTTATTTACTCTTACTTTTTCACACTATATTATATAATTACTCACCCTCTAAGGTCATAAACAGACCCCATTAGGTCCAACCCGTGACCACATGTTGATGGTGTGGTTGGTTCCATTTCCAATGTTTTAGATGGCTAGTTAAGTGGATAGTTTATTCAAATTCCCAACTCTGCCAATCCACCTACTACTGTACCAATAAACCAAAATGATACATCCCCTTTTCAAACCTTCGAGATTCATTTTCCAATCCACATGACCAAATAAATCTCATCAACTCGGAGACATGAAAAAGAAAGAACAAAAATAAAAATTATAATGTTGAATAAGGTATTAGTCAAACCTGAAATGTTGTTGTGGGATATGAAAAGGGGAATAAGAAGTTGAAGTTTCCCTACAATATCTCTGGTGGATACTATCTCACTCACCAGTATCCCCATATGGTTAACATTCATTTTTTTTTGGATTAGCAGGGAGCTCCCTAACAACTTATTGTGCTGGCAAATGCTTTCCCACCCCAGTAGAAAAAACAAATTGTTGCATCAAATAATGCACTGCCACAAGGGGGAATAGCAGGTAACCCCCATAAAGGGTTAAATACAATAAATTCAAGCACATACATGTGTCCTTAGACAATCAATTTTCAAACTCAAGATCAAAATTATAAGAATCCTATGACTAGTCCTTCAGGTAAGGATCCATATTTCCCTCAACCTAGTCATCCTCTCTAGATAAATAATCCATCATTTGATACAATTATTCACCCAGCTAAGTGTGTTATTCATAGGTAAATGCATAATCCCAATGCATTGGCTACCCATAATTATAGTATAGTGGATGCTCTAGCCCAGGAACCATGTGCCAAGTCTTTCCTCAAAGTCCTCTAAAGATGTCAAATGCAATGGAAGGAACTATTTTTTTATATAGGTAGATTTGACCCTGTAGATACTTATTTAATTACCTTTGACATCGAAAAAATTAGGAATAATATTCCACATCAAATTTCTTTCCAAATTCAAGTAGTTTTTGGTGGGATTGTTGGAACTTCAGGTTCTAATGGTTCATCCCACTTCTACTAGAAACAATCAGTCGAGCGGTCAAACAATAGCTAGAGATAGTTAGTTGGGTTGTGTTGATGGATCCATATCATCCTGTCAAGAAGGTAAGGGATAATTCTCGATGACATGTCCCAACTAGACCTAATGTTGGCAGCAGGCTAAAGTGGGAAAGAAAGAGTTCACAAAGAAGAATGATAGTTGGAAGAGCAATCATGGAAATGAAAGCATGCAAGAGGAAAGCAAAAATTGGTAAGAAGCACAGCATGCGCACATGCAAGAAGGAGGCAACAACTGGAAGGAAGAAAAGAATGCATGTAGAGAAGGAAGACCTAATGACAATAGGGTTAGGGTTTTTGTAAGGTTTTATGTAAATGGATGAAGAGCCCGATAGATATAAATATAGATACGCAGGTATCATAGAGAGGTTTGATTGTTTTTATGTAATGTTTTTTATTAGAAGAACTAATTTTGTAAAGAGATTGAGCTAGAGAGGAGGAGAGAAGGTAGATATTGAGGATTATATTGTAGACTGAGGAGCCTGGTGTGATCTAGTTCACCTCATAGAGATATTACCCATCCGAGGAGAATTGTAAGCACACGACATGAGATTGCTGAACTACCATAATAAGAGAGTCGAGAGACAAATCTTTATGGATGTAGCCCAGGAGGGGGTGAACCATGGTAATACCTGTGTAATATGATGAATGCATGCATATCTTTGTCATACTTTTAGTATTTAAACACTGTGTGTAATGAATGAAAGAGTTATTATATTTCTTGGTTAATTGTTGTTGGGATATAACGAAAAGATGTCGCGGAGGTTAAAATATAAAAGAGAATAGAAGTAGTTCATAACACAAGTTAGAATAAATGGCTCAGAATACAGATCCCATATCTCATACTCAATCCTAGGCTGTAAACACCTGAGTCTTACAACCACCCTTTTAAAGTTATCTCGGGTGAGACTGTGTAGTGCATTCTATGTACTGCATTGCCTTCTGGTTTACCAGAAGGGCCGATAATTTTAGGATTTGTTGGTACCTTTAAGGATATGAACCCAGGGTCAAAAACGCAGGCAGTAGGTAAGAGTAGTTCAATAAAGACAACAAATGGTTCTGTTGTCATGTTAAGAGGAAAAAGAGAGGACTGAGTAGATGAGATAGAATGCATGAGAAAAGAATGAGTGAAACGAGAAGATTGTTGAGCCACTAGAAGGGAATGTTTAGACCGTGGAACCCCATGAAATAAGAAATCAAAGGATGGCTGAGAACTATAGAGCTAGAGTTTTCCCAGAAAGACAAGAGAAGCCCTAGAATCACACCTCGTAAATATCTGGATAAATACATGTTTATAGATTTACACAAAGTCTTTTTTTGTGATTTTCCCCACCTACTATAGGAGTGGATACTAAGGTTGAAAGATAACCACGCAATGAACCGGATCTGACAGCTAGATTGGACCCCAGTACAGGTTGAGCAGTTACAACAGGTGAACAACAAATTCACCTGCGCAATCGACTTTTGGCTTGACAGTAGTGTGGTAGGCTTCATCACAGAGTTTGCAGTCAACACATTGAAGTCATACAACGCAGCAGAGCAGGAATATCTATGTGGACCCCATAGAAGGTACATTTGATCACTGTATACTTCTATTAAAATACTACTATATAACAAAGGGGTAATGACAATGGAATCAGACAACTAGAATTCCCTGTGTGCATGGGGGAAGGGGGGAAGCACTGACAGAGGGAGGATATATGGACGAAGGTGAGGATAAAGGAAAGAAGGAGGAGGAATTCTTGGACCCGATCTTGATGGATGATGACTGACTTAAGTCGATCTTGGCATCATTAGGAATGATGCATAGTGGAGTACCCTACCAATATAAGGTGAATACTAAGAAGAGAGTCGTAGCCATGAGGGATGGCCTGGAAAGCGATGAGGAAGAGGTAGGGGGATCTCCGAGATGTGGAGCAGATTGAGGAAATCCTATGCGCAACCTATGAGAGGAAAACAAGAGGCCCAAGAATGGGAGGAGAAGATAGCCATCCTTTCCATATTAATGTCAGTGTGGAACCCATAAACCCATGTGCGACCAATACACCAAAGATAACACCACCGTTTAGACAACCGAAGTTAGGAGGAATTCCAACAACAAGAAGTACATCTACCACAGGAGCAACAACTGAAGGATCTAGTTCAGGAAGTACTAGTCAAGTATCTACACTGCACAGTGGAGGTAGAAGTTCAGTATTTAGAATGGCAGGACATGATCCCACTATCAGATTACCATAATCTTGAGGAGAAGCAACAAAATAAATTGAGAAGCATTTGTTCATTTATGCAAAGATCTGAGAGGAAAAATAGATCACTGATGAAGATACCAAACTTTCTCAGCTAGCGATCACACTAAAAGACCGCACACTAGACTGGTACATGAGTCTAGACATGAGCAGTGCCCCTAGGATGACGAGGAAACTGGAAGACATTAAGAAGATACTGACTAACGAGTTCCAAAAGCCGAGCTAAGAGGATAAGTACATGAACAAGATGATCGAGATAAGACAGAAAATAGGAGAGTCTGTATAGGATATTGACCAAAGATTTAAGCGATTGAAGGGGAAGTTAAAATACCTTATGACCGAGATGTAGCACCAAAACTTGTTTTTCAACTCTTTACTCCCACACCTAAATTATCCCTTATGACAACAGAAGTTTCAGATGTAGGCCAAGGCTCTATAGGCAGCCTTTCAGCTAGAAGAGAACCAGTACCAGCAGACGAACCCATCTATTGAAGAATTGAAGGAGGATTTGAAGAATCTAACATTTCAGTTGAACCAAAATAAGAACAAGGACACACAAGAATCTGTTTGGTGCACCACATGCAGAACGGTAGGACACCAAAATAACGAATGTCCAACATTCACACAATATATGGAAACAGGCATACCAAACTCGTTACCACAGGGAGGATTATGGTGCGAAATATGGAAGAAACCAGGTCATGACCCTTATCATTGCATGTTGATGCAAAAGTACCAGACAGTTCCAAAGAATTCGTATTGCACCTTTTGTAAGTCAGTGGGCCACGATGACAAATATTGCAGAACTATAAAGCTGATGCGGGAAAGAACATCATACACAAACAGGGTACATAACGAAATGATGATTGGGCAAGAAGAGCCACAGTTCAATCAAGCCCCATCCCCATACAATGTTGCGAAATAGTAGTACAATACTACACAACAACCATACAATAATGCATATCCATAGTACAATGCACCGAGAGGGGACCAAGCAGGCTATCAAGGAGGAGGATGAGCCAAAGGAGGTTTCGGACATGGCAGAGGACCAGTCACATGTCACAACTGTCAGCAACCAGGACATTATGCACGGGAATGCCCATTGCCGCCAATGACTTGTATGTATTGTCACACATCGGATCACAAGACAGAGGAATGCCCGACACTATTAGTAAATATCCAGGAAAAGAGGAACCAAAAAAATCAAAATGTTCAATGGATTTCAGCCGAAGAAAGGGAGGATGGATGAAACATCAGCATAGTCACTCATGGAGGAATGAAGATAGGAAATGATGCAGTCAAACATGAACCTGCACAGAACCAATGGGTAAAGAAGAATACCGAACCAAGAAAGCAGTTAGACGCACCCAAAGAAAAGGAGACTTTTAAGGAAGCGAGACAAGAATTTCAGAAGGTGGACACAACATCGACTTCCACTGTGCAACCATCCCATGAAGCCCCATAATATGAAATGCCGCTATCATTGGATCATACCAATAGAATGACACCTAAGGGACAAGTAAGTACTATCAAAGACTTTTTTCAATCATGCATAAAAATGTTAAGTGATCCTTCATCTGTGAAAATATTGCAAAACATCCTAGAGAAATGTAGCAACGAGACAAAACAAAAGCTACAACCGAAAACTGTCAATCATCTACACACAAGAAGAAGAACAAGTAGGGAATTTAGACTGAATGCTAACATTGGGGATTTAAATATGGGAGACATCATACTCGACCTAGGATCCAAAGTGAATGTGCTACCCAAGTAAACCTGGCAATGCATGGGAGAGCCAACATTGGGATACTCAAATGTCCAACTAAAACTAGCAAACCAACATAGGGTCCTACCAATAGGGAGACTGAAAGGAGTAACAATAGATCTTGATGGAGTGCGCACTAAGGTAGACTTTGAAGTCATAGAAATAGTAGATGGCACAACACCGTAATCGACACTACTTGTATTGGATTGGGTGTTTGATATCCATACCATAATCAACTTGAAGACAAGAAAAATGACATTTGAATCCAGAGATTATAGGGTCATAGCACCACTAGACCCATCAGAAGGGGAAAGGTTCATAGAACCCACTTTCCTGGACTTAGAGGAGACCGGTCAGTTGTACAGAACAATTGTGTGTGAGGAGGATTATGTAAACCCAACTATAGACGGGGTACTTAGTTGGCGCATCATTACTTCATGCACAACAAATTCGGATACTAGGCTAGAAAACTGGAAGTAGAGACTACACGAAGTATCCACGAGAATATGTGCAATAATAGACCGCACAGTACGATGGATAGGTATAGAAATCAAAGAACCGCCTAGTTTCCATGGACCAAATGATTTGGAAACATTCTTGACACAATATGAAGATGAAGTATTAGAGAACCAGAGGCTACTAGCACTGGACTTAGCACTTAAGGCCACACTCGCAAGATGGTGGGGTGCACACAAGGATACTATCACAAAATGGTACCAATGTAAGTAGTTACTGCACATAAGGTTCGACGCAGAATAGAAAAATAGAAAACAACAGAGATATGAAGGACTAGGGACACCAATGAAACACTTGGAGGAGTGTGAAATGCTGTGGAAAATGACACCACCAGAGGAATGGCCTCACCACTTCATTCACACTTTAGAGGGCATACTAGAGAACTAGTATATAGATCAGGAATTGTGCAAAGGAACTACAACATGGATGACATTGCAACATAAATTTACCGTCACTTTCTCATTCGAGCATGAGAACCCCAACATAGATGCAGCCCTGAAACAGATCAGAGGAATCATATTCATTAAAGAATCAGAAATAGAACTTATTACTAAAGAACAATAGCGAAATAAGCAGACAGTCAAGGAACTACTATCATGTTACCATGTGCAGGAGGAAGCACCAGATGAAGATGATCCACGTGACATTCAGATTGAAGACATAGAAGGCAAAAAAGATGTGAAGGAACCACCCATAGAATCCAAAGTTATTTCCGCACCAATCAAGGTAAACAAAGTTAACATCACAACAACTGAACATCCCAAAATGGCCATCATTGGCGACTACTAGGATGAGCCAATAGTAGAAAGCATCACAGAGTTGTTACATGAGTATAGAGACTTGTTTCCTACAACACTTACAGAGATGAAGGGCATAGTAAGAGAACTGGGACAGGCCTGAAGCGAGACCGATTAGACAATGACCATATAGACTAAACCCCATATATAAACATAAATTTAAAGAGGAGATTGACCAGATGCTCGAAGCCAGCATAATCGAATCAGTCAAGGAATCAAAATGGATAAGCCTGATGGTTGTACAGGACAAGAAACAAGGAAGAGGGATTAGGATATGCGTTGACTTGAGGAAGTTGAATGATGCATTCCTACATGACCCATTCCCTACACCGTTCATGGATGAAGTGTTAGAGAATGTGGGGGGACACAAAGCTTACTCATTCACTGATGGATTCTAAGGCTACCATCAAATTAGGATAGCATAGGAGGACAGATACAAGACCATGTTCATGACGAAATGGGGATCTTACCAATATACAGTCATGCCATTTGTACTGAAGAATGCACCAACAATATTCTCCAGAGTGGTTATTGCAGCATTTAAAGAATTCATCAATCAGTTTCTCGAAGTATACTTGGATGACTGGACAATCTATAGTTTGTTGAAAAACCATGTGGAAGTTTTACGCTTGATGCTAGAACGATGCAGACAGTTTCATATATCACTAAACATAAATAAATGTATATTTGGAACACCGTTTGGGATACTATTGGGCCATATAGTATGCAAACAATGGATATTGGTCGATCCGACAAAGATCGCAGTCATCATTAATTTACTAGCACCAAAAATAGTTCGTCAGTGACGAACGACGTTAGGAAACACATGATACAATTGGAAGTTCATCAAAGGATATGCAAAGATCACAACACTAATGGAGAAACTGATAAGAAATGATACAAAGTACCAATGGAATGATGAGTGTCAACACATTCTGGATACCCTGAAGGAAAATATGGTCACTACACCGATATCAGTATTTCCAGACTGGGGAAAGACATTCCATGTGCATGTAGATGCATCAGCGATAGCACTTGGATCTATCTTAGCGTAGCTAGGAGAAGGAGACTTGGATCACTCGATACCGTTCGCAAGTAGAAAAATATCAGACTCATAACAAAGTTATAACATGATGGAAAGATAAGGCCTAGCTATGGTCTACGCACTGCAGAAGTTCAGACACTACCTATTGGGAAATTTTTTTAATATGTTTACAGATCACTCAGCCTTAAAATACCTATTCAACAAGCCATTGTTGGGGGGGAGAATCTATCGATGGTTACTGCTATTTCACGAATTTGACTTTGAAGTAATAGTTGAACCAGGATAACTAAATGCAAGACCTGACCACCTATCATGGGTCACAAATGGAGAAGAACCCATGAACTTAGAAGACAACTTTCTATATGCCCAGTTATTCTCATTACATATTGTTGATGACTACTTCACAGAGATCATCTAGTACTTGAGCACAGGTACCATGCCGCAAGAATATACCACCGCGCTGAAGAAGAACCTGGTATTTCACACAACCAACTATAAATTGATCGCAGGACATCTATATAAAATGGGTGCAGATAACATTTTACAAAGGTATGTGTTAGAGCCCGAACGACCAATAATTTTAGCAGAAGTCGACGAGGGATTGGCAGGAGGAAATTATGTAGGAAAATATATTGCACAGGATTATGGTGGCCAACGAATCACAAAGACTCAAAAGAGTACTGTCAAGGATGTGATGTCTGACAAAGGGTAGGCAAACCCAATAGAAGGGATGAGATGTCATTACGACCACAAGTGACATTACAGGCATTTGATAAATGGGAAATAGATTTTGTGGGAAAAATTAAACCACCAGCCAAAAGAACAGGGGAAACATACATCATCACCGCGACGAAATACCTAACAAGGTGGGTGGAAGCCGCACCAGTAAAATACTGCAGGGCAGAGACAACTTCACACTTCTTATTTGAACAAGTAATTACTAGATTTGGGTGGCCAAGAGTTTTGATGAGTGACCAAGGCATGCATTTCATAAATATCACCATCCATGCGATGCTCAAAGAATTTGAAGTTCACCACCAGAAAAGCACACTGTATCATCCACAGACGAATGGCACAGTAGAAGCCTTTAAAAAAATTCTAGAGAACGCACTGACAAAGATTTGTAACGTCAACAATGATGACTGGGACCTCAAAGTACCAGCAGTATTATGGGCGTATAGGAAGACATGCAAGAATTTGACAGGGAACACACCATTCAAACTCGTTTATGACCAAGAAGCGGTAGTGCCATTGGAACTTTTAGTACCTAGCTTACGTGTAGAAACTATCACACAAATGATAGAATGTGGCGCAATACAGGAAAGACTGAACCAATTGTTAGCAATGGAGGAAGACCGAATCTTGGAAGGATTCCGTCAACAAGTACAGAAGGCCAGATACAAAGCATAGCACGATCAACACATTAAGAATAAGACTTTCAAGGAAGGATATCTAGTGTTGCTCTATGACAACAAATCATTTTAGCACCCAAGAAAGCTGAGAATGAATTGGTTAGGACCATACAAGATCAAATCTGTAACAGACGGTGGAGAAGTATAGTTAAGAGATTTAGAAGGCACAGACCTCAGAGGAATGATCAACGGGAGCCGATTGAAGCTATATAAGGACAGTCGACCACCCACCACGCAGTAGTAAAAAAAAAAAGCGTGAAGCATGCCCAAGATGAAAACGCCATAGGACGCTCGAAACATGAATACAGTAAAGGTAGGATTAAAGGTTACATGCCAAAGACAAACGAGCAGGAAATGGAAAGTCAACAAAAGCAGGATGACAGGACAACACTAAGAGAAATTAAGGCACGACAAGGGCTGATGGAACATCACATTAAACACGCCAACTGGAAATGGAAAAGTAAGTGTAATGGCAAGTATGAAACTACTATAGATGCATTGAACCCACAGTTATGGTGAATTAATCGCATAATGGAGGAAGCGTCCTCGATAAGCTCCATGACAAGCCCATACAACACGTGGGCATGGAAGAAACTTGTTTATTCGCGAAAGGAGAACAAAGAGAGAGAAACAACATCTCAAATGAACAGAGCGAGAATAAATAGCTCACCGCAGTCCTCCAAATTCAAAAAATGGTTGACACTCACCACTATGGCACCACCAAAGTTCATTGAACCAGGCCAGACAACCAGACCGACCAGGGTTCAAACTACATCATGAGGACCACTGGAAGAAAATGAGCAACAACAACTAGAGATAATTGATATCGATGAGATCACATCCCCAGAGATACCACTGGTGAACTCTACAATGATAGTGGAGGAGATTCAGTAGCCACAAGCAGAGGACCTAAAAGAGGACATGCCAGCAGCGGCGCAGGAACCTCAGAATGAGGAAGCGGAAACCCAATAGGAAATGCAACCAGAAAGCACTGAACCAGCCGCGGAAGGTAACGAAACGACATAGAACCAAGGATCAGAGGGGAAACCAGATGAGTTGCAGGTACCCAACCTAGGTCAACTAACAAAGAAGCAACCAGGAGTTGTTGGAACTTTGTACCAACCACCACAGCAGGAAGACAGAGTTTTGATACCGATCTCACCTTGCAAGAAATGGAAAGAATAAATTGTTCTACCACACATACCATAGGGAGTACAGGTAGAGCCGAAGCTACTGGGTCACGTCGGGAAGCTCAAGTATTCTGACCATGATGTATCAGACGAAACCAAGTACCCAGAACTTGTGCCGAGCATTTTTATGCAGAACATAGTGGTAAACCAACTTGAAGAAATGATCAACCAACCACATCAGTGGGTAGTTGGACTGGTCAAGACAGGCATTTTAGGGTTGATGAAACTTCTGCATTTTGGCATAGGCCACTACGTGACAACATGCATTAAGCAATTGTTAGCAGTCACAGATGGAGGGGATATATGGCTGGACAGACCTGTCCCCATAAATGTTCAGCTTATCGCACATATAACAGGACTACCCATCCAGGGTATGGATCCCACACTGATTCTGGATGATAAATCAAAGGACAGGCCTCTGCAAATCCTAGTGCCCAAGAAACCAAGGACGGGCCAAAACAAGACGACTCAGGAAAATGAAGGGGCAAAGACGATAGGGACCTAGAAGGGGCAGAAAGAGACCAAGGAACAACTGAAGCAAGCTAAGGGAGTGTAGGAGACCACCCCAAATCCCAACATAGGAACTAGGGAGAACTAAGAGACTAGCTATACAGGCAACAGGCATGCGCAATAAATCAAAGGATAAATGAGCATCATCATACTATATGATCACAGAGGATGATGGAGAAATGATCGCTAGAATGGTCCAGGATTGTCTAGCAAAAGACTTCGATCATGCATTACATCTCAGGGATAATCTGCAAAAGAGCTAAAGAAATGGGACAGCTCCTTAGGACACTTGGGGAGGCCCAAAGAGCAAGTAGAAGCAGAGGCATAGAGCTATCGACAACAAAAAACAATGAAATAATGGAGGTAGAATAACGAGACCTAGCCCTCCTAATGCCACATGCACATGAAACGGTCTACATAAAACCGAGCATGCTATGAATGGATGAAATAGTGGGACAGACACCACTGAAGGAGTTGGACCACATCCAGTTGGTCTTGACACAGATTCCATCAAGGGAACTATACAAATTGTAGGTTAGCGTCGACCACGAGATGTAGTCTCGGGCATATAAAAACTTAGTCGATCTACAGAAAGAAACAAAGCAGTGGGAAGTTCTCGAAAAAGAGTATGAGAAGGCCAAATTTAGAACTCAGACAAAGACAGAATGCAAGAACAAATTGGAATGCAAAGTGGGAGAAATTTTTGGGAAACTCCCAGCCACAGAAAAGATCGACCAGATTGCACAGGAAATTGCTCGATACCAGAAGGAGATCAAGGATATTCGAGAATAGCTGACACCAGCAAATCCACTAGAAGTAAATAAGCAAAGGAGGCAGGAAACAACAACGCAACTATAGGAGATGGGGAAATAGGCTAGCATGGAAGGTGACTTTCTCGAGAAAGCAGCGCAAATTTGGACAAGATTGGAGGAGGATCCATAGGTTCAACGTTGGGAAAAGGAAGAGGAAAGGATCAATGCAGTGATCCAAAAATCAAAAAAAGGAAAAATACCATACCAATCCCAGAACGTTTCAAGGGGATGCAAGATCTAAATAAGATGCAGACAAAACTTATCACTGCGCAAACAAAAAAATAGGAGCGTTAGGCTCAAATAGAACCATTACAGGAATGGGTAGTAGAAGTACTCACACATGAAGATGTAGCTAGAACACAGATGGCATAGACACAGGCAGAATGTGCAGGATTACTGAGCTATGATCTGACATTTTAGGTAGTGGATACCATTAAGGAGAGGACTGTGCAGGCACTGAAAAAAGCATCAGAGTTGAGGGAAAAGTTCCAGACGATCCCCGAGGAGATCGAGGTAGCTCAAAAATTTAGGTGACTCGGGAAGAGTCACATATCAGTGTTGGGGGCCTATTGGAAGTAGGCCGAAGTGGGAAATAAAGCATGCACAAAGAAGAATGACAGCTGGAAGAGAAATCGTGGGAAATAAAGAATGCAAGAGGAAAGAGACAATTGGTAAGAAGCACAGCATGCGCGCATGCAAGAAGGAGGCGACAACTGAAAGGAATCAAATCATGCATGCAGAGAAGAAAGACCTAACGAAAGTAGGGTTAGGGTTTTTGTAAGGTTTTGTGTAAATGGATGAAGAGACCAATAGATATAAATATAGATATGCAGGTATCATAGAGAGGTTTGATTGTTTTTATGTAATGTTCTTGATTAGAAGAACTACTTTTGTAAAGCGATTGAGATAGAGAGGAGGAGAGAAGGTAGATCTTGAGGATTAGATCATAGGCCAAGGAGCCCGGTGTTGGAACACTTGTATTTTTTGAATAATCTAGTTATCAAAGGTTGGAGCCGCCTATTTCCTAAGTAGTGAAACGATACACTTAAGCCTAAAAAGTCATATTTCAGGATTTCGTGGATATCACGATTATACCTACCAAAGCCCCAGTATCCTAACACGCGAAATGGTGATAGTTGGTTTAGTTTTAATCATCATTATTGAACCACTAAGCAAGGATTATCACCTTTTATTACCTTGTGCTCTCGTGTTTCGAGAGTTACACGTTGAATTCCCTTCGAACCTCTGACATGCGAAGTTGCGAAATTGTTTTAAGTCAATCTGGTTAATAACAAGAATAATGACATTTAAGCCATAGTTAATCTTTATCGCCATTTCACGAATAGACAGTTGTTACCTAAAAAACAACACGTTTGTAAATCCAATCCCTGAAGTCACGATATTCATTAAGTAATTGTGGTTAATTAAAAGCTTAAGTTAAATCACAGTTAATCAACCAAATCGCACTATCAAGAATTTGGGGTTCATGGTTCAAAGACTAGGAGTAAAATCATCTGATACTACGAATGTCAAAAAGGGGATTAAGGACTAAACACACTTAATTAAAAGGTTGAACTGGATTAATTAACACCTTAAACAACCTTCAACCTGTACAGCCTATGAACCAAGAATTAAACGTTGTTGTGATCCTCCCGAATCGCAAATTATCAAACATTTATGGAATTGATTAGAAATTTAGTGAGGTGATTGATAGTAAGATCCCATTTTATTTCTAAATATTTATATTAAATGATTTAAACATTCTATCAGCAAGGACTTGCACAGACTTAAGTGCTCAAAGAGAAAAGGTTTCAGTCATTATCTTAGTTTTCTTTCTAATTTGCGCAGAGCCAGTTCACCAAGATAACCTATGTTTGTGTTTTCATTTTCTGTGACAGGGGATATAATTGCAAGGTTCTATATCATGGCTCTGTGAAAAGCACCCAAGGAAGCTATTGAGATTCTAGGTTAAGGTTGATATATTAGTTATGATACCTCACCTAGAAGTATCAATATTGTCAAAACATGGACACGTGTCTCCAACATTCTTCAATCTGAGCTGATAAATTGTCCAGATGATTCTAGCGATAACGAGAAAGATGACTTGTCCACCAAATAAAAAATCGTTGGTCAGTCAGATATGAAAAATATAGCAGCAAGGTGATGGTGTTTTCCCTATTATGATATGATCAGATGGGAGTTGGACCATGTAGACAACCCGACTAGGACAATATTCAACGAGCACAAGGTGGCAATTGGGACATTCAGACTAGAGCATTTACAGGCAATGTATAAGTTGTCTCCCACACCAAACCTTACTCACAATTCCAAATTATTAGAGGGTTTCAAAACGAAGGAATGCGAACAGTTTGAGAAAATCTTATCTGATCTGATCAAAGATTGGGTTTCTCACCCCGCGAAATTCAGGGCCGATACTCATGGAATCTATTCAATCTCATATTTAGTGCCACAATTCATGTATATAGTGATGATGGCCTATAGACTGTACAAGAAGGAGGAAACCACTCACATGTTTCTCCCATGGATACTGCTTATTCATATAGTAGTTGAGGGATTTTATTTCGACTAGGCCAAATTCTTGTTAGACAGTCTGGCCAATCAAATTACAGAATATCGAGCACAGAAGACAAGTGGGAAAGAATATTCATTCTTTATGTATGCTGACATCATGGATGCTATTTATTCATGATACCTTTCCCATTAATGAGTTGGAGCTCGACTCCAACTAATGCAGATCCTATTCATGTATACCACTCGAAACTGAGGGAAGATAAAGCCAAAGAATTCGTCTACACGATTTTCAACTGGGTAATTGTACCAATGCTTGTCTCCATCTTCAGCCATCTGCCTCCAAGGATTTCAAATAACATGACATCCAACTTGAGAAGCATGGAATATTGGTATATAGAAGCAGATTTTTCATATATTAGGGTTTTTGGCACCTCTTTTCCCCCATATGCTCTATCGTTATCCTTACCAGACAAGCTATTATGTCATGAGATTTCCAGGAAAATTATGCTCGGTGGGATAAGAAAGAAGATCAAAGGAGTATTGAAGAAGATATGGCAACCCTTCCCCAGTCACATTGGTACATATTCTTTATTAGATTTCGGCCATGCCAAAGCAAAGGCTATGTCCTTGGAGGAAATGAAATTGGTAGACATTGAGTTTAAGAAACACGACCCTAATAAGGTTGTGAGTAATCACATGGCGAGTTTTGGGCTTAAGAGATATGAACATGAAGACTCACCTCATGATGAAATATTCTGAGGTGCGAGGTCCTACTCTGAATTCTTAAGCTAGGTTCAAGCTCTGTTGCCTGGTGATAAGGTCGATTTTTATAAATTCCAAGAGCACAGGAGAAGTTGCCTCCCCAAAGTTTTATAGGGTAGAAACTCACAACCTCCAGGTACACAACAAGTAGAAGATAAAATTTCAACAGACACGAACCCTAGAAAATAAGAGACTTTGGACAAGATAGAGGAAACTGAGATCTCAAATCAGGAAGAAGAGATCCCCAACCAAGAAGAAGGAAACCCAGTGATAGTTACCAAGGAAATAGGTATCCCCATTGCATCTATCACTCCATTACAATTTACAAAGGGGAACCATGATACAAAGTGGATATTCAAGGAGGACCTGACACCTATCACTGTAGAATAGTTGCCTCCTAGTGAGTTCTTCTTCAGTAAGAAAAGGAAGGCCGTGGTGAAGAAAGAAACATAACAAAGAGCTGGCACAGTAGCTAAAAAATACAAAATCCAAACATATGGAGAAACCTTGGAAGAGGAAGAATTCGACGATGAGGTAGTAGGAACATTGGGGGCTTATGCAACAACCAACCAATATTCAGTTGGAACCTTGAAGGAACAGTTGAAACAAAAGAACCTCTTGATCATCAAATTGGAGGCTCGGGTAGCAACGACAGAGGCTAATGTCAGGGATGAGGCAAATAAAGGTTTCAAGCAAGCCAGAGTAACTAATCAATAGGAAATTGAGAGACTTAAATATGATCTTGAGAAGATGCATCAATCAGCACAAATAAGCCAAACACAGGTAAGTCAACAGGAGGAGCAAATAAAATTGTTGCATTCTAAATTAATTTCTGTTGAAAACCAGGTCATAAACATAACAGTATTCCAATCCCAAACCACAGAAATACAAAATATGGTAGAAGTAGCTCAACAGGATCTAGTTTCCAAAGTAGAAACCATACAAAATCATTTTCATGTGATAGAACAAGCATTAAAGGATATCTCCTTGAAAGAAAGAGAAGCTGGGGAAGCTTGGGTTGCTTTACAAGAGGCTGTTATAGGAACAATGAAAGAAGAGGTGGCCATCAGTTCCAGGTTTTCTATCCCATAGAAAACCAGAGGTAACATCTTACTGAAGGCATAGGAACATAATATATCCAAGAGAAGAAAAAGAGCTAAAGATATGAGAGATGCTTGTGAAGAAATATTCGGCTTGATAAATAAAAATTTGTTAGATCTCGATAAGGAAGGTAGTGTTGGAACACTGAGAAAAATTGACATAGCCAAACATATGTTTGATATCAAGGAAGATGTGGGAAAAGGACAAGTTGAATTATCCCAGGTAAGTTGGGTCGATATTTCCCAAGTGGATAAATGGTTGATAAAACCAATCTTGAAATTATGGTCTATCATCATGGAATACCGACAAGTAGGAAAAATATTGCCACAGTTGGCAAAGAATTGCTACACTTTTGAGGCGAACAACCAAGCCGAACCTTCCAAGATGATAGCCCAGTTGATAGAAAGGTGTGTTAATTGTATCGAGCAGGGGAAAGGGAAGACTTATGGAGGAAAGTAGTAACAAATGCCTATTCCATCTTATTTTTAGAGCCATATAAGAAGAAAATAAAATTCCCTGCCCACGTGGAGGAAGACAAGAGACAAGGAAGTGAAACAATTCACTTTCCATTTGCAACCAAAATTTTTAGAACGATTATAATTCAAAGCGTTTTAATCTTGTATAAGTATAATTTTGAAAGATAGAACTAGGGATTTTTTACTTTTGGCCAATTGTACCAGAGAATATTTCTTTTTCCATAATTAATACAAGGCAGATCGAAGACTCTTTTTCCGTCAAGACTGGGTTATGCGTTTCTTCTATTATTTCGCATTTCACATCATTTCTCATATGTGTCTTTAATGAATGCATAGCTGAAATTTAGTACAACCTCTACTGTGGTGATCATTTATTTCAATCATCTAATTGTTTACAACTTTTCCTCTGTATCGGCTATCAACAGGTACAAGACCTGTGAATTGTTTAGATTTCTATATCATATGCTTCATTAAATTTTTTCCTGCTTATTTTCTTCTTCTGTCACAAGGTGAGATTCTTCCTTGATTGATGACTCACATTGTTCAACAACTCTATGTTTTCTCTCGCTTCATGCATGGTTTTAAAATTTAACTCAGTTACAGAAAATGGCCTTTGATTTCATTATACTATTAATTCAATTTTGGGATTCTTTCTCATATAATCTAAAGGTGAAACAACAACCAAAACGTTGTTCCTTTATGACTGTACATGTGGCAAGACAGCCCAACATAGAACCTGGTATCTTAGATCAAACCAGCCTTGTTTTAAACCTTTTAGATACCATTCTGAAAACTACTACTACCCAGACCGAACTCGAACGTTCATGGGCAGCCATTGAACGGGACATAAACATTCAGGAACAATTGGAAGCTAGACCTAGACAACTCAAAAATCGGCCTTAGCTTCTTTTCCCAGTTGTTTTCTTCCTTTATATCTTTCACCCTCTTTTTGGATGCCTAGAATCAGTACTTTATAGCCTTAAGTACAGACCATGGAAAAACATCTTTTTGGCACCATTGTTGGGGACGGAGATACAAAATCATTTTCCATGGGAGAACGACATTTTCAAGTTTATACTCTTTGATAGTGAACAAAGAGTGAACACCTTCTAAAGGCTAAGTTTTTATTATTCACTTGGCGACTCCATGTTAAGTAAGTTGGCATGCGGTCAAAGGAACACCAGAAAAAATCCAGATGGGAAATAGACCACACCTATTCCCGATCCCGAAAAAATACTAAAATCAAGAGGTTCCCTTAAGCCAACTACTATGGTCTACCAGTTTAGAAATACACAACCTAAGGCCAAGATTCCATTCGAAGCAGTGACTTCACAGGAATCTCTCATTAAAACCCTTTCCAAAGAAATGAAGACAGTCGAGTTCGAAACCCTAAACCCAAATTTAGCTTTCCCAGAAATTAAATCTGAAATTCATACGACTACCCCCTACATAAACGAAGGAGAAAATCCCTCGGTAAAGTTTGCGTCGATTGATATCCCTCCAACTCTTCAGTTAGATTTCCTGACCTCACTAAGTCTCGAAGAGTATACCATATACTCGGATTCCACACCTATGGGTTCCCCCATTTACATCTCTTGCGAATCAGAGGAACCAAGCCCCTGTATCTCGTTTCCACCTTTTTTCAGCTTTCTCATCTTCGGAAGAAGCTAAATATTTTCTATACATATTCCAAAACCCTTTGTATAACATATCAGTTTCCTCTCCTAGAGTATCTATGGCACCTGCCGGAGGAGGAGGATGAGGAGCTGGGGTTGCTGTAGGAGGAGGAGTGGGGGGCCAAGGGCCACCCCCACCCCCTAGGATTTTTGCTAAAGTAGTTGTCAGATATGCTCCTCTGGTCCTCCTAGTACCCCTTCATGACCTGCCTAAAAACTACATGAAAAATATGCCTATGTTTATAGGGGAAGGAGACCTAACCGTGGCTGAACATATAAACTTCTTTGATCAATTCGTAGATATCCTAGGTCTCGAACATGGAGATGTGTATTCACGGTTGTTTGTCTAAACTTTCGAAGGTCAGGTGAGAACCCGGTTTCGAAGTCTACCCGCATGTTCAATACTATCCTATGATGCTCTAGAAGATTCCTTTCTTAGACAATGGGGTGAAAGGAAGGACCATTTATACTATCTGACTAAGTTTGGATCTTTGAAGAAAAAAAGTTCAGAAACGGTTATGGAATTCATTCAAATATTTAACAAATTATATAATAAGATCCCAGTTGAAGTTAAATCGTCCCAACCTGTAGCCAAGGTAACCTTTGTGGGAGCCTTCGAACCTGATTTCACACTTTTACTAAAAGAATGGAGAGGGGCCGACCTAACCCGAATGCAAGATGATGTTGTGGAGATTGAGTCAAACATGATGGCTTTTGGTAAACTAAAAAATAAAATTGAAACAGGAAACATAGAGACCAAACATTTTAAAGAACAAGCGGGACCTTCAGGATCAGGGAGGTCCTTAGATGATAAGATGGATGATATGGCTAGGATAATAAAAGAGATATCAAATAAAATTTTGAGGATGGAGCTATATCAATCCAAAGCAGATCAATTTGTTAAGAGATATTTTAGAAGAAACCCCAATCCTCAAATTCAACAAAGACAGATTAAAAATGAAGACCAAAAAATTCAAACTCCTTTAAAAAATGAAAATTTTAGAAGAGGAAATGACTTGCAAGAGTTTGAGGATCTAGGAGAAGACGTTAACAATTTGGGCGACGATTGTGTACAACCTCATCTAACCAAGGAATATTATGAGAGGTCTCTTAACACAAAACAACCGTCAAATAAAGATAACAACACAAATAATGCAGGTGATTCTACCTATCAAGGGATGGTTGATACTATAATGGTCGAGCTCCAACACAAGTACAATCTGAGGCCTAAAAATAAATCTGTGTCAACTACTCAACCAAAGAAAGTTTTTCCAAGAGGAAAAACATATGAGCCCACTCTGAAAGACACTGAGATGCATAATGCCAAAATAAAGGGAGTAGACTCACAAAATACCAAAATAAAGGAGGTTGAGATCCAAGATGGGAAAGCTAAGATAGCCAGAATGCATACTTTGGAAACAAAATTAACTGAAAATAAAGCAATGCAAACAAATAATTTAGAGAGGAAGGAGATCTAAGATTCAACCAAAGAAACAGATAAACTTGTGGGAGGTTTCAGCCTAGAAAATGAGATAAATAAGATCAATATACCAATACCCCTGGATGAATTGGTAAAGAATCCAGTATAAAGAAATCAAATAACCAAGATGATCAATTTTTCAGATTTAGAGAGTCAGTCTGACGTGATAAATTTGGAAGATGAAAAGCCTAATATAACTTTCGGTCCACATTTTGAAGGTGCCAGGGATACCGTCGCTCCTTTCTACATTACACTAAACATGAACGATCATCTGATGCACAATTTCATGCTGGATTTCGGAGCCTCGCATAACGTGATGCCAAAGTCTATTATGGACAGACTAGGCCTCGAAATCACCAGGCCATACGGAGACCTGTATTCTTTCGATTGAAGGATATTTAAGTGTATGGGCATGATCAAATATATAGTGGTAACTCTTGCACAGGTTTCGGTAAAAAACATTCTAATGGATGTAGTTATCGTTGATATACCTCTGAAGTATGGTTTTCTCTTATCTAGGTCTTGGGGAGCCAAGCTTGGGGGATCTCTTCAACTAGACATGACCTACGCCATGATTCATGTTTTTGGCAGATAGTTCACTTGGTTATACATAGAGACACAGTTAGCATATACAGTAAGTGATCCACATAATCCTAATAATTACCCTGTTTATGTCACTGATCAAGACCTGGGAAATTGTATTTTATCTTTTGATGATGGTGTAAATAATTGTATAGAAGAAAATTTTATAGAGGAAAATAAATAAATAAATATAGATGTAAATGTGTATAACACTGGGATTTGGAAAAAAAAATTTGATGGTGCTTCATCATGTGAAGGAGAAGGTGCAGGAGTACTTTTTGTAGCACCTGAAAATGAATTTGTTATCCCCTTTTCTTATAGACTATAGTGGGAGATAGACTACACAAATAATGTATGTGAGTATGAAGCTCTAGTCTTGGGACTAGAAGATGCGAGGAAGATGAACATAAAGAACTTCGAAGTCTATGGAGATGTGGATTTGATTGTGAAGAAGATAAATCAACAGTACTAGGCCAAACACCCAAGATTAAGATCTTACATAAATTGTGCTTGGGATCTAATGAAAAAACACTTCTCATCGGTAAATGTTCATTACATTCCACATGAAAAAAACCTAAAAGTCGATTCATTAGCCAAATCATCCTCAACTTTCGCACCTCCTACAAATTTCAAAATAAGTTATCATATAGAGGTGAGGCACAGACCCTCCATACCGAATAATATACAACACTGGTAGGTCTTCAAAGATGACGAACAGATCATAAAATTCCTTGAAATGGTGGACGATTTCACTGAAACTCACATTGACCAAGAAAACCAAAATGACCATACTTGGATTATGCAAGAAGGGGAGGATCCTCAAGAGTTCCACGAAAAGATTGTGAATCATCACATTTTAGTATTAAAAAACATTCAAATTATGAAAGAACTAATCCCTCTAGAAAGATTGTTTAACCAAAATGACATGCCCCTAAAATCTACTTTACAACCTCAACCAGAAGAAGTTGAAGATTGTGATATAGGGACTAAAGAGGAGCCTAGAATAGTAAATATATCAAAATATCTTCCCCCTAAGATGAAAGGTAAGTATGCAGATTTACTCTAGCAATATAAAGACGTATTCTCTTGGTCTTACAATGAGATGAGAACTTATGACACCACTGTGATTGAACACAAAATACCTTTGAAACCCATTGTTAAACCTTTCAGACAGAAACTCAGGCAAATCAATCCCATTTTATTGCCTATGGTCGAAAAGGAAGTTAAAAAGATTTTGGACGGAAAAATAATTGTGCCACTGATATACTTTGATTGGGTAGATAACCTGGTCCCGGTTAGGAAGAAGAGTGGAGAGATCAGGCTATGTTTAGATTTTAGAAATCTAAATAAATCCTCCCTCAAAGAAAATTATCTGCTTCCCAAAATGGATCACGTTTTGGAGAAGTTGGTTGGGGAAAATAGAATGTCAATGATCGATGGGTTTCTGGTTATAATCATATCATTGTCAGCGAGCACGATAAAGAGAAAACAACCTTCACTACCCCTTGGGGAACATTTATGTATGACAAGATGCATTTTGGTTTAATGAATGCAGGTTCTACCTTCTAGTGTGGTATGGTTATAACTTTCATCGGTGAGAGAGATAAATTCGTGTTCATTTACCTTGATGATCTGACTGTTTTTTCTAAATCTGATGAAGATCATCTGATACATCTCAAGAAAACGTTCGAGAAATGTCAAAAATTTGGTTTGTCCTTAATCCCCAAGAAATATCACTTTGCGATGCAAGAAGGTAAATTGTGTCTCTAGACGGAATTAAAATCGATCCTATAAGGGTCGAAGCTATAGACACCATAATTATTCCTAGAAATGTAAAGGAAATCCAATTATTTTTAGGAAAAATAATTTTTTTGAGGAGATTTATCCCAAATTTTGCTGAAATCGTGAAATTGATCACATATATGCTGAAAAATAACAACGAAGTCAAATGCATGGCAGAAAATAAAGCTTCATTTGCATGTATCAAGAAAGTTATAGGTGAAGCACTTGTGCTGGCCAGCCCTGATTACCTAAAATAGTTTATGATTTTCTCATTTTCCTCCAAACACACAATTGTGGCAGTACTCCTCCAGAAGAATGAAGAGGGTTTCAAGAAACCAATAGCATTCTTCAGTAAGAGCCTTAGAGATGTTGAATTGAGATATTACATAATGTAAAAGCAGGCATACACTATGGTAAAGGCACTAAGGGCCTTCAGAAACTACGTGTTACACTCCAAGGTAATTGTGTATGTGCCCAACATCTCTGTAAAATATATATTGGTGCAGCCTGACAGTGATGGGAAGAGGGGTCAGTGGCTTGTTAAAATTCAAGAATTTGATCTAGAGGTCAAAACTATGAAACTCATAAAAGGACAGGGTTTGGCTAAGCTCTTAGCTGAATCAAATTTCATAGCACTCGGAATAAACAACTTGCAAGGATAAGAAGGATCTATGGACATAAATGAAATTGATGACCAAATAGATGCGATCGGAATCGAGGAGGAATTTGCCTCATTAGGTTGGTATAAATACATAGTATCGTACCTTCTGACCCTGAAATGCCCAAGTGATTTATATCCATCTAAAGGTAGGACACTGAAATTGCATGCGGTAAAGTACTGTATATCCGAAAGCCAATTGTATTGGAAAGACCCTCTAGGATTTCTATTGGTTTATTTGGTCGAGTTAGAAACTGAAAAAGTCATAAATGAATTTCATGAGGGGGTATGTAGAGGAAATCACACTTGGAGAGAAACATCTTATAAAATCTTGAGGGCAGGATATTACTGGCCTAAACTATTTTCAGATGTCAATACTAAATTCAGAGCCTTTAACTCTTGCCAATTGTTCACAGGAAAGCAGAAACTCCCAGCATTACCTTTGGTCTCGGTTCAAACAGAAGCCTTGTTTCAACAATGGGGGTTGTATTTTATAGGCGAGATTAACCTGCATTCCAGTTCTCAACATAGATGGATCCTAACCGCTACCAATTATTTCACCAAATGGGTGGAAGCTATTCTAACTAGAAGAACGACATATTCGGTGGTGATAGATTTTCTGGAAGAAAACATACTATCTAGATTTGGTTGTCCAAGAAAAATAGTTACAGACAATGCCCAGGTGTTCAAATATATGGTGATGGTTATATTTTGCCAAAAATACAATATTATACTCGACCATTCTACAACATACTACCTCCAAGGCAATGGGCTCGCCGAATCATCGATTAAAATCTTAATTACCATAATTAAGAAAGTGTTGAACAAAAACAAAATATCTTGGCATGTGCATTTGAAATACGCCTTGTGGACGAATCAGATAGGCACCAAGAAATCGATTGGAACTTCTCCTTTTCAAATGGTATATGGGACCGACGTAGTGCTACCCATAAATCTGGCCCTACCCATGATGAAACTTTGGTAGGATGAAAAAGAAGAACCAAATCACATCACAAGAAGAATAAATTAGTTGATCGAAGTTCAGAAGAACAGAATGGAGGTAGATGAAAGACTTTAGAAATATGAAGACAATATGAAAGAATTGTCCGATTATAAGGCTAAAGATAGGGAATTCCTCCCTGGTGATTTAGTTTTGAAATGGGATGCTAGAAGGGAAGACTCAGAAAAACATGGAAAATTTGACCATATCTGGTATGGCCCATTCAAAGTCACAACTTCTGAAGTGAAGAACTCATTTCTGTTAGAAACTTTGGACAGTAAAAACCTTAACGCCCCTATCAACGGGTGTTATCTGAAGCACTATATGCAATAAATTATTTCCAAAATTCCACGGTATATACCGGTTTGTGTTTATGTTTTTATAGCTTTTCGGTAAGTTTTATTTTCTTTTTCATCGCAAATAAAACAGGGTAGTGATACGAAATTTTCAACACATTGAATTCCATAAATTTTAAAATCCTGACGCTCTTCATGTTGCTTTTTTACAGGATTCTGGTTTACAGCCCAAACATCATAAAGAGGAAAACAAACGGTCATGTATTGGGAAACCGATTCGCCCGAAATAGGTGATAAAAGATAATTTACTAAGATGAGAACGAAATGGTAAGGCAAAGGTACAAATTCCCTAAATATCTAGGTTGCAAATGAAGGTCACCTAGGTGAAATAACGGTCTCATGAGTATGAATGTTTTCACTCGATGGATTATCAAAAGAATAATTTTTTACTGTTGATTCTAAAACGTTCCCCTGGATAAGATAAAAATAATCAAAATAAAATAGAAGAAGTGAAGTGTCCTAAATAAGAAAAAAGTTCCAGGAGTCAAGATTTTCTTAAAACGCATGTTCTTACAAAATTTGAAACCTTCTTTGCCGCTCTGTCTCGAATCTTTGATTCTTTCCCCTTGAATCTTGATATCTTCCCATGGTTTTCATAGAGGGAAAAGAGGTTTCAATTTAGCTCTCAAAGTTGACAAATGATTTTTCTAAATGCCAACAAAAAAGGTGGCAAGTTCTTGCAAACCCTCAGCTCTCACTGAACTAAGATATGCTTAGGCTAATCCTAACTCCCTTGGTTTTTTCAACATGTCTTGACGTTTAGTCTTGCTCAAAAGAAGGCCCCTGGAAATAAACTCTCCCCTAACGTTTTCCTACCAACTAATATGTTTACAAGGTCAAAGGAAAACTAATTCAGAGTAATCAAAGTGAGTTAATAGAAATCGGCTACAAAATTATACACAGATATTACCCCTCGTATACTTTCTACTAATTGATTGCCCCCACTTCATGGTGAAAGGAAATTCAAAAATTGATTGCCCCAATCTAGTCCGAAAAGAGATGATGAAAGGAGATTCATAAAATGATTTCCCTCATCTCAACATTTAAATGCAAAGTTATAGCTTGAAGTGGTGAAAGGAAATTCAATAAAGGGAATCAGACAACTTCACCAGGGTACTGAACAGGCTCGTTGGAAGTGAAGAAATGTCTAAAATATTTGTAAGGTTGTTACACATGAATTGTACTGTAATATGGTAATTATTTTTCTTTGAAACCTAACCTACATCCCAGGTGCATGCAGGACTCCCTGATTAAAAACATTGAAGTTACTTCACCTTGATGCAAGCAAAATCAACAGAACTTGTTCAAATCCCCAAGGTTGTTTTGATCATCTTGAGAAGACCCGAATTCAGTATTAGAGTAGCAGGAGGACTAATATTGATATAAGAGAGTGATTAAGTTTGAAAGATTTCAGAAGTAAGGATGAAACCCCCTTTCTCCCTCTATATCCTCTTTCTGGAAAAGTTTCGCAGAAACAAACTAATGACTCCATTTACCCAATAAAGGCTCTTGGTCTGTTGTTCTTCTCATCTTGCAAGGAGACGAGATCCCTAGTTGGAGCCTATGTTGGAACACTTGTATTTTTCTAATACTCTAGTTATCAAAGGTTGGATCCACCTATTTTCTAAGTAGTGAAACGTTACACTTATGCCTAAAAAGTCAGATTTCAGGATTTCATGTATATCACGATTATACCTACAAAAGCCCCAATATATTGACATGAAAAATTGTGATAGATGGTTTAGTTTTAATCACCATTATTGAACCACTAAGTAGGGATTATCACCTTTTATTACCTCGTTCTCTCACGTTTCGAGAGTTAAACATCGAACGCCCTTCAAACCTCCGACATGCGAAGTTGCAAAATTGTTTTAAGTCAATCTGGTTAATAACAAGAATAATGAAATTTAATCCATAGTTAATCTTTATCGCGATTTCGTGACTCGACAGTTGTTACCTTAGAAAAAACACGTTTGTAACTCTGATCCCTGAAGTCACTATATTCATTAATTAATTTTGGTTAATTAAAAGCTTAAGTCAAATCACAGTTAATCAACCAAATCGCACTATCACGAATTCGGGGTTCGTGGTTCAAAGAATAGGAGTAAAATCATCCGATATTGCGAACACCGAAAATGGGATTAAGGACTAAACACACTTAATTAAAAGGTTGAACTGGATTAATTAACACCTTAAACAACCTTCAACCCGTACAACCTACAGACCAAGAATTAAACATTGTCACGATCCTCCCGAATCGTGAATTATCAAACATTTATGGCATTTATTAGAAATTTAGTAAGGTGATTGATAGTAAGATCCCATTTTATTGATAAATATTTATATTAAATGATTTAAACGTTCTGTTAGCAAGGACTCGCACATAATTAAGTGCTCAAAGAGAAAAGGTTTCAATCATTATCTAAGGTTTCTTTCTAATTTGCGCAGACACAGTTCACCAAGATAACCTCTGTCTGTGTTTTCATTTTC
The DNA here is from genome assembly GCA_009831015.1 of Picea engelmannii. Taxonomy (NCBI): domain Eukaryota; kingdom Viridiplantae; phylum Streptophyta; class Pinopsida; order Pinales; family Pinaceae; genus Picea; species Picea engelmannii. Next base: position 223,094 of record ML796790.1, on the reverse strand, counting down.
TATGACAGGGGATCTAATTGAAAGGTTCTATATCATGGATCCATGAAAAGTGTCCAAGGAAGCTGTCGAGAGTCTAGGTCAAGGTTCATATATTATTTCTGATACCTCGCCTAGAAGTACCAATACTATCAAAACATGGATGCATGTCTCCAACATTCTGCAATTCGAGCTGATAAATTGTCGAGATGATTCCAGCAATAACGAGAAACACGATTTGTCCACCAAATAAAAAAAAATTGCTCAGCCAGATATGCACAATATAGCAACAAGGCCACAAATTTTTCCCTATTATGATATGATCAGATGGGCGCTAGACCAGGTAGACATCCAGACTAGGACAATATTCAACAAGCATAAGGTGGAAATTGGGACATTCAGACCAGAGAATTTACAAGAAATGTATAAATTGTCTCCCACACCAAACCTTACTCACAATTACAAATTATTAGATGGTTTCAAAAAGAAGGAATGCGAGCAGTTTGAGAAAAGCTTATCTGATCTGATCAAAGACTGGGTTTTTCACCCTGCGAAATTTAGGGTCGATACTCATGGAATTTATTCAATCTCATCTTTAGTTCCACAATTCATGTATATAGCGATGATGGCCTATAGACTGTATAGGAAGGAGGACACCACTCACTGTTTTCTCCCATGGGTACCACTAATTCATACAGTAGCTGAGGGATTTTATTTTGACTAGGCCAAATTGTTGTCAGACAGTCTGGCCAATCGAATTACAGAATATCGAGCACATAAGATGAGTGGGAAAGCATCTTCATTCTTTATTTCTGCTTACATAATGGATGTTGTTTTATTCATGACACATTTCCCATTAGTGAGCTGGAGATGGACTCCAACTAATGCAGAGCCTATTCATGTCTACCACTCGAAACTCTAGGAAGATAAAGCCAAAGAATTTGTCTACGATATTTTCAACTGGGTAATGGTACCAATGCATGTCTCCATATTCGACCATATGCCTCCCAGGATTTCAGATAACATCACGACCAACCTAAGCAGCGTGGAAGATTGGTATATAGAAGAGGATTTTTCATATATTAGGGTTTTTGGCACCTCTGTCCCCCCATATGCTCTGCTGCTATTATTACCAGACAAGCTAGTATGCCGCAAGATTGTCAGGTAAACTATGCTCGGTGGGATAAGCGAGGATCTCAAAGGAGAATAGAAGAAGGTATGGCCACCCTTCCCCATTCACATTGGTGCATATTATTTATTATATTTCAGCCATGCCAAAGTGGAGGCTACGACCTTGGAGGAAATGAAATTGGTAGACATTGAGTTTAAGAAACATGACCCTAATAAGGTTCTGAGTAATCACATGGAGAATTGTGGGTTGAAGAGATACGAAAATGAAGACTCACCTCATGATGAAATATTCCGAGGTGCGAGGTCCTACTCTGAAGTCTTAAGCTGGGTTCAAGCTCTGTTGCCCAGTGATATGGTTGATTTTTATAAATTCCAAGAGCATAGGAGAAGTTGCCTCCCCAAAGTTTTACAGGGAAGAAACTCACAACCTCCAGGTACACAACAAGAAAAAGATAAAATTTCAATGGGCATGAACCCTAGCAAACAAGAGACTCAGGACAAGACAGAGGAAACTGAGATCTCGAATTAGGCAGAAGAGATCCCCAACCAAGAAGAAGGAAACCCAGAGATAGTTACCAAGGAAATCGACAACCCCATTTCATCCATCACTCCCTTACAATTCACAAAGGGGAACCCTAATACAGAGTGGATATTCAAGGAGGACCTAACACCTATCTCTATAGAAGAGTTTCCTCCTAGTGAATTCTTCTTTAGTAAGAAAAAAAAGGCCGTGGTGAAGCAAGAAACATACCAAAGAGTGGGCGTAGTAGCTAAAAAATACAAAATCCTAACAGATGGAGAAGCCTTGGAAGAGGAAGAATTCACCGATGAGGTAGAAATAACATTGGGGGCTTATGCAACAACCAACCAATATTCAGTTGGAACTTTGAAGGCATGGTTGAAACAAAAGAACCTCTTGATCATCAAATTGGAGGCTCAGGTAGCAACGATAGAGGTGAATGTCAGGGATGAGGCAAATAAATGTTTCAAGCAAGACAGAGTAACTGATCAATAGGAAATAGAGAGACTTAAATCCGATCTTGAGTAGATGGATCAGTTGACACAAATAATCCAAACGCAGGTAAGTCAACAGGAGGAGCAAATAAAACTGTTGCAAACTAAATTAATTTATGTTGAAAACCAGGTCATAGACATAAAATTATTCCAATGCCAAGCCACAGAAATACGAAAGAAGGTAGAAGTAGCTCAACAGGATCTACTTGCCAAAGTAGAAACCATATAGAATCATTTTCATACGATAGAACAAGCATTAAAGGATATCTCCTTGATATAAAGAGAAGCTAGAGCTACTTGGGTTGCTTTCCAAGAGGCTGTTATAGCAACAATGAAAGAAGAGGTGGCCATCAGTTCCAGGTTGTCTATCCCAGAGAAAACCATAGGTAACATCTTACTGAAGGTGTGGGAACATAATTTATCCAAGAGAAGAAAAAGAGATAAAGAGATGAGAGATTCTTGTGAAGAAACATTTAGCTTGATAAATAAAAAATTGTTAGACATCGATAAGGAAGGTAGTGCTAGAACACTGGGAAAAATTGACATAGCTAAACATTTGTTGGATATCAAGGAAAATTTGGAAAAAGGACAAGTTGAATTATCCTAGGTAAGTCAGGTCGATATTGCCCAGGTGGATAAATGGTTGATAAAACCAAGTTGCAATTGTGGTCTATCATCACGGAAGACCGACAAGTAGGAAAAAGACTGCCACAGTTGACAAAGAATTGCTACACTTTTGAGTTGAACAACCAAGTTGAACCTTCCAAGCTGATAGCCTAGTTGATAGAAAGGTGTGTTAATTGTATCGAGCAGGGGAAAGGGAAGACTTCTGGAGGCAAGTAGTAACATATGCCTATTCCATCCTATTTTTGGAGCCAGAGAACAAGAAAAGAAAACACTCTGCCCACGTGGAGGAAGACACGAGACAAGGAAGTGAAACGCTTCATTTTCCATTTGTAACCGAAATTTTTAGAACAATTAGAATTCAAAGTGTTTTAATCTTGTATAAGTATAATTTTTAAAGATAGAACAAGGGATTTTTTCCTTTTGGTTGATTGTACCAGAGAATATTTCTTTCGCCAGAATTAATACAAATATCGAAGACTCTTTTTTCCGTCAAGACTGGGTTATGTGTTTCTTCTGTTATTACACATTTCACATCATTTCTCATATGTGTCTTTAATGAATGCTTAGCTACAATTTAGTACAACCTCTACTGTGGTGATCATTTATTTCAGTCATCTAATCGTTTACAACTTTTCCTCTATATCGGCTATCAGCAGGTACACGACCTGTGAATTGTTTAGATTTCTATATCATATGCTTCATTAAAGTTTTTCCTGCTTATTTTCTTCTTCTGTCACATGGTGAGATTCTTCCCTAATTGATGACTCACATTTTTCAATAGCTCTATGTTTTCTCTCGCTTCATGGATGGTTTTAAAATTTAACTCAGTTACGAAAAACAAATTTTGATTTCGTTATACTTTTAATTCAATTTTGGGATTCTTTCTCGTATAATATAAAGGTGAAACAACAACCAACACTTTATAAAAACTCTGTTCCTTTATGACTATACTTGTGGCAAGACATCCCAACATATAACCCGGTCTCTCATATCAAACCAGCCTCGTTTTAAACCTTTTCGATACCATTCTAAAAAATGATACTACCTGGGCCAAAGTCAAATGTTCATGGGAAGCCATTGAATGAGACATAAACATTCAGGAAAAATTGGAAGCTAAACCCAAACAACTCAGAAATTAGCCTTAGCTTCTTTTCCCAGTTGTTTTCTTCCTTTATATCTTTCACCCTATTTTTGGATGCCTAGACTCAGTACTTTATAGACTTAAGTATAGACTCTGGAACAACACCTAGTGCGATCTAGTTTACCTCATAGAGATCTTACCCATCCGAGGAGAATTGTAAGCGCACGGCGCGAGATTGCAGAACTACCATAATAAGAGAGCCAAGAGCCAGATCTTTGTGGATGTAGCCCATGAGGGGGTAAACTATGGTAATGCCTGTGTAATATGATGAATGCATGCATATCTTTGTCATACTTTTAGTATTTAAACATTGTGTGTAATGAATGAATGAGTTATTAGATTGCTTGGTTAATTTTTGTTGGGATATAACGAAAAAATGTCGCGAAGCTTAACATATAAAAGAGAATAAAAGTAGTTCATAACACAAGTTATAATAAATGGCTTAGAATACATATCACATATTTCATACTCAATCCTAGGCTGTAAACACCTGAGTCTTACAACCACCCATTTAAATTTATATCGGGTGAGACTGCGCAGTGCATTCTGTGTACTGCATTGCCTTTTGGTTTACCAGAAGGGCCGATATTTTTAGGCTTTGTTGGTACCTTTAAGGATATGAACCTTGGGTAAACAACGCAGGCAGTAGGGAAGAGTAGTTCAAGAAAGCCAACACCTACTCTCATTTGGTATGGCGTTTCTAACCAGTATGTGGGCCTGGTTTCCACTCTAAATTATTACCTAAATGTGAATATGGGAACACAAAATTCTTATATGAATTAACATCTAAGGACTAAATTAAGTAATGTTATCTATATCTATTTCAAATTAATATCTAAGTTAATCTAATATATCTTGATCAGACGCAAGCTAACCAAAACTTAATACAGTGAAAAGCAATACCATTAAGACTAGAAAAATCTATATATCCAAATGATAAATGATAAAACAAATATTACAAAAATATTCACAATTATTTGCAATATGTATTCATAACATCATGTATTTATTCATAAGGAAACATATGACCACATGAGTATCAAGAATAAATTGAAGAAATAATTCATACAAAAAAGTATGTAATACTCTAGTATAAGATAAATTCATTAAGAACAATCTCAGACACATTCACCATAATAAGAAATTTCCTGAATGCCTCTTTCTCTTTATTAATTCCAAAGTATAAGTACTATCTATCATTTACAAAGGGAAAAATTCCCTCTTTCATTGCAACACTCTATTTTATAAAATAAGAGGAGGATTTTCACATTATGTAACTATCATCATGTCATATGACACTTACAATACTTCATTTCCCATTCCAAATTGATACTTTACAAAATTACATGCAATCAAAATGAAGAAAATTCACTACAAAATACAATAATTAAGAGGTGTTCGATTGATTCATATTGTCTCTATATTCCCTCCAAAGATTGAACTCCTTTAGAATAGTATTCACTTTTCCCATATGCATATTTTCAAGGTCTATATCATTGTCACGTATTAGGGTTGTTACTTCTACCTTGAGGATCTACTATGTTTGTTTCATGAATTATTTGGATAGTGAGATCAATTTCATTGGATTTATAAGTTTTTCTTCCAAGATCTCTTTATTCACTTCCTCGATTGCTTCAATAGTATTTTTAATGATATTTCTCTTCATTTCCAAATCCTCTATATTCAAATATGTTGGTGTTGCCTCCTCTAAATCTTCCATGATTTCCATCCTAAATTGTTCAAGTATGTTTCCTGATTCCCTTAATAGTACTCTACAAGATTTATTGACTGCTTCATGGGTTCTCTTAATGTAATTCATGATGGATATCCCTGCATCAAAGAGGAATTGATATTTGATCATTTTATTGGCTATGTAAAAAAGAAGGGTGTTAGGTGGATTATCATACAAACATTCTTTTCACTCTTTTATTCTTTCATATGCATTCTAATCCTTTTGGTACTAGTCCTTTATGCTTTCCATCTTCAAACCTAACTTGAGCTGGTATCTGTTTTACTTTGGATTTCATTCAATAAATAGAAAAACTTATTCTACATACTTTTGAGTTATTCATTGGCATCACTGTCTTCTTCTTGGAATATTTCTAGGATGATAGGTCCCTTTTGGTTTTCTTCTACAGTCTTCTCCAAAAGTTGATTATCTTGGTGTAACTTTCATACCATGTCTTCTAGTTTCTCATTGTAAATTATTACCTCCAAATGTTTTGCATGTAATCTTGTCATCCCTTGTGTATGTGTGGTATTGAGTTACTCCATTTCCTCTAACTTTTTAAGCTTGAGAGCTTCTATATATTCCTAATGTAGCTTCTAATTTATGTTGTCTCTCTTTTCAAAATCAACATTTAACTTGCTTCCTTCAATCTACAACTCAGTTTGAACTTTTTTTGTGTGCAGTTGTTATGTTGTGTTGGCATCTTTCTTGAACTCACTATCCAATCTATCTATGATTGTGTTCATAGATGCTTCAATATCAACTACCCTATCTCTAGATACATCCAATTCTTCTCAAATATCATATATGGACATGGAAGTTTCACATGTAAATGCATTTAGGGATGAAATTACTGTATAGCATTTTCCTTTGGGTCTTTGCATGCCCTCCACTTGATACTTTTTTGAAAGGATTCTTGTTTGAGTGTCGATTCTCCCATTTTCCTTTTGTTTATCCTATTCTCAATAGATCTGGTCTGATGACTATAATAATAATATCCTACAAGCAAAACATCTTCATCTAGCCCTAGTTCCTTATATGTGTAAGAGAGATTCCCTAGGATGACTTCCATAGGGGTTCATTCCTCGGTAGGGATGGTAACTATGATGGCATTTTGATTTGTACCAAAACTCTATTTAGTTATTCTTGTTGTTTCTTCTTTTCCATTTCTGTTGCTTCCCCTATTTTTTATTGTGACTTGGTTTCATTCCTTTTCTCCTCTTCTTCTTTCTTCCTTTTCTCTTTAGCTTGAGCAGTTGATCTTATTTTCTCTTGATATTCCTTGATTTTCTTGTAAAGTTCCATATATTCCTTGGATTTGGTTTCTACCTTGGTGTCCTTTATCTTTTCTTTGATGTCCTTATTAAATACTTGATCCTTGTATTTATTTTTATCTTTCCCTACTTGCCTCTTTTCCAAGTTTGCTTTCTTCCTTTGTTGATATCTTTCTTTGGCTTCTTCAACTTTATTTTCTCTATCCTAAGATTTCTTTACTTGTTCTCTTTCTTTATCCTCAATATTCTCCTTTTCATTTTGTAGTAACATATTGAATTTTTCTTTGAATGCATCCCTCTCATTATCCTATTCTTTTTGAAAATTTTCCTTGGATGATTCACTCTGTAGCCTTTCCAATACTTCCTAAAAAAAGAAAGTCCCCTTAAATAGGTGTTCTATGAAATTTGATTCATGAACGACTTGTTGTGTGATATTGATTTATTTAAGAGTGTATTAGACTATATTGTATGGATTGTTCCCTTTCAGACTCATTGTGCATAGACATATTTCCCTTAGCGATTCAACTTACTTCTCTACATGGGGTTTGTTTAACATCGTATATATTCCTAATGTAGTGGGAAGATCAACCAATATTTATTTTTATTATCTGATAGATAGGATGTAATCCCTTTCTCCATTGTTTGGTATGCAATTTCCTTGGCTAGAATATTGTTGGGCACATACTTGGGTAACAAATGTGGTATCCCAGTGCTTCCATATACCTTGATATAAGTATAATATTTATTCTCATACCCGTATCCTATCTCTTTTAGGGTTGTAATGGCCCCTTGATATATCATGTGTGGGTAAACCCTAAAAATCACCTTATACAGAGGGGCTAGGAAATAATCACAGATACTATAAAAATACCATTTAATTCATATCCCACAATTTTGAACAATATATATGGATTGGAGTCCAACTCCATTCAACAATATATTGAACAATATTTCATACCTGGTGTTGTAACCTAGGTCTGTACCCCTACCTCTCCTCTCCTTTCCCTATGCCTTCACTGAATTTGTCCTCTTCAGGTTGATTCAGTCAGTTTCCCATTACTGAGTGACTTGGTTCTTATTATTTTCTTTCTTGATTGAGTCTTTGCACATTTATGTTTCTATTTTTCCTGAAAGGATAAAGTACATGTCATATTTGGTTTAGAATGCTTGTCATCACGTTTTCCATTGATTGATCTCACAACATGTCCACCAAGTCTTTTTATATACACAAGAAATGCTTGTGGGCAAACACAACCATTCAGAATGGTCATTTTCGGGCCAGTATTGTGAAAATGAACAGGGAAATTTTCAACGATAAAGATCCACCAGGTCGATCATATAAACGGCTCTCGTCCATTTGGGGGTACAAAATCGCGCGGGTTTTAACATCATCAGTTCGAGACATTTTCATACTTTACCACCAAAAACTCCTGAAGTGTCGAAGTCCTGAAGACCCAGAACTCTCGAAGTGTCGAAGTAGCCGAAGTGTCAAAGTAGTCAAAGAGCCGAAGCCCCGAAGTCCCAAAGAGCGGAAGAGACGAAGTCCCAAAGATCCGAAGAGTCGAACTCCTAAAGAGAGGAAGTGATGAAGCCCTGAAGAGATTAAGTCTCGAAGAGAATCTGGACCATCCATCAGTGGGGACACACGACAACAGACCATTCACTTCAGATATTTTTCCTCCGAGATATTTTCATGTTTCACATTTGAAACTCCCGAAGCCCAAAATTCCGAAAACCCGAAGTGAATCTAGACCATCCATCAATGCGGACGCATGGAAATAGATCATTCACTTCAGATATTTTCCTCAGGGATATTTTAATGCTTCACATTTGAAACTCTCAAAGACCAAAGTGTCGAAGCACATGGAAACCATAATTTGAGACACATGACGCACTCATCAGTCATGACACATGGCACTCATCAGTCATGACACATGACACTCATTCTAGGTCATTTGTTTGTGAAATTTTCTCATTTACACATGACATGTGTCACCCTTCATTATTCATGACATCATATGACGTCAGGCCACCACGTCACCTCGACGATTTTCCTCCGAGAGATTTTCATTCCCAACATTTGAAACTCCCGAAACCTGAATTTCTGAAGAAAATTTGGACCATTCATTGGTCACGACGCGTAGTGACATATCATTCACTTAAGATATTTTCATGTTTCTCATTCAAAACACCCAAATATCGAAACTCCAAAGTGAATTTGGACCATCGATCCCAAGTCAACGAGAACCGTCGATCCTTGTAGTAGGTAAATATCACCCGGATCACAAATCATAATCCGATCGATGACCATACTTCATTGCGGGGATGCAAACTTCTCGGACATTAATTTTCTAGAGTGGTCCAGCAATAGAACCATGGTATTGTTGTAAGGGTACGTGGCAACTTGTGGGCGATTGCAGGCCCAAAATATGTGTGGACCCAAACCACCCTCAACAACTTCCACAATCACGTGCCTAAATGACATCAGGTCACCACGTCACCTCCACTCATTCCACTCACTACCCTCACTCCTCTCACCACCTGACACATGTCCTCCACTGACACTCTTGCATACATATTGCCCCTCTCCTGACTCAAAACTTATATCCCTCACTACATGTCACCAAATCCATACTCCTGATACCTCCATCATATTCACACCTCCTCTCACATTTTGACATCTGTCCTAACATGCCATCTACCCTCGCATCCAATCATCCCGCCTTCCTATTGGATTCCCTCCTCCATGTCTTCTTGTTCATGATAAGCTCATTAGAGAGAAAGCGAGAAGAAGGGCCAGTTACAATCGAGACAGAGTGCGCTTATCTTTTGAAAGATCAGGCACAGATAGAGAGTTAAGTCTTAGTCACAGGTCGATGCAGATTAGTTCTAGGACACTTCAACAGACTCTTCGCATATAGTCGGTTGTATCCAATGGCCTCCATCATGTCACAGGCATGCCATCATTCAAAAAATATATCTTCTCTATCACTTTGAGGCCTATTTTTTTCCCATTCAGTTCCTTCATCACATGCATAAGTTCTGTCTCAGAGACAATAGTAGTTTTAGTCGGTTAATTCCAACATTTTATTAGATTAGGAATAAGAGTGGTCTTTTGTGTGTGATAAGAACCACTCTTTTTGATTAAGTCCAATGTCATAGTCAAGTTAATAAGTTGTTTTACATACAATTACCTAAATTATGTCTCAGTCCCCTAAGGATGAGAGCCTCTGCAACTCTTTTAAATAGTTAGCTTTTGGATATTGTAGGGGTCAGATTTTTTGGGAAAGAATAGAAATACATCAGATTGGTTGGACCCATTCTATGCATGGATTAAATCTCTCTACCTAGTGAACATAGTCTTGATGACAGTGTTTCGTCCAAATCTTTATGTTTTTTTCTTCTTATCTTGAATACAGTTTTTAGTTTGTGCAACATACATTTCATTTCCTTTCAGCTATTGTATAACTTGTTTTCACTGATATGCAACCTATCAAACAACTAATGCTTTGGTGAAGATTTGTTTTATTTTCAACCTGTGGGAGTAACTATGTTTTTGATACATGTTTAATGTCTTGAAATAATATTTTAAGTATTGAACATATTGCAACAGATTATTCATTGAGTAGTTTGTTGTTTCACCCATGTTTTTCTATTATTTCACTAGTATTACATTAGTGTACCACCAGCCAAGGAGGACCCTCATCCCTATAATTCTTCCAACCCAACCATCCTTTTGTCTTGATAGAACAACCCTCTGAACAACCAACACAAAAATAAAAGAAACAATCTGATAGGTGGCCTATCTTTTCCCTTTAGCAGTCAGTTGCAGACCATAGGACCAACATCTTATGGAGTCGTTACTAGGGAACAGAGTAATGAAATATCTTTCCCTGGGAGAATTACAATGATCAGATATGATATTTGATGGTGTACAAATACTAAACACATTCAGACTGCATATCATTCACCTGGCGACTCCACAATCAAAAGAATCCATTGGAGGATGAGCCCAGTCAATACATAATGAAAAGGTGGAAGGGACAGACCAAGTACCAAGCCCTCAGTCTTCTCAAAGAGCTCATATTTTTATTCATCATTTCATTACATACTTTTCCTTTGCGTGTGAAAAGAATTATTGTTTTCTCATATGATTATAGCTCTACAGTGGTCAATCCATCCTTGAGAAGAGAAGATCTACCCTCTTGCATTATCGATCTTAATCTCATTCCTTCATTTGAACCCACTAACCATAATTTTGATCATATCCAAACTTCTCCAGATCATGAACAATCATGCAAGCCTGTGAATTATACATCTAATTCACCACTTCTTGAAATCATTGTTCCCCCTTGTAATCAACTTACCAAAATTCAGTCTAGGACCCAAAAGTACTACAAACCCCTGAAACTACCACTTATCCTTCATTCCTATCCTCCCAATTTTATTGATTACCTTCCTATGTTCAATGGAGGAGACCAGGTTGCAACTAAGAATCACCTCAAAGATTTTGAAAATTTCATTGATAATTTTCAAATTATGCATGAGGATGTAGTTATGAGGATATTCTTCAAGTATTTACTTGGAGATGCATCATTCTAGTTCAGAAATTTGGAAGTTAATTATATTAGTTCATGGGTTGATTTACGTAATGTGTTTTGGAGGTATTGGGGTGAAAACAAATCCTTTGAAAAATACCTTTCAGAGTTCTACGCCTTGAGAAGGGAGAAGGATGAAGCTATTATCGTATTCAATAGAAGGTTTCATAATTTTGATTTTAATATTCCCATGGAAACTCAACCTACTGAAGTTGTTTCCATGGTGCAGTATACAATTGCACAACACCCTGATATATTTATTTTTATCAGAGAGAGAAGGTCATCATCATTGCAGTAGATTTTCACTGATCCTGAGGATATTGAGGACAACATCTGAGCTTGTGGAAGGCTCTTAAATCGAGTTTGGGACAAAGATTTGGAACATGAACAAGTTTATGAGCAACATAAATCATATTTGGATACAGAGGAATCCAAGGAAGGATATGGACATAGGAAATCTGATCTGAGTTCTTATTTTTAGAATACTAATGCATCACTTTTAGATTTTCATTCTTCCTCGGATCTTGAAGCTTATAAATCAGTGTTTTCTACTCCTGAAACTAAGTATATTGATGATTATCACAAGGATGGATTTACATGTACAAGTGAACCTTTTCTTAGTCATGAGCAGAGGGATGAGTTTGTTAATGATGACTTTCATGAAGTTTTTGTAGAGAATGATGATCAGTTTTCCAAACAAAAAGTTGATTCCCCTCAACATTTGACTGTAAATATTGGGGATCAACTCACATTCTTGACTTACAATGAATTTCATAATCATATGTGTTTAAATTTTGGTTAAGAAAAAGAGGGGGAGCTACAGGAGTAGTTGAACATGTTTTCTTTTTCATCAAATGACGCCCTCACTACACCAGTTGTTCCTACTCCTGGAATAAATGGAAGTAATCGGCTTCCCTTTGATTTTTACGATGCCTTTGCTTTGAAAGGTGTCGAAGACATTTATGCACAAGAAAATAATCAACAACTGCAAAGTAAATTTGTTGCTCAAAATTTTTAAGAAGATCAGGATGCTTATGACAACATAACTGTAGATGTTGGCAACAATACTATAGCTTCATTTTCCATTGCCTCAAATGCTTCTAGTATTGATGGAATTACCACTCTAAATTTAAAGGGATAAATTGATAGTAGAAACAGATTGCAACATTTTCCCGTTCCATTTTCGAGTCTAAAAAATGAGGATGTCAACGTTTCTATGGAAGAAAAGTTTTCACAAGGGAATTCTGTCCATTTGGAGTAGAAAGCACATGAGTTTACTTCCAATACAGAGGTAACTGGTCATGATTTTTATGATTTGGTGGCTACATATTTAGAGGATTTTATTAGTTTCAACCCTCTATCATGGTCTCACTCCAAGTGTGGGGTTCGTATTCAGAGAAAGTTTTCATTCCATTTTCAAATTTGTATTTCCACAAAGCAGGTTCAAGAAATCCAGTTGGTAGATCAATTGCTTGAATGGTTACTATGGAAATCTATGTATACCTAAGTAGAATTTTTTAACAAATTAGGAGTAGGAGAATAAGCTCGTAGTTCGAGCATTTAATTTTTAGTTCGCAGATTGTTTTTTAGTATGTTGGTTTTTAGTAGCTTGTTTGAATAAGAGACTCCAAAACCCAATGGATAATGTACTGGGGTTTAGCTGTAGTTTCAAGTTTCAGTAAAGACTCCACATCCCAACAAGGCACTGGGGTGTAGTTTCAATTTTTAATTAAATAAAATGCATGGCTGAGACACAGTAGTAGATGACACAGGGCTGGCAGACAAACAAAGGTAAGAAATGGGAGGTAAGAGGAGTTATTTAATCTCAAGGCACCGATCTACAGTTCTTAGCACATCAAAGGGACAAGCTATCCCTAGTTGGAGAAAAGTTTGTAGCCTAGGTATACTCCCTTGCCTCTCCTCTCCTTTCCCTATGCCTTCATCGAATTTGTCCGCTTCAGATTGATTGAGTCAGTTTCCCATTACTGAGTGACTTGGTTCTTATTCTTTTCTTTCTTGATTGAGTCTTTACGCATTTTTGTTTTTGTTTTTCCTAAAAGGATAAAATACATGTTGTATTTGGTTCATAATTCTTGTCATCATGTTTTACATTTATTGAGATCATAACAGGTCGACCAATTATTTTTATATACACAAGAAACGCCCGTGGAAAAACACAACCATTCAGAATGGTCATTTTCGGGCCAGGATTGTCAAAACAAACAGGGAACTTTTCAATGGTAAATATACACTAGGATGATCAATTGCACTAGGTTCAAGAAATCCAGTTGGTAGATCAATTTCTTGAATGGTTACTATGGAAATCTATGTATACCTAAGTAGATTTTTTTAACAAATTAGGAGTAGGAGAATAAGCTCGTAGTTCGAGCATTTAATTTTTAGTTCGCAAATTGTTTTTTAGTATGTTGGTTTTCAGTAGCTTGTTTGAATAAGAGACTCCAAAACCCAATGGATAATGCACTGGGGTTTTGTTGTAGTTTCAAGTTTCAGTAAAGACTCCACATCCCAACAAGGCACTGGGGTGTAGTTTCAGTTTTTAATTAAATAAAATGCATGGCTGAGACACAGTAGTAGATAACACAGGGTTGGCAGACAAACAAAGGTAAGAAATGGGAGGTAAGAGGAGTTATTTAATCTCAAGGCACCGATCTATAGTTCTTAGCACATCAATGGGACGAGCTATCCCTAGTTGGAGAAAAGTTTGTAGCCTAGGTATACACCCCTGCCTCTCCTCTCCTTTCCCTATGCCTTCATCAAATTTGTCCTCTTCAGATTGATTGAGTCAGTTTCCCATTACTGAGTGACTTGGTTCTTATTCTTTTCTTTCTTGATTGAGTCTTTGCGCATTTTTGTTTTTGTTTTTCCTAAAAGGATAAAATACATGTTGTATTTGGTTCATAATTCTTGTTATCATGTTTTACATTTATTGAGATCATAACAAGTCGACCAAGTATTTTTATATACACAGGAAACGCCCATGGAAAAACACAGCCATTCAGAATGGTCATTTTCGGGCTAGGATTTTCAAAACAAACAGGGAACTTTTCAACGGTAAATATACACTAGGACGATCATATCAATGGCTCTCATCCATTTGGGGGTGCGTAATCCTACAGGTTTCAAAATCATCGCTTCGGGAGATTTTCATACTTTACCACCAAAAAATCTCGAAGTGCCGAACTCTTGAAGTGTCGAACTCCCAAAGACCCGGAACTCCCGTACTATCGAAGTAGCCGAAGAGTCTAAGTAGCCGAAGTGTTGAAGTAGTTGAAGAGATGAAGCCCAAAATTCCTAAAGAGCCGAAGAGTTGAAGTCCCAAAGAGCCAAAGTCCTGAAGAGATGCAGTGTTGAAGTCCTGAAGAGCTTAAGTCTTGAAGCGAATCCAGACCATCCATCAGTGGGGACACGTGACAACAGATCATTCACTTTGGAGTTTTTTTCTTTGGGATATTTTCATGTTTCACATTCAAAATTCTTGAAGCCTGAAATTATGAAAAGATGAAGTGAATCTGGACCATCCATTAGCGGGGACACGCAACAACAGATCATTCACTTCAGAGATTTTCCTCTGGGAGATTTTCATGCTTCACATTTGAAACTCCTAAAGCTCGAAGTGTCGAAGCACGTGGAAACCATCATTTGAGACACGTGGCACACTCATTAGTCATGACATGTGGCACTCATTCCATGTCATTTGGTTGTGACATTCACCCATTTCCACGTGACACGTGTCATCCTTCAATAGTCATGACATCATATGACGTCAGGCCACCACGTCACTTCGATGATTTTCTTCTAGGAGATTTTCATGCCCAACATTTTAAACTCCCGAAACTCAGATTTCTGAAGAAAATCTAGAACGTTCATTGGTCACGACACGTAGCAACAAATCATTCACTTTAGAGATTTTCCTCTGGGATATTTTCATGTTTCACATTCAAAACATCCAAAGCTTGAAATTCCGAAGTGAATCTGGACTATCAATCCCAGGTCAACGAGAACTGTCGATCTTTGCAACAGGTAAATATCACCTGAATCACATATCATAATCAGATCGATGACCATACTTCATTGCGAGGATGCAAACTTCCCTTACATTAATTTCTTAGAGAGGTACCGCAATTGGAACCATGGCATTGTTGGAAGGGTATGTGGCATCTTGTGGGTGATTTCGGGCCCAAAAGCAATGTAGAACAAAACCAACCTCAACAACTTCTGCAATCATGTGCCTAAATGACATCAATTCACCACGTCACCTCTGCTCACTGCAATCACTACCCTCGCTCCTCTCACCACCCAACATGGGTCCACTCATAGTCACATGTACATACCACCCCTCTCCTGACTCGACACTTGTATCCCTCACTACATGTCACCAACTCCATACTCCCAATACCTCCATCGTATTCACGCCTCCTCTCACCTTTTGACATATGTCCTCACATGCCATCTACCCTCGCATCCACTCACCCCTCCTTCCTATTTTATTTTTGCCTCCACGTCTTCCTATTCACAACTAGGTCATCACAAAGAAAGTGAGAATAAGGGCCAGTTACAGTTGAGACAGAGTGTGCTTAGCTTTTGAAAGCTTAGGAACAGACAGAGAGTTAAGTATCAGTCATAGGTTGACGCAAATTTGTTGCAAGACACTTCAACAGACTCTCCAGTGCCCTCCAACATCTCCCAGGTATGCCATCATTCGACAAAAATCTCTGCTCTTTCACTTCGAGGCCTATTTTCTGCCCATTCAGTTCCATCAGCACATGGATCAGTTCTGTCTTAGAGACAGTAGTAGTTTTAGTTGGTTAATTCCAATATTTGCTTAGATTAGGAACAATAGTGGTCTTCTGTGTGTAATAAGAACCACTCTTGTTGATTAATTCCAGTGTCATAGTTAATTTAATAAGTTGTTTTATGAATGATTACCTAAATTAGGTCTCAGTCCCCTAAGGATGAGAGCCTCTGCAACTCTTTTAAATAGATAGCTTTTGGATATTGTAGGGGTCAAATGTTTTGGGAAAGAATAGAAATACATCAGACTAGTTGACCCTATTCTATGCATGTATTAAATCTCTCTACCCGGTGAACATACTCTTGATGATAGTGTTTCGTCCAAATGTTTATGTGTTTTTATTCTTATCTTGAATACAGTTTTTGGTTTGTGCAACGTACATTTCATTTCCTTTCAGCTATTGTACAACTTGTTTTCACTAATATGAAACATGTTGGAGTTACTTCACACACACCTTGGATTTATTTTTCCTAAGGTTTTTCTTTGTTTATTAGTCATAATTAGTCATTATCCAATCTCCTATATTTTAGGAGAGAATATTCCACCTGGAGAATATTCTCTTTCAGTTGACACTTCAGTTTGACAAGTTGAGTTGATTTTAGATGTTGCATTGGTTTTGTCACCATGCAACATTGGGATCATCACCAACTCACTACTCTTTGTTCAGTCAGTTAACTGAAGACTAGTTGACTAGTTAACTTAGCTAGGTGGTGGTTCACTCTCGTAACTGCCTAAGAGACTAGACTAGGTGGCAGTTTACTCTTGTAACTATTGGTGTGTGTCCAGATCAATCTAGACCACCATTATGGCTCATTAGTTACTCAATTATTCTATCTCTATTGTAAATTATTCACTCTTTGAGTGTGGAATACGGTTAATGAAAATTCTTCCATTCTTTCTCTCCTTCTTCTTTCTTCTATTCTCTCTACAAATGTGTGTATCATTGATTAGATATATCTATTTTGTGCAGGTTCAACACATTTATATGGTATCAGAGCCAACGAAATGCTAAGAAAAAGCTACACCAAATTATTTTTGCAAGTACTAAAGATTGAAGAACACAAAAAGATGGATTATTCGTCGGAAATACTTCCCACGCCTTATAACTATTCGGAATGGAAGCCAAAAATTATGATTATGCTCAGATGCAGAGGCTTGTACCAAATAACTATGGCAATGGAAGTAGAGCCTAATTCTGCCGATGAGAAAAACGATTTTCTCAATAGACAAGATATGGCCATAGGATGTATTCTCTATTTTATTTGTCCTGAAATTCTCCACCAAGTATATGATGACTCACAAGAATCAAATCCAAATGAATTATAGACCAGATTGGAGGTTCTATTTGGGAATAAATAATATTGTGAAGATTTCATGCAGGAGATTGGAAAGATAGAGCCAGAAGAGAAACCGTCAGAAGATCAAGCCTCTTATTCTGAAGAGTCTTCTACAAATGTTTTTGCATAAATGTGTATCCCATTAATTGAATATGATTTCTACTCCATTTCATACTTGTTTTCTTAATTTCATGTGGAATATATATGGCATGCATCTCAGGGGTCACATGCAAACACTTTTCCATGCGCAATGCATGCATCTCAGGAGACAAAAAGTAAGTTGCGCACATCAGACTCAATTATGATATTTTCTAAGAAACATTTTTAGAAACAAATTGTCTATTTGAATTCCTCTCAGGAAAATATCCAATTTCAAAAAAACAATCGTCCGAAATGGAGTCCCAGAACTGACGTTATGATCGTTTTAAAATCAACAAAATTTCAACATTTTTCCGGAAACGACCGTACGGTTTTCAAAATTTCATCCAAACTTTATTTGGATGTTTTTCATTACAAGAAGATAAAGTGGATATGTGTGTACATCTCAATGGTGCATATACCTCATCAGATACGTGCAGACATCTACATCTTCAACAAAATCTTAAATGAGCACAAACTTGCACAGTTGCGAGGTCTTCTTGGAGTGAAGGACATGGTTGCTTAGCAATTGCTTTTTGTTTCTTCTCATTTTTATTTTTATTTTATGCATTGTAATTTGATGGGGGGTTTTGTTCCCATGAGGTTTTTCCTCTTTCCTCGTTTAGTTCAGTGTATCTTTTGTATTTGGGTACCTAACATGGCCTCGTAGCCGGGATCCATTCTTTATTTTCACCATAGTGATGTTCAGGGGGGGTGTTGGAGTTACTTCACACACACCTAGGATTTATTTTTCCTAAGGTTTTTCCTTGTTTATTAGTCATAATTAGTCATTATCCAGTCTCCTATATTGTAGGAGAGAATATTCCACCTGGAGAATATTCTCTTTCAGTTGACACTTCAGTTTGACTAGTTGAGTTGAGTTTAGATGTTGCATTGGTTTTGTCACCATGCAACATTGGGATCATCACCAACTCACTACTCTTTGTTCAGTCA